>JAWNPL010000177.1:0-495000 GCA_035047545.1 Drosophila paranaensis | reverse complement strand
TCCAAGTACTAATAAAAAGAAAAAAAAAAGTTCCAAAAAATGTGGGCAATAAAAGAGCATCTAGTCATTCAGTAGCGGGCGAACATGAGCTTTTGTCTACGCATTAAGCAGTGGGCGATGACCTGCTCGACATGCACGCACGCATAAGCATAAGCACTCCACGACTTCGAGCTCAACCGAAAATAGTCCAAAATTAATGAAAAATATACACGTTAAGTGTATAGCTTCGAACGAACTTCTGTAAAGTAACAGAAGGTGGCATGTTAGCGCACTGTCAAGTGCTTGGCAGATACTGTAGCTGATAACAGATTTCTGTTAAGCTACAACATTTTAGGTCCCATTTCAATAAAATTATATTTCTAGCTCAATAAATTAAAAATTAATAAATATCCCAACAAAAAAATTCCCTTCTATTGCCTAGCATAAATTGTTTCCAGTGCTTTTATATATATATATCTTCTGTATATATTTCTAAATAGGCCTAATAAATTGGATTCCCGTTAAAATTGTAAATTTTCTCGAATTTGAAAAATTCTCAAAATTTTCATTTTGTTAACTGTTATTATTCAGCTTTTCAGCTTTAGAGTTTGTCAAAATATTTGATAGTGCGAACAAATACTCGGAATTATATTCAGTTATTTTGACTGTCAGTACATCAATCATGACGGCACTGAGGCACTTGACTACCTGCTGCCGCAGTGACTTGTTTGCCGCCGTTAAGTTGTGAGCAACTGATATGCAAAGCTGATTCAATAAGCCATTCGATCAACCAACAGCCCCGAGTAGTTTCGACGGGGATACGTAATGCATGAAATCAAGATTAGATGAACGGAAAGCGTTCGAGACATGACATGAGATGAGACGAGATGGGTAAGAGAAGATGTTCATGAAGGTACATATATCCTGTTTACAAGCCAGAGGTATACTGATTGACATTTCTATTTGGCTCATAATTGCTTAAACTGATTGAATGGGTCAATGATTGACTGATTGAATGACTTACATAATTAATGAATGACTGCGTACTAACTAAATGAAGGACAACAAGACTGACTAAATATTGGTATTGATATTGATTGAAAAATTGACTAATTGACTGATAGTCGACTAATTGGCAGGTGAATGGTTGACCAAGTGTACAATTGATTCACAAGCCTACAGATGGAGTGTATGTTTGGCTAATTGACTGATTGATGGACTGGCAGACAAATTAAGAATTTGATTGGCCCATTAAGTGTCATACTGAATGATTGAGCGATTGTTTGATTGACAAGCCTACAGATGGACAAAGTGTATGCTTGATGGACTAACTGACTGAGACTGACTGATTGACTAACCTACAGATAGAGTGTATGATTGACATATTGAATGATTGAGTGGTTGAGTGACTGACTGACTACGTGATAGGTGGAGTAAGCGCATGATTGATGCAAACTAAGTTCATGGCTGATCAATTATCAATTGATAGACTGATTGACTGATTGATTGACTAACTAATAGGCAGACTAACTTTTGCTCAAAGTCTGATCTACTGGTTTCCTCACTTAACGACTGATAAAGCTGACCCAATGAAGAAATTATTGTTAAATCACATGAAAAGAGAAAGCCAAAATAATACCAATTAAGTTTACGGGTATATTGAGCGCAAGCACTTCGACACAACACCTTTTGTCAATCCTTCTTAATTTTTTAATGACGACAGGGAAGAGAGGGAACTTTCACTGCCAGAGCGAGATACTCAGTGTTAGCCTTGGCCAAATAAAAAGCGCATTATGGCGCTGTCACTCGACGATGAAACTTGAATGCGCTTAAGCCAATTTAAGCATTTGCACGGCACGCAGCCACTTGAAGGCGACGCAAGGTCTGAGAATTCACGCTGCGGCGGCAATGGCGGCGGCTGGGGCTGCGCCAGTGACTGCTTGGCGTGGGCTGGGCTGTGGTTCGGCAATGTCGCTGCTGCTACTTGTTGTTGCGGGGCATTTGGGATGCCATGAAATATGCAAGAACAACAAACAACAACACGCCCACGCTGTGTGGCCTGCAGTACAAACAGACTGGGGAGCCTGCATGCCCTGCTGAAGTGGGACTTGCCAGATGTGTTTATTTACATGCAGGCGCCAGCCGCGAGAGCGGCTCCAAGATCCCGCACAGCCACTCACATGCAGCCATTGAAAATGCAGCAGCCTGCTAGAGGTGGGGTGAACGGGAGCTGGGAAGAGTTAACCGTCTTTTCGGTATCATCGTGTGTCACTTAAGCTGTTTGCACTGGTTCGGCCTGCTTCCCGCTCCCTTTGCCTCTCCGCAGAGTCTTCTCGCAAAGCAGGCTGCTCCAGCTGGGCTGCTTTTATCGCGCGCGTTTCGGCTCTATGCTGCGTCATTGTTTGGTTTTTATTGATATGTTTAGCATACTTTTAGGCCCTAGGCAGCGTTTTATGTGCAGCCATTAAGCATCATGACACACCCGCTCGCCCACACCCACACCGCCACACACAGAGCCGGCATCTGTGAGCTGTCCAGCTGTCCATTTCGCCGCCTTGCAAAACCCATTTGCTTAAATTGCCAGCGCCTCCCCGCCAGGCTCCGCCTCAGTCTCCGCCTGAGAGAGAGCGTGAGAGGGGCAGCACGCACAGCCAGCTCAGTTCATGTCGTAAATGACATTGCAGAACTTTGTGCTAACTGAATCTGTTGCGCAACGTGGCAACATTTAAATATAAATTAAAAAGTTACGCATACGACGCTTTGTACAGCTAAGTAAACGATACGAGGCAAAGGGTAGCGCACAGCTACCATCCTCCCTTGCCCACCCCCCCCCCCCTCCCGCTAAAAGGATGCTGTGCACTTGGCGCCGCGGCTTTTGCTTGGTTTAGTGCCAACAGCTAATAGCATTTCCATATAGCCACTGTGACAGGCACAAGTCGAGCATGTCGCGCAAGTCAAAAAAAAACGAAAGTCTCCGAAAAAATGCCGAATAAAAACTCTCGTACTCCCTCCCATTTCCCATTTCCCATGTGCCCGTGTGCGCAATTTAGCGTGACAACAAAGGCACAGAAAAGAATCAAACACCAAAAAAGTGAAGAAGAAGAAGAAGCAGAAGGAAGCGGCCATTTTCATGGCGTTTGCTCTCGCGCAATCCGCGTTTGTGGAATAATTCAAAGTGAAAGCCATCCACAGCGAAAGGTGGGAGCCTATGTAGGACTATCTGAGTGGGTTTGGCCATGATCCTTAAAGTTATAAGCCATAATAAACACCTAAGATCGAGTATCATCAGGGGAGGATCTTTGCTAGGTATAGCTCTAAGCGGAGATGGCAGTCCATCTACTACATACTATTCAGTTACTACAGTCAGCAGTGAAAGGGTTTGAGTATATAACAACAAAAGGCCGAACGGATAGCCGGACGGAAGGAATTACGCCAAGATATTGATATGTGTGAAGGGTCACACAACTACGGGTGAATTATGGTTGATATATAATAGTTTGATCCGCTTTAAGACGCCTTTAATTTAGCCCCGATATATTTGCTATATACTATTCATTTATATTATATATATATTATAGCGAACAATAGTTTGGTCAGTTTCGGACGGAATGGAATGAGGGCCACCAGCTGGGCCGCTGCACAAAGCCCGAGTATATTGGCTTCACTACGTGCGCAAATAAATAAACAGAAATTTGTCAATATATTAAAAAATATCTGCAGTAAATATGCAATAAATAAAATAGAGAATATCCAGTGAGACGAGCGAACGGAAAATTAAATTGAATTCGAAGCTTTTTCAGCTGCTGTTTGGCTGTTTGACAGAGCAAAATGTGTGTTTTTGTGAAGGAAATTCATTTTGTTATTGACTCGCAATGAGAAATGTGAGAGGGAATATCAACAAATGTAAAAGTCGGTAAAGCATGCTCATATTCAATAATTTTCGACTATTCCAGGAAATAAACAGTGAAAATTAAATAATAATTGAGCCCTTTTGCAGTGCAATCAAGCCGCCTGCGGGCTCGCTGCTGTCCGTCACGTCTTTATTAGCTTTCACAGAGATATATTCCAAATAAAATGAAATGAAATAAAATAAAGTAAAGTAAAGTAGAATAAAATATGGGAGCGACGGCTACAGCAACACGAACAAGTGTCTAATACAATCATCGGCAGGGGCCAGCTCTGCCGACGGAAGCGGATGCGATGCCATCGCTACTAGCATGAATAGCAGTCGCACTTCAGGGAACACTAAGACGCACAGGAGAGTATACATACATACATAAATGCATATATTATATATATATATATATATATATAAATATATACACATTTATATATAGACATATATACATATATATATATGTGTGTGTGTGTGTGTGTGTGTGTTGCTTAGTTATTATTTCCCTGGAGCTCTGCCGCGGTTCTCATAATTAAGCGCACTTTGAATTTAATTATGATTATGAGACAGCATACAAAAGAGAGAGAAAAGAAGAGAATAAAGCAAGTAACCTTAGTTTAGCAGAGTGCCATCGACTACCTAATGCCCGCTCAGAACAACAGCTACAAGTGGACCAGTCGGGTTTGCTTCCATATCTAGCCGCCTCTGCTCCGACTGTGGCAACAAAACACCCAGCTCAGATAATTTATGCATGCCCCGCCCCGCCTCGCCACGCCACGCCTCGCCTTGACTGTGATGTCAGGTCCGCCCATATCTGCGGCGCGTGCTGTCCACTTGTCATCCGTTTTATTCCGAGCAAGTTTGTTTGTGGCCAACGCCTGAGCTCGTACGTACGTACGTACGTTCATTGTTGCCGGCGCTCCGCCTTTCAGCTGGTTTGCATAATCATTTTTGATCCAAGTCAAAGCGAGACCCTCGGGGCGATTACAAGCTGTTTGGCCGAGACAGTGACTGAGATAGATAAGGTAGGGGACAAGAAGTCGCAGTGACACAATCCAAGCAAACGGTGCAAATGACTTCGAATGGGCACAGGGAAAGGTGGCTCCGGGCGAGACTTGCTTCAAAATGTAGCAACTGTTCATTAGCCTAGTTAGCACACGCTTCACTCCTTTAGAGCGGTCCTCATCATTACGATACTTAATAGGCATTTTCCTGGAACTCCTGCCGATGTCCTGTGTGTCCCTAAAAGGGACTTAACATGCTGCCAAAGTCCGTTCCAGCAGATGGTGAGTGAAGAGGCATGCTATACCGCATGTTAAAGCTATTTGTATGTACCAAAGCACTGGACTACATCTAGTATTTGTCTTAAGTTCTAATCAAGTTGCTCTCACATCCAAAACTCTCCGATTTTTGCCTGTTGCAGAGGACAAAAGATGGGAAATGTTTTGCAGGCTGCTGTTAAACTTCATGTCAAACAGCATGCTAAGTTCACAGGCTTCTAATCATATGGTAACGATGAAATGACCACCTAAAAGTGCAATCCGAGCTGCCTACGCCGTATCTGGCAGTCGCGCAATCCGCCGTAGAGCGACTTTCACTTCCTCGCTGGCTGGGTTCAAGGCTCAAAAGATTTGTGATGAGGGGTTTCAATGTTTAGGATTCTGTGCTGCCGCTCGCTCTGCACCGCCCGCCCAGCAGAGTCGGCAACACGTTGAAATAGAAATATGAAATACGTTCGGGGCCATAGGTCGAGGGGCAAGAGATCCATTTCCAACTACCGCTACAATTCCCGGAGCGACGCCAGCACAAGCATTTAAGGCGTCTGTGGGTGGGACAGTGGACAAAGCGAGGGGTCGAGTAAATGGAATCTAATAATAAAACAAACTGTAGTATAAAGTGAAAGCAAAAGCGAACCAAGCACAAGAACAAGAACAAAAACAAAAACAAAAACAAAAACAACAAAAGCAAAAGCAAAACGAAAGCTAAAGCGAAATAAAATGAAATGAAACGAAAACGAAAACTTTTAAGTATCCTATTAATGTTTAATTCGAGTTATTTAAGTTCGGCACTTAATTTAGTAGCGGCAGGCACTTCAAATTGGCAGCGCACCTCCCTGGCCGAAACCTTCCGATAGTTGCCCGTGGACCCCAACGGGCGGGCCCGGCCGAAGGGTCGGCGCTGGAATTGCTGTGGATCCAGCTCTGCCGGCGTTGTGTGCGTGACCTTTTCTCATTAAATGTTAATAATAAAAACACAAGCAACAGCAGCGGCGACTGCAGAGATGTGAAAATAACTAAGTGAGTGAGCCGAAAGGACGGACGGAGCATTGCCAAAGACTGTGACTGTGACTGGGACTCTGACTGCGACTGAGACTGCGACTGAGAGTGAGAGTGTGAGTGAGAGTTTGAGGGAGAGGGAGGAATGCGAGTGAGAGTGAGAATGGAGAGAAAGAGATAGGGACTGTTGCCCGTAGCCAATGAAGTTGTCTTAATCCGGTAATTAATTTCTGTGGTCTCCACGCGGCAACGGCATTTGGGCGAGGCGGACGCGAGGCGCTCAAACGGCTGCAGCCGTTGTTTAATGAAACGCAATGAAAGCGAAAAGTGACAGGATAACAAATTAATAAAGTTACGCGCCGATCAACTTCAGCCTAGAGCCACTCAACAACTATTAAACCAGCAACAGCGACAGCGACAGGCACAACCGTGGCCACAACCACGCGGCAATCACTGGCAATAGATTGAGCTGAGTGTGTTCGGGTAATCAATTTGTGCCCAAATGTGAAGCAGTCACAGTAGGCAAAAACCAGAGCAAAAAGTGCTGAAAACTTAAATACGAATTTCAGTTCAATCAGAGCTGAGAAGCTCTGTCTACGAGTGACTATGAATGAAGGACTTAACTGTCCTTGAAGTGAAAGGCAAACAGAGATCTTCGAGAAAATCTCTAGCGATCTCTATGTAGTAGGCAAACAAGAACATACAAGAGTGAGCTCTTCAAGGGATACCAGCTGTAGCCAGTGCCAAGATACTCGGAGTAAATGAATTACGTATAATCAGTGATAAGCCTTCAGAACTGACAAAGACTGTCTATCGACTACAGCTACATAGAAGCATCAAAGAGTTGTGCGTTTAATGCCTGGCGCACTCCACGACAATATCATAGCAACGCAGCCTAAGTCTTATTACATTTAACTCAACTCAAAGGCGAATTGCCAGAGACTTTAATGTTGGAGCAATAATGAGCGCAGGCGAGCCCCTCGCGGGCAAGTTTCCAAGTGCAGCTATAGCTATTCTGGGCATGTGGCACTTTGAGTATTTAACCCAACTGAAACTTGTGCCACGCATCAACTTTTTGTCACTCCTCAAACAAATTGAACGAACAAGCCGAAAAGTACTTAAAATAAACTTCGACCCATCGATTTTTCCGAAACAAACCCACAAAAAAGTTATATATGTGTCACCGGGGTGTGTATGGGTGTAAGGGTGTATGGCTGTGTGTGTGTGTGTTTAATAATGATTTAAAATTTATTGTATTGGCTTCTCATATTAAATAATAATGCTTACTTAACAGAAACTTTCCCAAAGTTTCTTTCCAAAATTCTTGTAGATATTGATTTGTATGCGCATAATGAAATATTCAAGAGATATGCCAAAAGGGGATTTGGAATTCTGAATCTTGAATGAGATTAGCCAATGGTCAGCCTTTAGCCTGATTAAGTCAATGTGGATTGGATTGGATCGAGGGACAGTCGAACGGGACTCATTAGGTCATCTCGTTGTTGGCCATGACTTTTACAGTGGTGCATCGAGTGCGCTATTGATTTGTTTATAAATAATCGCTGTCTCCAGCAAATGCTGAAGCATTTCAGTCTCTAGTCGGCTGTCACTTGCCAAATGCCTTACAGTCTCTCAGCCTCTCTCTCAGTCCCTCTGTCTGCTGTCTGCTGGCTGCTGGCTAGGCCTCTACCTGGATGCACTGTTAAATGAGAGGCGTTGGGCGATGACAGCAGCAATTGAAATGCTTGCGACTCGGGCCAGATGGCGCACAGATTTGTGGCTTTGGCAAAAAGTTATTGGCACTCCACAAGACGTATGAATGCCATTTGCCCTGGCTGGGCCGAGCACGTGTTTAAGCTGTCGAGGGTGTGCTGCCTGTGAGTAGCTTGTGAATTGTCGTGGCCAGCTCAAGCTGCTGGTCAAAGTCTAAGCCTGAAAGGTAGTCAAGAGCTACAAAGTCGGAGGGAGCGCGGCAGCTGACGGTATTGAGAGCTCAGGTTGCTCTGGATGCTGCAGTTTATTGTATCCGGAGTAGCAGGAGCAGGAGCAGGAGCAGGAGGAGGAGGAGCCTTGCCTTTACCATTTTTTACAACACTTGGCAGTTTCACTTGCAATGCACGCTGAGTAGTTCTTTGCCTTTGGCCGGCAAACAATGGCCGGGCTGTAACAATGGACGGAAACTGAAATCGCTGGCTCGACGGATGAGCCAGCAGCTGCAGCTGACATTGACTCGTATGGAAGCGGCGGTGTGGGCAGCTCGCAGCTCGCTTCCACTGGTCTTATGCGGCTAAACAGTAAGCAAATAAAAGCGGAGCATTTGTTGCGCTTTGCTCTTCGAATGCAGCTGTTGCTTCATGTCCTTTGTAAATTGTCACTCGTCAAACAGCAGTTGTTGTCTCTCTGTGTCTCTCTGTGTCTCTCTATCTCTGTGTGTGTAGTCCTATTATGTCTTAGTCTGTGTGTGCCTCACTTGTGGGGCAGCCTTTTATTTTACTGCTTGCCGTAGACGTTTTAGCTGTTGTTGTCGTCTTAGCTTTTGCTTTGACGCAGTTGGCGACACGCAGCACGCAGCACGCAGTCCTCAATCGATATCAATCAATATACACTTTTACATGTTTTCTTGCGCAGCGTGCGGATGTGTGCGTGTATGTAAGAGAGAGTGTGTGTGTGTGTGTGTGTGTGTGTATTGTCTGGTGTTGAAAGAAAACTGTTGCATACAAAGAGAGCATTGCACGTTAAGCAAGAAAATTAATGAACCCGTTAAGCAGTGAAAAGTATTCGAGCTATGCTCCAGTAGCTCCTCCTTCTCCTTCTTCTGCTCTGGCTATGGCTCTGGCGCTGGGTCTGGTTCGCGCTGCAAGCAACGTAAAATACTGCGGCGATTTATATGAATCACACTTTGAGACTCTTGCTAACAAGCTGTTAAGCAGTTAAGTTATCAAATTGGTAGCTCAGCGAGTAAACAAGCTCAAGTTGTGCGTGCTGGCATTTTGTTGGTATTTTCTCAACATCCACAAGCTCTGGCAGGCAAAAGCCAGCGCCAGCCTGTTGGGCACGGTGGCGACAGAGGCGCTGTGTGCACTCCCCAACTCTGTTGCGCAAACACAACGAAAATTAACAATTCCCATAGACAGCGAGCCTTTGCAGGCGAACCAATCGAACGGAATATGAGGGAGGTTTAGAGTTTAACGCCAGGTTAAAGCATTTCATTTCGCCTGACATCGGCCTGTACTCTGAGGCGGTTTTCGGTTAATGGCTTTTATACAAGCATCAATTAGGAAATAAAGACTCAGCTGGACGAGCTATAGTGTCGGAGCATCAAAATGTGGACTGTTTTAACAAATATCAAGAAAGATAGAACAGCTCGAGTAATCACTAAAGAAGGAACTGTTTTCGAAAGGATATTCTAAAGCTACTAAGACATGAGCCACTTCTTGCTAGCACTGTAGAATTAGATGATGATGTTGAAGGAGGATGACCAGCTCTTGTTAAAGGAATCTTTCATTAACTAAAAAAGTGCTCAAGCCGCCTACTTGACGTCTTCAGCTGGACTCAGGGAGAGTCCTCTGGGATTAGCGATTATTCTTAAAAGTCAAAGGGATCGAGCAATTGAGAAGATAATAAAGTAATATTATAGTATTTGAACTAACATTAGACAAGATATTAGATCAGAACTTAAAAAATATTGTAGCTCCCTTATAGAAAAAAAATCCAGTAATCCAGTAATCCAAAACTAAAACCCTCTGATTGTGCTTCAACCATACACTCTCAGCTGAGAGCATGGAGCTGCAAATTGCCCTTAGACCAATAAAGATCTATCAAAGGAAGCCAATTTGTATTTTTAATACAATTATCGCAGTGCTAACTAAGAGAAGGTGCTGACTAGCAGGAGCCAGCAGGATGTCCACACTTTACTCAATTTGTTTTCTTCACCTCAAATATTTTTCTAAAAAAAAAAATAAAATCAGTTGACTCTTTCCCTGGAAACTAACTTGATATCAAATATAATTTGGATTTCACCGGGGCAGAGTCAAAAAGCCAGTTCGACCCAGTCATGCTCCACTCACTGCTGCTGCTGCTGCCAAATTGTTGCATGCTCCAACACAATTCTAAACAATTTGTAGTGTGTTGGACGTAACAACAGCAACAACAGAAACAACTAGTTCCTGACACTCGGTGAATAGTAAACGAAAATGATTGCCAGTATTTGGATATTTGTGTTGTGTTTTTGGGTAACACCTTTAGTCGCCAGTTGCCTCGATGCTCGTGTCAATTATGTTGCACGTCTGTGTCTGTCTGTCTGTCTCTCTCTCTCTGTGTGTGTGTGTGTGTGTGTGTGTGTGTGTGTGTTCGTGCTGGAGTTAAGGATTTGTTCTGTCCAACAGCAACAACAACGGGTCTTACAAAATTTCAACGTTTCTGACATTGAGCGTTGGTATTCAATGGCGATTTATTACCGTTACCAACATGGGCCATATCTCTGTGTCTGTATGTATGTGTGAGTGTGTGTGTGTGTGTAGCAGCGTGTGTGTTACTTTTATTTTCTGTACCGACACGCAAAAATCGATGATGCGACGACCAAAATAAAAGCCAACCAGCACCCACAGGTCCGTGCGATAGATACCTTTTCGCTTTTTTCTCTTTCCCTTTTGTTGTTGTTGTTGTTGCTGTTGTGTTCGCTGTGTGTTTTTTGTATTTTATTTGATTTGATTTTATTTTCATTTTGTGGCAGGCACTGTGTAGCTGTCGCAGCACCTGCGAGCGCCGCCTCTGATTGATTTGGCGAGACAAAGGCGCGCTTTCAAGGGTCTTACGCCGGGCAATTAGGCAAGCAGCCGACCGATCGCCCAAGTGCAAAATAGTTAAATGACAAATCAAAAAACAACTGAAAACAATTCCGATTGATTGGCTGCTGCTGCTGGCGCTGGCGCTGGCGCTGCTGCTGTTGTCGCCACGTGCCACACACAGACGCACACACTCAGACGCAACTCGTGCCGGCAGCGCAGCGAGCAACTGAACGTCAAAGTTCAGCTCTCCGCCCCACAACAAGTGAAGGGCACTGGGCGTGGCATTAGTAGCTACCGTTACACACGCACACCCACACACACACACCTACACTCGCATATACAAGCAGGCGTGCCGCATGCCCAACATGCCTGCATGCTCGTGTAATTATTTGCTCAAATCGCACAAAAGTATGCAACGCTTTTTTTTGCTGGCGCGCACGCTGGTATTTAAGCATGCTGAACCAGAAGCAACAGCTATATTGGCTGTTTGGCTGTTTGGCTGCTTGACTGCTCGAAGCTTGTGGCTGGCATTGCTGCTCCGACCGCATGAAAGGCCAGAATAACAAAATAATATATGAAAAATGTTGATTTCAGTTGATTTAATTTGCGCAGCGCGGTTTCTTCGGCTCGCGCCGCTGCTGGGCAAATAACTGCCACACACACACACACACAAGCAGACAGAGAGAGAGAGAGAGAGAGAGAGAGAGAGAGGGAGGGAGGGAGGGTACATGTGTGTCGGGCTGCCAGTGAGTCAGTTGGTCGCTTTTGGGCCTTTTTGCTTTTTTGAAACATGTCACGTTCTTGGGTTTTACTCGAAATGCCATTTGGCCAATTGCTTTGCCTGCCAACACTCCCACCCCCACCCCCTCCCACTCTCACCCTCTCTTCTCTTCTATCTGCTGGCGAGCACACGTAGCTCGGCCATATTTGCTTGGCAACTGCCCACAAACTGCATTCCAGTTGACCAGAAATAACAATTGATCACAATTTCGCCTCGACTGAGCCGCCAGCCGCCAGCCCAGCGTGCGTCGTTGGCTGCTGAAGTAGCTGCGGCAAGGGCTGCATGTGACAGGCATGTCCCACAGCACAGCAATTGGCATACGTGTGCGCGCGTCAATTTGGCCAAATTTGTGCCTAGGACCTTCACTATACTCGAGTCAGGCTCGATCAACTGGATCGATGCTATTGCGCTGCTCTGTCAACTTAGTCTATGTACCTTGGCTTAAATGAAAGCAAACTTTGGGCCAAATAAAAAGAAAACAAAGTGAAAACTAAATCCTGCCGTCGCCTCAGCAATACAAATATACTCTTTCTGTTCAGTGGGCGGGCATCAGGCACACGCCACACACCACATACGTATATTCGGCCAGAGGGCGAGGTGGGCAGACAGACGCAAATGGCCATCGAGGCTGGCGCTATTGAGGCTCATCGAGAAGCCTTAAACTGTCTGCTAACCCATTTGCTCTCTCGGGCCGTGAATATGAAAAAGTTGCTGGCCCAAGCAAGCAGCATCAGCAACTTTATAATTTGCAGCACAAGCCCAACGCCCACCCAGCCACACACACACTTATATATGTATACAAGGCCACATATATACAGACAGCAGATACTTTAACTTTAATTTGCGCGGCGAGCTGAGGAAGGGCGCTTTAAGAAACCATGAGATTTGCATAAATAAAAAGGCAGCAAGAAAAAGTCAGCAAAGAAATGGCGAACAAATGTGTCAGTGTGTGTGTGTATGACAGTGTGTCAGTGTGTATGTGTGTGTGTGTGTGTGCGTGTGTGTGTGTGTGTGCGGCTCATGGCTTCCCATAAGAATGAGTCAACAGAGAGAGGGAATGAGAGAGGGAATGTTTAAGATGTATTGGCAGTTGCTTAAGGCAGTCACAGCCAAATCGCTGTGATTTGCCATATGGTATTAGAGATGCTCACACACACACATATATGTATATATATATATGTTTATTTAATTACACTATTTATTTGAGCATGGCAGCACTTGAGTTGAGGCTTTAAGTGAACCATTGCCAATTAATGTAATATTCGCATCGCCAAATGCCACTTACTGACCTCCACACCTCCACCCACACCACAGCCCCACCGCAGGCCGTGCACCTTTTTCCGCTCCACCACGCTGAAGCCTGTGAACGCATCAGATTCCTGAGACATGCAATTCCGTTAATTGACGCAATTGGCATTTGGTTATATATGAAATTCGAAATTCGAATTGCAAATTCCGTTTGGCGGCTTGACTTCCCTTATTGGCTAGTTAATAACAGGTATTTAACCACAGAGTGCCTGCATCTCGTTAATTAGCATTGTTCATTTATATTTCGTACAAGTGACGGGGTATGTTCGGGGGGGGATCCCCGAGCCTTCCTACCCTAAAATTGATGCAGGTGACTGCACTCCGACCGCCATCTCGTCTTGAGCTCAGCTATGACAAGCGCTGGTCAAATGTCAAATCTATTGCTGACCCTTCGCCCATCCAGCATTCAGAGATGTTGTGAGGTTGGGGTTCGGCTTGGCGCATGCAAGCACATGTCATCAGCATACTCCTGTAGCCGTCGTTGAGCAGTTCGACGGCATAATTAGGAGATTGCCAGCTGGAGCGTTGCTGCTTGCACCCAAGCCCCCTTCTGGATGCTCATATTGGAATAGCTCAAAGAATATTTACGGCAGTGCTCAGATTTATTGAGCCATGCCATTAACCACATCATTAGCAGCCCGTGGTCAACGACATCCACCCAGCAGTCTCAATAAGGCCCTCAAAAACCAGCAGACGTGCTCTGACTGCCCGATGAGCTCCGCTTGAGCTGCATGATGAGCAGCAGCCGCCACTCCATGTGTGTATCTCTGTCGGTTCCTATTGTTCATCCCTCACTCTCACTCTCACTCTTCCTCTTCCTCTCTCGCTCTCTCTCTCTCTCTCTCTCTCGCTCTCTCTATTTCTTTCTTTCGTTCGTTCTTTGCATCGTACGTTTGCAAAATTCTTATCAGAAAATATTACTTATTAGGTATTTTGCATAGCTGCGACTCGAGACGGACTTCGAACGAGCTGTCAGCTCGCGCTGCGCTCATAATAAAATTCTTAAGTCTCGTATACGCCAGGCCACAACGGAATCTTAATTAACCTACAGAGCACACTGCGGTCGGATTTGTGGTTTAAAAATTGAAGATGAATGCTGCGCTGGGAATGCTTAATATGAACTGATTATGTATCTGCCAGCACTCGCTGTATAGACATTTATTGGCTTCCGCTGAAGTCGTGTGTCTCAAGTATATAGTATAGGGATTTTCGGATATATCTGCAATGCAAGCGGATAATACAAAGCAACTTGTTAGCTCGTTTTCCGCCATTGATTTCTATGCTCTTTCATGAACTGAAAGAGTATATTGGTTCTGTGCAGTGACTGTCCGGCTCTCTGTCCGTTGAAATTTGGTATATATACTCGTGGCTAAGCTCGTGTTAAAGTACCAAAGAGTCGAAGTTTAGAATCTTGGACAGCCTTGCATTGTCTAAACGAGATCGAAAAGACATAGCGGATATATTTAGGGACATAGAAAATCGAGTCAAACTTTATCTAGTGGACGAAGCATCGGAAAGAAATTATGCCTTATACTATTTTAGAGATAGAGTCAAAAAAGAAGGGGACAAGTTAGTTTTCATTTACTCCTAACTTTATCTGACTACGTGAATGAGTATTAATGAGTCGATAACGCCCGACTGAAGCATTGTGACTTATTTTGTTCTATGCTTTTTTTTTTGTACAAAAAGGAAACTCCGAAATCGAAATGGAAAGCAATTGTTGCTGCCAACTCTCAATCGAAACGGAAACCCAATTGTTGTATTTCTGAACAAGTCGAAGCTTTAGCGGGGCAAGAAGGGACTCCGCCAACGCAATCTAGAGCCACATAAACCATATATACCAGCTGACATTTACAAATTGATCAGCTTCACCCCGAGCACAGTCCAACTGGACAACAGCGGAAAGAGAGAGAGAGAGTTTGTTGAACTGGGAAATCCACCGTGTGGACACAGACATCGCAAATGCAGATAACATGTGTAGCTTTGGAAGGCAGGACCTCACTCGCACGCATATGAGACTCCTTGCTTCTGTCGGAGGCTGCTGCTCGGACGGCACTCAGACTTAGGCAGTAATACGGCTGGCATGCTCACACCTAGGCTGGCAGGCTTAAGGGCCTCGACAAACAGGCGAAGGCAATGCGTTTTACGTGACAAAAAGAGGCAAAAGCCTTACGACAGCAATAGTTGCATTTTTTCCATTGGAATGTGCGCTCAGAGCACAGTGCGAGCATTATCTTCCAAGAGGTCGCAAGTGGTTTCAGTCGCCGTCATACGCATTTCAGTCTGAGCAAGATTTTGAGGTAAAGCCTTGTCAACTTTCGGCAAGGACAGTGCGTGGGGCAACGCGTTCTGTGCAGCTGTGGGCTTAGACCATTGTTATGTCCTGGCCCACCTTCGGTTGTCCCCAGCAACAGCAACAGCACATAATGCCACGGCCGTGCCGCAACCCAAGGCTGTTGTGCATCCCGGCAAGTGGGCCAGGTGAGCCGATTGGGCGGCCTACGAGGCGCGCGTGTGTCAACTAATTGGCACATAATTAACAGCGGAGTGAAAAGAGCCGAAGCACTGCTCCCGACCACACAATACTCTGTACGCCAGAGAGCCCAAACGTGGCAGCTGCGACAAGGTGAGGCTGTTCATTATAGGACTGAGCTTCAAAGCTCAACTATGCTCTTAAATCCGTATATCGCTCAAAATCATTTTTTCAAAACTGCAGACAGAATCAAATCAAGCGTGACTCTAAAGCATATTTATAGCTCGCAAGTGGAAGCTCTGGTCTATCTTCAATAGAATTCTCCTAAGAAATTGTCTCTGTTCGAAATGGCAGGAGGATAATACGCTCTTATTCAATTTACTCACAGAGGGTATGAAAAGTGTCTTTGCGCCAAGTGCGTGACGGTAAAGGCTTATCGACATAAAGCAACTACAAACAAGTGTAAATGCGTCTGTGTGTACGTATGTGAGGGCGTGTGCTTGTGCTTTGTAAGCTGAAGTGGGTAGTTCTCCCTCTTGTAGCTCTGTTAAACATGTCTGCAGCCAAAGCTGGCCATTAAAAGTTGTTATTTATTTCTGAATATTGAGCTCTGAATGCCAGACTTAAAAACTTTCGAGTTATTGCATGTTTGAGTCTATTATATTTGCACAGCTCATTCACTCGTAGCATATTTTGTACAATTGCCAAAGCTGTTGAGCACAAGTGTCGTGAGCCCTCTCATAAGGGCGAGCCCAAAACTTTCAAGTTGACCGAAAAAGGGCATCAAATAAAAGTAATCAGACTGCCTGCTAAACTGGCTGTCGATTCAAAGTCAATGATTATAAAGCGTTGCCAGACTTCATAATATGAGCAGCATTTCTATATTTTACATATACATATATATTCATATCAGACCATAGAGACAGTGAGAGAAAGATTTGGAAAAATAGTGTTGGAAAGTTCTTCAAATACATTTGTGTTCTTGAACACTATGAATATTGAAAATATTTTCAAGCAACTCTTATTGATAATCTTAAGCTAAGTTAAATTAGATATGTGGACAACATATAGTCTATATACGATATACGATTCTATTGCATTGTCATTAGGTTGAGTTAAGTAACGTTTGCTTCTATTTTTTGTTACTTCAATCTGTATGTGTGTGTGTATGTATTTGTATACACAGTGTACGAAAGTTTCTCATTTCGGGGCCTGTAGGCAGATGGCCCAATTAGCTAATGGATATTTAACAGGGGAACAGCAACACGCAGGGAGCTGAATTACACACACATAAAGACAGTCACATATATGTGTAGATGGTACTGAATGCTATGGTATATGTAGGTATGTATAATATATAATATATATGTATAGATATTTATATAGATATTTATGTATATTGTTGCTTAAGTAATGCGGCTTGGACTCACCTCTCGCCATGCGCCTCTCGGTCCCTGTCCCGTTCCAGATCTCTGGCTCCATCGCCATCCGCTTCCCCGTCGATGAGGCCGGCACTGGTGCTGCTGCTGTTGCTGCTGCTGGGCGGCTCCTGCTCCTCGGTCACGGGCGGAGCCGACGACTCCGATGGCGTAGAGCGACTCTGGCTCTGGGTCTGGCTCTGACTCTGGCTCTGACTACCACTGGTGGTCTCCTGTTGGTCCTGAGGATCCGACATCGTCGAGCTGATGGGTTATGGCTTCCGGTTGAGATTCGAGCTGGCTACCAGCGACAAGCAGCGCGAGAGCGTGGGTGCGTCAGAGAGAGGTCGGCGTGTGCTGTAATTGCTATTTAATGAAGCCCTTTAAAAGCCCTCGCCCTTGGCTGACTCCTTGCACCAGCGAGCATGCGGGTCACCAAGACAAAATATTAAAAACTCGAGCAAAGAAAACGAAACGCAAATACACAACACGAGAACGAAAGCGTAAACGAATGCGAAACGTAATGAAAACTAATTGGGCAGACCTTGACAGTCTAGTTGGCATTGTTTGGGACTTCGCCCATTGTTCTTGATCTGCGTTATACTCCAGAAGCTGCCAAATAGAAGTCTGTCAATAAAATCATTAACTACGAACTAAGGATGATTTTCGTTTATGTTGTTTGTTTTTTTTTTTTTTTTTGTTTGTTGTTTGAATATTTTGCGAAAAGATTGCCGCACAAGCAGCGAACAAATTTCAACTTGAGGATCCTAATTAAATGGTAACTCGAAGACTTTATGTGGCTTACAACTAATTATGACGAACCGAATATGGAAACCTTATAGTAGAGCTTGCAAATATGCAGTTCACACTTGTTCAGTCCAACTTGTTTGAGCCTTGAGTTGGCATAAAGTCTATAATACGACCTCCTGAGTGAGCGCTAAACGGTATGGCAACTAGATCGTTTGATATATGTACGTACATTTTAATAACTTTCCGTAATCTTTTAGACACCTATACTATTTATATCTTTTCCTGTAGTCTTTTAGACACCTACATAATTTATCTCTATATATATATTGAGAGTATTCTAAATAATGTTGTGGAATGCTTAATGAGTTCTATTAGACACCTATATCATTGATAACCTGTTACTGTAATATATTAGATACCTATGTAATTGATAGCTATTTGCCGTATTTTGAATAGTGTTGTTAAATACTTTATTAAGCTCCTGTAATCTTTAAGACACCTATATAACTATTGATGGTATTTTCAATAGTGTAGTAAAAGACTTAAGTAGATCTAGTAATCTTTCAGACACCTATATAACTATTGTTGGTATTTTTAATAGTGTTGTAAAAGGCTTCATAAATTCCTGTAATATTTTAGACACCTATATAACTATTGTTGGTATTTTTAGTAGTGTTTTAAAAGGCTAATTAGATCTAGTAATCCGTCAGATACCTATATAACTATTGATGGTATTTTTAATAGTGTTGTAAAAGGCTTAATAAGTTCCTGTAATATTTTAGACGCCTATATAACTATTGATGGTATTTTTAATAGTGTTGTAAAAGGCTTAATTAGATCTAGTAATCTTTCAGACACCTATATAACTATTGTTGGTATTTTTAATAGTGTTGTAAAAGGCTTAATAAGTTCCTGTAATATTTTAGACACCAATATTATCGATATTTATTTGGACTACTTTGAATAGTGTTGTAAATTGCGTTAATTGTGTTTATTTAATAAGAAAAAGTGCTGGATAATTTTTGCATTTCCCTACAATCTTCAAAAACAAATTAATTCTGACTGAAAGGAAAGCGATCTTTTCTTTTCTTTTCTTTGTATTGTGTTGTAAAGGAAAACTGGGCTATTTCTGTTTCATTCATCGGGAAAATTGATTTCGGTTTTGTGTAGCGCGGCAATACTATTTTCATGGCAACACAATTGTATTTTGTGACTGCTGATATAATTCTGCAATGGCTTTGTGCAAGCAGGAATCAATTTCAAAGCGCATGAGCTTAGCTAGTTCTAGTTACAGTGAGTGGCAGACAATTACATACATCTGTGAAAGTTATAACCTATCAGAGACAGTTTGAAACCGCCCGAGTCGACTCGAGTCGATTAGTGGTTGCTGCTCTGTTGCTCAATTCCGATCATTGCTGCAGATTTTCTATATATTAATTGTTTGAACACGCATTGGATGTAGCTGATTGCATGCTGCGGATATATGTTGTGCGAGCTATACGTTATGGGAAAGTTCTGAAAGACGTCACGAATCAGTTTTCCAACTGAAATACTCCAGATCGCTTGAGGACATGAACTAATATTCTATCTATAATATATAATACCTATAATATAATTATAATCACCTGTTATCTTTCTCTCTCTCTCTCTCTCTCTCTAGAAATTTGAATCTCTCGAAGGCATTTGTGATTGGCTAGGATGAATAATTAGTTAGCTTTACATAGTAAAATGTACAAAGCATAAAACAACTTTAATATCAATTAATATATATCATATAAATACTTAAATATGTTAAATATAATATAATAATATTGTAAGTTTATACAGCTGTCCCAGCTGTGATCAAGCCAAGTATAATGTAAATTATTGTGCAGTTCGACTGCGTATCATGTTCAGCCTTTGAGCCCTTTTAGCTCTGCGTAGCGTCAGTTCTTAATTACAACTAATTGTTGGGGAATTTGGTGATTTGTGTG
Source organism: Drosophila paranaensis (assembly GCA_035047545.1). NCBI lineage: Eukaryota > Metazoa > Arthropoda > Insecta > Diptera > Drosophilidae > Drosophila > Drosophila paranaensis. Next base: position 475,360 of record JAWNPL010000177.1, on the reverse strand, counting down.
AATGCGGCAGCTGCTGTTAACTGCTAACAAGCGCCTGGCGAATGCCGAAAAGTAGCCAAGAATGTGCGGCCCAACCTCAGGAGCCACAGTGCGGTGTCCGCTGCCAAAGCCAAATATGAGAACGGGCATTTCAGCTGCGAAGCGAAAGCGAATGGGAAATTGCAGCAATTGAAACAAGCAACAGACGCACTTACCACACGGCCAACAAGTGGTCGATTGAATGCGCACACAAAACGAAAGCCGAAGCGAGCGAAAATATAATATATACATATACATATGTATGTATATAGAGAGTTATGAATAGTGTGGCGGGTCGAAGGCCTCGCTGATTGTGCGAATGGACGAGTGTGACAAGTGCGGACAGCGATTAGATTAGCGCGACACCCATAAATTAGGCGAACGCTCAAAAATTTGTCGTCGCTTGGGGACGGAGAGAGCGCGAGCGCTGATAAGTATGCTACACTTTATGCACGCTGCACCGAAAAGGGGCCAGCAGGTCAGTGTGGCAATGAAAAGCGATAAAAACAGAACGAGCATGAGAGGGAAAATGAAAAAAAGGACGCCTGCTGAAAGTGAAAACGGAAAGTGAAATGAAAAGCGCACAGCAGGCGCCGAGGGAGCAGACGACGTCAGACGCACGGACGGGCCAGGACAGGCTGGCGAGACAGAGGCTGTGCGGTTGGGAAAGCGCATTTGCATATGAATAATACGAGAAGCAGCCGGGTCGGACAACAAAGGGCGGACGGGCGTATATACAAAACTAAATGCGAAGCGTTGGCTTGTCTATCAGCAAGTCAGCGTTTATGGCTCCTCGATCTCTGCGAGCCCAGCGTTTGCATCGTACAGAACAAGGTATACGGCCAGGGACAGGCAGAAGGCAAGCGAGAGGGCGTCGAAGAGACACATGCACATCAAATATGAAAAGATAACGAAATTGAACCAAAAGCAGACGAATGCCAACAGAAAAAGCAGGAGCATAATCTGATGCCCAATCAAACAAAAGCAGGATAGACATAGGGCAAACCTGCAGACGGCCGTATAGAACGTTAAGGTAGCGAAAATAGCCATGGCAAACATTTGGCCTAGTTTAGAGTGAACGATTGCTAGCTAGCGACTAGCAGAAACAGAAGCAGCTTTCACACAATACGTAAACGTAAACACAGACGGATGAACAACTCACGTGCCTTGACTTAGTGAAACGCAAAATTCGGACTGAGTACGAGAGAGTTGAACCGCTACGTCGGTCGGTCAGATTAGATATTGTTATTAGTGTCGGTAATGTTCTGTAGTAGCACTTGGTACTATTGTTGGAGTGGGTGTTGGAACTCGTGATGGTGTACTCAATGGAAATGCCCTGATCGTCATCCGAGGAGGCAAATACACACCAAGCACACGATACATGCACAAAAGGCACAGATTACACAATACATACGAACGGGTTTGTTTAACGCTTAACACACAAGAAATATAAATGTAGGCAAATATATACACTTGCGTATATATATTTGATACCTCTACAAGGCTTTGCTCTCACACTTCAAGCACTCGAAAAAAATTTAGCTCTTTGCACAAGAAAAAAATGTCAAACCTTCGACTTGATATTCACAATTTTTGAGTTCCAATTTTCGAGTTTTTCTCTTTACTCTAAACTTCAATATTCTACAGACTTCACACTTTACTACACATATATTTATACATATATATAGATATACAGTCACACTTGAAAACTTCTTATTTATTTCAAAACTCTGTATATTGTGCCTTTAGCCAATGGATTGACTCTAGATATTCAGAATTGAACTTGGTATTCTGACTGAGTGTTTGGCTAGCTTCGGTTCGTTGCAGCTGGAGCAAACGTAACCGACAAAGGCTTGGCAGGAACTGAAGTCGTTGCTGGCAGGACACGTTATTTTAAATTGTTTGCCAGCAGCAGAAACAGCAGCCGAACCTCAGCGCGACGACTGTTGCTTCCTGCTTTTTTGTTCGCCAGCTGTTGATTGTTCGTGTCGCTGTTAAGTGCGCTAACAGCGCTGTTAGCCTACTCCGAAAGCTTTTTTGCTGGCATTTCGGAGTAAATTCTGGCGGCAAGCAAGCGAGTCAGCGCTCAGGTGAACAGGACAGAACTTATATATAATGCCAAATACTCCACATATACTTACCCTGCCATATAATCGCATTAGGTTTTATCGTACTTTCGACTCATTTTTGCACGCCTTACGTCTATGGCCTGCGACATCGAGTCCTAGCATTTGTGGCTACATATGCCCAGCTATGACAGTATCCACATCTCTTTCGTTTTTCCTATTTACTTATGAAAATGCAACACTCACTGCTCTAACACTAGCTGAAACATCGCAGTTTGTGTTGAGCTTGTCTTTGGCTCAACCACTGGCAACAAGTGGGGGTGGCTATGACCCGAAGCCCCCGACTAAAACATACAGTGAAAACTGTACTGATTTGATACTGAAAATATTATAGTTTAACTCATATTCTGATATATCTAAAAACATCTTAATGTACTCTTATTATATTCTGAATAAGGACTATTTCCTTTACTCAGTATTGTATATCTTAGGAGAATCTGTGTATCAATCTTAGTCACCCTTGCTCTGCACAGCTATCTGAGCATGATTTTTATCGATAACATGAAAGTGGAAAAGTTATCGATGAAGAAGCCTTGTGAAACTTCAAGTCGCTGGTTTTACATATGCTCAGCCGGAGAGATAGGTGAATTGACAACCAGAGAAAAACCAAAACCAGTTTAAAAACCATGACATACAAAGAAACAGAGAGACAGAAAGTAGAGATACAGATACAGATACAGATACAGATACAGATACAGATACAGATACAGATACAGATACAGATACAGATACAGATACAGATACAGATACAGATACAGATACAGATACAGATACAGATACAGATACAGATACAGATACAGATACAGATACAGATACAGATACAGATACAGATACAGATACAGATACAGATACAGATACAGATACAGATACAGATACAGATACAGATACAGATACAGATACAGATACAGATACAGATACAGATACAGATACAGATACAGATACAGATACAGATACAGATACAGATACAGATACAGATACAGATACAGATACAGATACAGATACAGATACAGATACAGATACAGATACAGATACAGATACAGATACAGATACAGATACAGATACAGATACAGATACAGATACAGATACAGATACAGATACAGATACAGATACAGATACAGATACAGATACAGATACAGATACAGATACAGATACAGATACAGATACAGATACAGATACAGATACAGATACAGATACAGATACAGATACAGATACAGATACAGATACAGATACAGATACAGATACAGATACAGATACAGATACAGATACAGATACAGATACAGATACAGATACAGATACAGATACAGATACAGATACAGATACAGATAAACAGATACAGATACAGATACAGATACAGATACAGATACAGATACAGATACAGATACAGATACAGATACAGATACAGATACAGATACAGATACAGATACAGATACAGATACAGATACAGATACAGATACAGATACAGATACAGATACAGATACAGATACAGATACAGATACAGATACAGATACAGATACAGATACAGATACAGATACAGATACAGATACAGATACAGATACAGATACAGATACAGATACAGATACAGATACAGATACAGATACAAATACAGATACAGATACAGATACAGATACAGATACAGATACGGATACAGATACAGATACAGATACAGATACAGATACAGATACAGATACAGATACAGATACAGATACAGCTGTAGATACATCATATAACTGCCATCGGAATAATCTTATGAGCTGTACAACTTGTAATCCTGAATTTAATTTAATTTTAATTTAATTTAATTTAATTGAATTTAATATTTTAAGAAATTTCTCTAGTGCGTTATAGTTTAGAGCTGCCACGCTTAGTTGCCCTCCCTCAACTCCCTCAAATATTAATAATGTTTGGAAGTTGCAGTCTTTTATTATTTCATGTTTCTTTTGCTTTGAGCTAAATCATTTTTCTTCAGAATTTCATTTGGCCACGAAGGCTTGTCGCAGTCCTCACTCCATGAGAGTCTCCTTCGTTCATTAAAATATATTTATCGAAATATTTCGAATTAGGGTTCGAAATGCACCCAGCTAATCCCAAAAATCGCACGCTGTGCACAGATAAGTATGAAATTGTTGTCTCTATTAGGGAGTAATGAACTGAAATTAACTCAAAGTAAGCAAACCATTCGCTCTCCCAATCTTTTCTACTTGCGCATGCCACATGCCACACGCCACGCACCACTCTCGGCACGCTGGCGTGCGGCAAGCTCGACACATGATTTGTGGCCAAAGTCAATGCAAGTGCGAGCTATAATGATTCAATGCAATTGAATGTAACGGAAAGAGGATGGCAGGGCAAACCACAGCTAAAGCTGATTCCGTCTGTTCACGTGGCAAGCTAAAAACTATAGACTTCGGTAATTATAGTCGATAAATATCGATAATTGGACTTAGATTGTAAAAAAAAGAAGAAGATATGAGATCTCCTGGATTAGTTTGCTTAAAATGACCTGAAGATATCAGATCGCCTGGTATAAATACATATCTTATGGATAGTTCTAATACAAGACTGAATACCTCTCTCCTTACACGCCTCAAGTTAAAGAAGTTTTTCCTTAAATTTGATCTTCTCTAATCTCTAATCTGATAAAACAACAAAAGTTATCCGTTTGAGTATTTCCAGAAAGACTAAAGCAGCATCTCTAGATCGGCTGAAGGGTATCTGCTAGTCACACAGCCTCAGCCTCAGCGCTCACTTGTTAGGCTAATTAGCTTTGTTTGCCAAAATACACATCACAATAGTAACAGAAACTCTATACTGTATTGAATATTTTGAAATGTTAGATTTAATTGACTAGAAGAGAACAAACAATGTACAGCTTTGGTTTGGCGGCAAGCGGCGCAACGGAACGCAACCCAATGCATCTGCTGCGCCTAGCTAGTCCTTGCAGCACTTTGGCTTTTGTTGTTCGGTAATCAAATAAGACAGTCGAATTATTGCTAAATATTCGACTAATTAGCGTAATATGCTGTAATTGCTATAGGCTCCAGTTGCAAAGCAAAAATTCCTAAGGCTACGAAGGCGGCTATTGTGTGGCTATGGCTGTCCGCCCTGCGTATGCGTTATTTCGTATTGGGCGATGGGCGCTGACAGCAATGGGCAGCATCAAAGCCACTGTAAGCTGTAAAATAAGCTGGACTCAAGCACGCGGAGCAGGGGGCGCCGCACTAACCGCAGCATTATTGATAGCCATCACACAGCAATCTGTGGCCTCTATTTAGGCCACCTACAGCCAAAGAACTGAATCATCGACGTGTGGCCCTGCCAGAGCCAATAAAAGCCCATCCAGCGATCAGAAATTGTGCTCCTTATGATGAGTGCATTGCTCGTGTGCAATGTGTATGCAAGTCCGTACGGTTGTCCATGCGATTGTCCGTCCGGCGGTCCACCTTCCTGTTGAGACTAAATTTTGAATATATCCTCATGGCCACCTTTCGCCTGATAAAATGGGAAGACTATACCGCTAGCCCCTTCTATGGGGCGTGGCGAATGGGGAAACATAATACCAGATATACTAATATGTAAAGTACTTGAACATACATGGGCATGTACATATACAGTCGAAATCAAATGGATATTTCCAAATGGAATTTTGAATATATACTCGTGGGTACCTTTCATCTGATGCAATGTGCAGACTAACCCCCTCTGGGGCGTGGCAAACGGGGAAAAACTATAACTCATAGCTCAGAAATGCAAATATTTACAGTGTTTGCACATAGGAATGTACATATATAGCAGATACATTTACGCCTCTCTGAGGGCGTGACATATTGAAGATACCCTATAATTTGCACAGTCTGAGAGAGCTACACCCTATAAGTTCATCTTTTCGACGCCTTTTATGAGCTGGTCAAAAGCTATATGTCCACGCCCACTAAAGATGTAACTTATTGGGTAAACCTGGAACACTGAGGGTCCAGGACACTGCTACCTGGCTGAGTGCTTCAGTCACAGCTGACAAGGGTAAAGCAGCGATACGGCAATGTAAATTTCTTTCCTATGAATCCTCATTTTTTCAGCTTTAAATGAAACTCAGATCAGTCACAAAAAAATACTTTCCTCTGGCATTTAGCTTGATTACTTTGCCCTATGCACATTCGCTAAGACTAAGGGTTAATCAGCGCCCACCTGGTGCTCACTAACTTTTACCGACGGGAAAATGAGCTCAGGCCCATTTCCGGTTGCCATGGCTTCTGCTTAGTTTATTTTATTGCGAATTCAATAATGAGATCCAAGAAAATCAAGTCCGAAATGCACAATGAAATCCATGGGAAGGGCAATGGATGCGACTATTGTTGTTGTTGTTGCTGCTGTTGAGCCCCTGTTGCGCCTGTGAACAAAAGGGAAAAATGTCGAATGTTTTCTATGACAACATGTCGAGGTCCCTACGGACCGCGGACTAGCTAAAACATGCGTGTGAGCTTTAATTAATTCAAGCTTTTCCAAATTTACAATTAAGCATACAAAAAGATAGAAAGGGAGAGACAGAGAAGGGAGGGGTGTGCGTGCGGCTTCCCGAGCAACAAGGCCTATTTCGGAAAACAATAGTTTTAATTTTTGGCAAAATTGCATCTAAATGTCGCCAGCTTATGGCTGCATTGCATATGCAAAAGGCGTCGCAGCAGCAGCAACGGCAGTGGCAGCTGCAACGAGGTGCAAGAGCTGACATGCATTTTAATAGTCAGACATGGCATGGCTTTTTATTGTTTGACAGTCAGTTTGAAGCTTACGCTTTTTCGCCCAAAGACAACAGCAGCAGCCACTACAATGGCGTCCCCCACAACAATGGCTCATATTTCATTTACTGCTCAGCCAGACGGCAATATGAGCAGCAGGAGCAGGACCAGTTGCTTTATTTGGGTTATTTATGGTGCACTAATTGAGCTGGCAGTGGACAAAGTTTTAGACAGTGCAACAATGCCTTCAACAGGTAACACAAAGCTCTCCGGTAGTTTGCCTTTCAGTTAGCTGGCGACAATTGAAGGAACAAGCAATATCAATGCACAACTGAGCACAAAAGAACATAATTAAATGCCCGGCATGAACAGGGGCATGGGCGTGGGCAGTGGCAGGAGCAGGCCTGGGCCATGGCCAGCCTGTGCCTGGTGGCTCGTCTCGAATGCAGCCAGTATGCTAAACGCACAAAGTCACGACCTGAGCTGGGGGCTGAGTATACGGCTTACAGAGACTCCAACTGAAAGTCTATTGAATATTGCTGCTGATGATTTGGTATAAATATTCCACATTTGACTTGGACTGCACTCGGCGAGGCAAGGGCGAGGCAGCACTCGCAGTGCAACAAATGTAAGGGAGGCCAGCTATAATTATTATTATGACGCGCAACGGTGCGTATACTTGATACACAGCTCAACAATAGACGCTCCAGCAGGTACCCCAAGCAGCTAATGCACTTTGGCTGCCGTTAACCACGGCCAGCTTCCTAAGTATATCGCCAGCACCAGCCCCTTGCAACCGCAGCACAGTGGGACCCTGACGGCAAAACGTGGCAAAAATTCTTATGCCAACTGGCCAAGTGGACGATAGAATCTGATCTGAAATAAAATATTAAAAAGAATAAATAAAAAAATATATAAAATGTATAAAATGTAAACAATTTATAAAATGAATTTAAAAAAAAATAATAATAAATATATATATATATATATATATATATATATATATATATATATATATATATATATATATATATAGTCTTTAAGTAAACTTCTAAAGTGCAAGGAAATTCTCCTCCATCAGGCAAATAGAAATTTGTCCGTTTGAGCCTGTTTATGCCCGTTTCTTTTTGAGCCAAGCAAATTAAAACAAAATCGCGAAACAAACGCACAAAGAGGGTCAAAGTGACGCGCATCTGCATACAGCAGGTGCAGTGCCGACGGCAAAGCGTTTCTTGAAATTAAAAAAGAAGTAAGCAAGAAAATACAAATTGTTTTTCTCAAAAGTTATACTCCATTTATTATTCCTCTCAAATTTATAACACAATTTTTAATTCATTTACGACGCCAACAAAACGATTTTTGTGCTTTCTAAACACGTACTATTTTTATTTCTCACGTTTGCCAGAAAACTGTGATGCACTTTGCTAGCCAATCAGCCGTTGCATTAATTCATTTCAAGCCTTGAGCAATTCGAATGCCATTTGAATTTTGAAAATATCTTTCCCCAACATCTATGGATTTTGCAACGCAAAATAAGCAAAGGGCCCACTCCGTCCAGATAAACTCTGATATTTGAGCCCAGCCCTCCTTCGCATTTGACAAGCTGCAGTCTCTACCCACCAGAGATTACACCCAGCAAGCTTATTAACCGATTAGAGCAGCAAACAGCAGCGCACGAAACCACGTGGATCTATTAATAATTTTGCTATGCTATGCAGCACAGAATTTCAATTAACAATGTTAAGAAGCAGAAACCTTTATTTGCCATAATTAACAGTACAAAGCAGCAGAAATGTCTAGCCACCCTCCTCTTCCCTTATCCACCATCCACTCTTCATGGGCTGAGCCATAATTATGATGCGTAGATTTTTCTGTACTTATTTAAGATTCAATGACAATGACAATGCCAATGCCAATGACAATGACAATGACAATGACAATGACAATGACAATGACAATGACAATGCCAATGACAATGACAATGACAATGACAATGACAATGACAATGACAATGACAATGACAATGACAATGACAATGACAATGACAATGACAATGACAATGACAATGACAATGACAATGACAATGACAATGACAATGACAATGACAATGACAATGACAATGACAATGACAATGACAATGACAATGACAATGACAATGACAATGACAATGACAATGACAATGACAATGACAATGACAATGACAATGACAATGACAACGACAATGACAATGACAATGACAATGTCAATGACAAAGTCAATGACAATGATTCATCGCTCACGGCTCACAGCTCACGACTGGCCCGTTGCATTGAAGGAGCGCAGCATCATAACATAGGAAATGGCCGAGCGAACCACCTGCAAAATACTTATTATTTGATATTAGCGAATTCGATTCGAGTGGATTCGAGCCCACGCACCGCTGAGAAAGTTGCCATGTTGGGCTCGAAGAAGTATCCGGTCAGCTGGCAAGGGCGCTGAGCGCGCATTATGGCCAGGATGAGCGCCTGCCTGGTAGCCGGGGCGAAGTCCACCCAGTTGCTGTCATAGAGGGCAATGGCGAAATCGGCGCTGGCCTGTTTCATGTTCTCGCCGCAGTGCGAATAGATGAACAGCGCTATTAGGAGGGAGCTGACGAAGAACACAAAGTAGATGCACACGAGCGAGGGGAACAGGTCGGCCAGCTGAAAGCCCAGAAAGCAGAGCTGCAGCGCCGTGACAAAGAACTGCATGAACACCAGGGGTCGCAGGCTCTGGCCCAGCTGGGTGCCGATGAGCAGGCCAATCTGGTGCAGCTGCAGGATCCGCACTAACTCGCCCAGCTCGCGCCGCGGCGCATCGCTCTGCGGCTGCAGGTGCCGGATCCGGTACTGGGCGATTTTGAACAGGGCGCACACATTGTAGGTGAAGGCAAAGAGGAGTGTGTCCATGGCCAGGGACATGGTCACCGCGCCGTAGCTGGCCATCAAGTTCCACAGGTAGGTGGGTGCGTACGGCAGCGCGGCCTGGTCGCTCCACGGATAGACGCCCGAATGCGGCAGCTCCAGGTGGGTGCGACCCGTCCGCAGCCGAGTGGTCAGCATGATGACGATCGGCTTGATCCCGGCAAAGATGCACGCGGCGAAGAAGCTGCGCATATAGGTCAAGCTCAGCGACTGATCGCTGCGGTTCTCCTGCTCCACAATGCCAACCGCCTCCGGCAAAGCGCGCATCTCTGCAGTGGTTGGTGGGGGTGGGCAATAAGTCACTCACTGTCTAACACCTGCACTTACCCTTCTCGAGTATTTCGCGAATGCGATAGATCAGCTGGACGAAGTGCTTGCGGTAGTAGACAAAGACGGAATACTTGACCACGGTCAGGATGATGGCCAGCAGGGAGCCCATGGCATCGCTCATGATGCTCACGTTGGTCACGTTGAGCAGTATTGAGAAGAACAGCGGGGCCAGAAAGGCGCTCATCATGCCGATGACCACGAGCGTAATCTGCGGATGATCGTTACTGCTGTTCTCCTTCCACAGGTCGAAGCCCATCAGCCGAAAGGTCAGGACCTGGACGCGTAGAAAGTAAGCCGCATCCATTGCTATAGTTGATTCCTGCAGCTGGCTGCATGTGAATGACTTTTATACCCTGCACGAGAGCTACAAACCCATTTGGGAGGGGGCGTGCCAACCAGTTGACATACGACCTTAATTGCGGACGCTGTAGCTGGCCGCCGAAGGCATAGAATTAATTGTCCGGCACCTTGGTGGAGCGGGCGGGTCTTTAATTTAATATGCTTGCATTATATGCCATTTTCGAGCTGAAGAGCCATTCGAGCTATTCACGGCAGCTTTAATGACAACCGCTTGATGGCTGCGCTTTGTAATTTACGCTCAGCATTTCCTTTCACTTGCGCCGGTTCTCAGGCTGCTCTATATAATTTTAATGAGCACATTATAAGCACTTAATCCTTGCAATTAGGTGAGATTTACGAAAGCTGCCATTGACATTTGGTTTGCGTGCCATTTAAAAGACTATGCAATTAGTGCAACTGCTGTTGCCCATTAATATATGCAGTGCGCGAACTTTCTTCACTTTCGCTTTTTTTCTCATTTCCCTTTTTTTTATTAGGAATATTTACATTTTGAACTTTGGCGCCTGCGACAGCACTTATCGATCATTCGCGCAGTGCTGCACCGCCAGGGATGTATTCGTGGCGATAGGTGGCAGCGCTGCACGACACTCGCACCAAGTGGCAGCACTGGCACAGTTGTATAACCTATTCGTCTTTTTTACTGGCAATCAAAGCAGTTTCAACTCGTCGAAAAACAAACTGAAAGTGAGTAAACGCAGCAGGAGCTACTATAAAATTCCTTCACATTCTTCCAATTCAATTCAATTTGCTAACGATTGCAGCAATGGCTGGTGAACAAGAGAAACTGTCCGGCCTGTCCAAGATCTTCAATGGCCACACCATGGCCGGCCGTGCCAATGTAAGTGGAGGAGTCAGCCCATGCAACAGCCATGAAACTACCAACCGATATTAGGCTTTGACTAATTACTAATACATATGTATATTGCAGGTGGCCAAGGCTACATACGCAGTCATAGGCCTGGTCATCGCCTACCAGGTCCTGAAGCCAAAGAAGAAGTAGATGACGTGCTCCAATCTGTGCAGGCTATTAGACGTGCTCGTTCTCCTGGCTGCCAGCAACTGGCGGCAGGTGCAGGACGGCAGCCATGTATACTTTACGTATGTGTAGTGCAACATCTTAAAGGAATAAACAATTTAAAAATGTAACACACGGAAAGCACGCTGCATTTCATTATGTAATGTTAAGAGGCGTGCATCAGAATGTGCTTCACCCGCAGCCATTGGATGCGCCTGCGAGAGGGATCTATATGGATATGTGCCAAAAATGCATATTGACACATCACTTGTTCTTTAGTAGAAGAGCTAATAATCTGTCATAGTCACTTCTGCTAATATTTATGCTTTGGCATCATCAGCTGACAGCAGCAGCAGACTATAACAGCATCAGTGTTGGCAACTCTTCAGTGCAAGCCGGATTAACCAGTTAAAAAGGCCAGAAATAGCTAAACAAAAATTGCAAACTCCGGAAAAGAAGTTTTAAAGCATGCCGAAATCTTCCTAGATCTAATTGTGATTTTGATTACCGCATCAATATCTAGTTTTGTTACATCAACTTTCATGTCCATTTCACATTGTTTCCAAACCACCTGAAAAGACAGAAAACTAGCTAAAGTGGCAACGCTGATCTGCAGTCGCCTGTTAGTAACAGAGGGCGAGCACTGTTAATGTGGTCTCTCCTCTTCTGTTCTGTCCTTCGCATCGGCTGGCGAGCAGGCTGTCCTGCTCGTATTTGCAGTTGGGCGCACTTCTCGCTCTAATTGGTTGCCAGATCGTGTCAAAGTTGAATAACCGCGAATTTTCAAATTCAGTTTTGGTTTAATTTTGTTTTAAATATTTTATTTATTTAAAGTTTTTATTTCATTTAATCGAACTTGCTTTAAATGTTCCGTTTTGGGTTGTTTTTTTTTAGCTCAGTTTTTGAAATTTCAGTATGTCTAAAAATTAATTTGAATGAATCGAATGTAAAAATGGTTTACATATATATGTATATATGTACGTGTATGTATGTATTATATGCCCATGTACTTGACTTGTTGCTTGGTAGAGATAGAGACGAAAAACCATATATGCAATTAAAATATATATATGTATGTATATATACGTATATATATATAAATTAATAATCATCATCATTTCTATGTTTATGCTATAGCTATAAAATATATCTTTTACATGTATTGTGTAATAGCAAGCGCTGGCCACCCACCTAGCACCGGCCCAGCCTCAGCATCTGCTCTCGGGTTTCCTTTTTTTTCTCTTTTTTTTTGTTTGTGTTTTTATTATTTTTACTTTTGTTAATAACTAAACCGTTTGCTCTGGCAAAACATTAACATATATCGTATGTATGCGTTAAAATTTGATTTGGATTTTGGAATTTTAGCAGCAGCAGCCGAGCGAAGTGCGAAAATACATACAGAACGTATTCTCCCTATATATATATAGGTGTTTAAGGTATGTTTTAGTTGGTTTTTGTTATCTATCGGTTTTTGTCCTTTCAATATATTTTCTACTACTTTGTTTATCGCATAATATGTGTGTAATCAATATTATTTGTATATAAGTCTGTGTGTGTGTGTGTATGTGTGTGTGTGTGTGTGTGTGTGTGTGTTGGGGGGTTTCTCATTAAAAATTTGACTGTTTCCTATGTGTGTTTGTATGTATATGTATATACTATATCCACGTTACAGTTACAGTTACATAATCATTTTCATTTTATTTTCATCTAGACCAATTTGAGCACATGCAACAAAAGTAAATAAAAATGCTATATAAGATTACAGTTCCAATTGCCAGCACCCCAGCTCCTAACTCCTGACTCCCACTCCCCACCCTTCTGCCCCAACCCAGGCGCGATCTTAAAACGGATCCGTGACACTGCGGGCAAGGGGGCGGCGGGGGCGGGCTAATACTAAAAAAGATATTTGCAGCGGCAAACAGCTGCGGCGACTGCAACAACGCTGGCGCTTCACTGAAAGCTCTAGACGTGGCTAAAATAGCGATCAATTGGTGGCAAAAACGTTTATCAATAGGTGTCATACCAGCATAAATCAAAGGCGATGGGCAGCACTGGCTGGCAACCGAGCGCCATCATATGTGAACACTTTCATAAGTCCAAGTTGAGTTTTAAATGTACGTGTGTGTATGTGTTGTCTATCTCTGTTTGCGTGTGTGTGTGTGTGCGTAGTGTTGCATTAACTGTTCACGAATTTGTTTGCTCTTTTCTTTTGTTTCAACTTTGGCGCCTGACCAAACTTGAAAGCATGCGTTACCCTCTCTCTCTCTGTCTCTTTCTTTCTTTTTCACTTGCTGCACTGATATCGATAACGATAGCGATACTCGATCGATGCCTGCATGCATACATGCATTTAAATAATCACAACTAACGGTCCAATGGCTTCTCCTCTCTGCTGCAGTTTGTACAAACAAAAAATGCTGACTACAATCAAAATAATATGTATATATATTTATGTATGTATTATATATATATATATATATATATATATATATGTGTGTATGTATGTGTGTGTGTGTGTGCATGTTTTGTAAATGTATATTTATGTATTTATATGTAAATTTGTTTGACAAAAAATACACTCAGCATTCTATTTAATTATCGATCTGTTGTGTTTTTTTCTTTCTCTTTTTTTTAACATAAACTAAACGCTAAAAGTTAACACAATACATTTTTAAAAAAATGATAATTATAATGTAAAATAGAATTATATGTGAATATTAATAAATGAAAAAGCATAATATTGTTTTGTTTGCTTGCGTTTCGTTTACTGTGTGTGTGTGTGTGTGTGTGTGTGTGTGTGTGTGTGGTGTATGCATGTGTGTATGTTTGTTTTGGGAATTGGCATTTGTCAATTGTTTTTTTTTTAATTTGTTTTTGTTTTTAATTACTTTAACGCAGCTGCAGATTCAATCCATATGTTTATACAGTTCATATGTTTATATATATGCGCGTGTGTTTGTGTATGTGTGTATGTATGTATGTATGTATGTATGTATGTATGTGTTTGTTTGTGTAACCCAACTAAACTATAAATTACTTTTTCATACTCTGTTTTTTTTCACTTTTTTTTGTTGCTTTTGTTTTTTTTTGTTTATTTTGCATTTGCAGTTCTCTCCCCCATCATGTTTTGTGGGCGTGCCCTCTGCTTGATTTTGACATCAACTTGTTGTTCTTTCTCTGCCTCTGCCTTCTCCTACTCCTTCCCTCCTCTTCTACTTCCGTTCTGTATATTGGTATTTTGTATTTTTAGTATTTTTTTTGTTAACTTTTTATACCCTGCAACCCCATTGACAATGGGCAAGCAGTGTATAACGGTTTGCTTTCATATTTGAAATTTGTTTGTTTTTGTTTTGTTGTTTTTTTTTGTGTATTTTACTTTGCTTTTAATTTTTTTTTTTTTCGATTTCTCTTGAATTGTTTTTGCGCTTTCGTTAATTCGTGTTACTCTCATTGCTTGTCGCTTTCGCTAATAATTCTCTGCCGTCTCTTCTATATTCAAATATATATATATATATATGTGTGTGTGTGTGTATGTATCTGTATGTGTGTGTATGTATGTATAAGTAATTATTTCGCTTGCTTTGTCGCTTCAATGTTTCGCGCCTTTGTAGTTATGTGTCTGCATATGTGTGAGTGTGAGTGTGTGTGTGTGTGCGAGGGGGCTTACTGGGCGATGCCGCCATTGGTAGGATCCCAGGCTCAGTTGGCATGCCACTCACCACGGTTGGCGCCGCCAGCGCTCGCCGCATTATTTGAATAGTAGGGCTTGCTGAGCTGCGCCGTCGCCGCTGCTGCTGGCGAGTTGCCGCCGCCGGCTCCGCCAGGGCCTCCAGGGCCGCCGTTGCCACCGTTGTTGGCGCCGGGTGGTCCGCCGGGCGCGTTGCTGTTGCCGGCACTGCCGCCGGCGCCACCTCCTGTCACTTGGCGCATGCTTTGGGCGCGCTGCGCCGCCACCGCCGCCTGTTCGCGCTGCTGTTGCTGCTGCTGTTGCTGCTGCTGTTGTTGTTGCTGTTGTTGTTGTTGCTGCTGTTGCTGCTGCTGCGGATGCTGGGGATAGTTGTTCGGGCGCTGTATGGGCGCCGGATATCGACCCTGACCGCTGCCGCTGCTCTGCCCAACGCTGCCAACGCCACCGTTGCCACCACCACCCACCACCTGAGAACCGCCGGAGCCACTGCCCACGGCGCCGCTGCCCCGACCGCCGATCGCATTCATGTTGCTGCCGTTGCCACCCTGCCGCTGCTGCTGAGATTGCTGCTGTTGCTGCTGCTGTTGTTGCTGCTGCAGCACCTGATTCTGCAGGTCCCACTGCGCATGAAAGAATGGAGAAGGGTCAGTGAATCGGTTGCCGGATTGCGAGCTGCTGCCGTTGTTGTTGCCGTTGCAGTTAAGGCTACTTACGCCGCCATAATTCTTGTGGTGCGGCGGACTAGGCTGTGACTGCCCCTGCTTGGCCAGGCCCAGGCTCATATCAGCGCTCAATGGACTCTTCAGCTGTCTGCCCATCTGTAAGCAATAGGGAAAACGATTAGACGGGAAGTGCAACTGACTCAAATGACCCTTATAGATGTAACCCCTCGGGGGCAGCCCCCTCTCGCTTCGAATCGATTCGAGAGCGAGTTCTCCGACGTAGTCTGCAATCCACTTCCATTTAAATAGAACAGAACATAATTTCTATATACCTAGATACTCCATTTCAATATCAGATACCCGACAAACCCTTTCCCCCCGAGAGATCTACGCATCAACACGTGCACCTCCTTTGCCTTTACTTCAGCTACTTAGCGAGTGGGATTACGGATCTGTCAAATAACCTCAGAACATAGATTGACGACATACTTTGGTATTCCTTTACCTGACTGACTTCTCTTATATATATATATATATATATATATATAGCCATAGTTATATAGTAATTGTTAGCTAGGGTAGGGAACCCCCTGAGAACATTTGGACTTGCTCTGCGTTATGGAAAGATCTTTATTTGGTTTTTCTGTTCGATCTAGTTTGTGAAAACTATATTTTCTTGATGTTTTTATTCAAATTAATGCACATAGTATGATGATATTTAGTTCTAGGACAAATATCTCGATCCCCAGGCTTGGGACGATTCAATTCAATTCAATGCGAAAACTGAGCTTGACGGGGCTGAGGCGTACCGACTTAGTACATATTGCTGGGGGATTGGGTCGTCATGTGGTTAAACATGGGCTGATTGTGGTAGTTAGAGAGTGTTGTGTGTGTGGTTGATAGTGGTCGTGGTTCACTCCTTACCGAGTCCTGCATGTGTCCCTGGCCCTGGCTGTTCTTCAGGTAGCCACCGCCGGGCGTCGGACCACTTCGGAACTGACTCATGCCCGCCGCCGACAGCAGCTGCGAGTTCATGAACTGCGTGTTGAAGTTGCCCATCGTGTGCTGCGATTGTGGCCCGGGCGGACCATTGGAGCCGGGCGGGCCGCCCTGATGGCCTCCGTACATGCCCGCTGCAGTGGCCAGTCCATAGTTCTGGGCACCGCCCCCAGCACCCTGAGGTGGCCCACCGTAGTACTGTGGACCACTTGGACCTCCGGGCGCCGAATTCGAGTAGTAGCTGTTCGACTGCAGTTGATGTGCGCCGGGCGGCGGTCCGCCCTGTCCCGGATGCGGATATAGATTCATGTACTGCTGAGCGGCGGCATATGGGCCTGGGCCGGGTCCGGGTCCAGGTCCTGGCCCCGGTCCTCCCGGACCGCCGCCACTGCCCGCCGACTTGGAGCCGATTGCGCCAATGGGCTGCTGGCTGGGCGGCGGCGGCTTCGCCGCGCCCGACGACATCATGGAACTGCTGTTGGAGGATATGATGGCCACGGCACCAGCATTCGGGTTGTTCAGCTGCTGTGAGTTCGGCTGCGGCTGACCAAAGGGACCGCTTCCTATCCGGTACTGCGACGGCATATTGGAGTACATGTCCGGCGTGGGCGCTGTGGGCGGCGGCGGCATGTTGCCGCCATGGCCATGGGGCGTCTGCATGGCGTACGCATTGAAGGCACCGCCAGCGGCTGCCGCCGCTGCTGCAGCCGCATAATGACCGGGCAGGCAGTGCGCCGCGGCGGCGGCCGCTGCCGCTGAGTATGCGGGCGACCGGTTCGAATGATCAAGCGAATGGAATGAAGCGTACAGATTGCCCGCCTGCGATGGTGGCGGCGGCGGCGCGAGCTGCGATGAGTTGAACACAACCGCCGGCGGGCTGGGAATCGTTGGAATGCCGCCGACGCCAAACTGCGGCGATGCCTGATAGAAGGGCAACTGCTGCTGCTGCTGCTGCTGGGACTGATGTTGCTGCTGCTGCTGCTGCGAGTGTTGCTGCTGTTGCTGCTGGTGGCTAGGCGGGGGCGACATGCCCAGGCCGGCGTGCAGCTGCTTGGCCTTCACCTGCTGATGCTGTTGCGAATGCTGCTGCTGCTGCGGGCTGGGATAGTCGTCCTGCTGCTGCTGCTGCTGGAACTGCTGTTCCAGCGAGCCCGTGTCGAAGGGCGATCCGTGACTGCCGTAGACCGGACCCGGCGACGACAATGCGTGGTGAGCGTGATGTGCCTGCTGCTGATGATGTGACTGTTGTTGTTGTTGTTGTTGTTGCTGCTGCTGGTGATGGCCCTGCATGTGCACCGCCGAGACGGCATAGTGGGACATCTGCTGCTGGTGGAGCTGCTGCTGCTGGGAGGCAGCCGCCACTGCGGCCACGAACGATGCACCACTTATGTGACTGCCACTGTCATCCACCACCGAACTCGAGACCTGCTGCTGTCCGTGTTGCTGCGCTTGCTGTTGCTGCTGTGCGTGCTGTTGCTGGGCAACGGCGGCAACAGCAGCCGCCGCGGCCGCCGCTTGCTGCTGTTGCTGCTGAGAATGCTGCTGCTGTTGCTGCTGCGAGTGCTGCTGCTGTTGTTGTTGGTGATGTTGTTGCTGTTGCTGCTGCTGCTGTTGTTGCTGCTGCTGTGCACTTGGCTGTTGAGTTGCCTCCGACATGGGCGTGGCCGACTCCCACACCTTTTTCACGCTCGCTATCTTCATGTTCAGATCCGCAGTAGAGTTGTTCTGCTGCTGCTGCTGCTGCTGTTGTTGCTGTTGTTGTTGATGCTGCTGCTGTTGTTGCTGCTGTTGCTGCTGCTGCTGGTGTTGAGAGGCCGCCTTGCTGGCCGCTTCCAGGCTGTCCTTGAGGGCAGCAGCATCATCGCTGAAGCTGAAGCCCAATTTCATGTCCTGCTGTTGCTGCTCATCATCATTGCCGCCAAAGCTCATCTGCGAGAGCGCGCTGGACAGGCTCTCGACAGCTGCAGCTGTGGCCGCTCCTCCCAGAGATTGCTGCTTGAGCGGCACAGCGGCTGTTTGGTGCTGCTGCTGCTTGTAAGTGGAGTTCTCGAATATGATCGTGTTCACTGGAGCATTGGCATCTATCAGCAGATTACCAGCTCCTACCACGCCCACGCCAATGGCGCTCTTGTCGCCAATGACCGACAGCTTAGACTTGTCGCCGATGGGCGCCGTTGTGGCTGCTGCCGTTGGCGGCGCAATTGTGCATTCACTAGTCTTCATCTTGCCGGGCACGTCGCTGCCTGGGGCAGCCAATAGGGGCATTCCTACGGAGCCGGCAGCTGCTGTGCTCAGTCCTGGCGGTGGCCTGGCTCCTGCTGCTGCTGCTACTCCGGATCCCGTCACTGGCCCAGTTGCAAGCCCATCTTTGTGTGGCTCCTCCATGGCCACGGCAGTGTTGGATATATTAATGTTGCTTATGATGTTATTGCTGCTGCTTATGATGCCGACGCCGACACTCTTCTCCTTGTCCGTGAGCAGCTCCTCCTTTTCGTCGTTGCCCTTGTGGAGCGCCAGCTGACTCTGCTTGCTCTTGTCTAGGTCCGACAAAGTGCCCGTCTCCGACTCAGAGTTACGCTGCTTGTTATACTCCTCGAAGCCCAAACGTCCGTAAGGACGTCCTCCGCTCGCTGGCTGGCGGCGGAAACCCGGCGCCGAGCTACCGCCACTGGACAGACCGCCACGTCCTCGTCGCGAGGGCTCGCCTCTGGGCGAGAAGCCCGCCTTGTTGGCACCTCCTGCTGCCGATTGGCCGCCGGCTGTGGCCGTCCCACCAGATCCGCTGCTGTTGCTGCTCTGATCCGAGCGGGTTTGCACTTTTGGACTGCGTCGGGACGCTCCACTGCCGCCGCCACCGCTGCTGTAGCAATCCTCGTCGACGTCTTCGGATTGCTCGGACTGCTCACCGCCGCTGCCGTAGTAGCGACGACCAGCGCTGCCTGCACCACCGCTATTGCGACTGTTCCAGTCGCTGCTGCTGCGCTGTCCGCGATAGCTGCCACCGCCAGCTCCACTGACCGGATAGCTTCTGCCCGCGCCCCGCGTCGTATGCAATTCCTCACGACCGCCGCGACCGCCCCGTGGACTTGGACGCTTGCCAGCCGCAGACTGCGCTGCGGACGCTGCCGTGCCTGATACTGTTGAGGAGTTTCGCGATGCATCCTTGTCATCGTCCTTGATAGCACTGAATCCCGCCAACTTGGCCGCCTCAGCCTCGGCGCCCTTGTCGCCAGCTTCGCGGTCCAGCGCCTTCTCCTCCGACTTGTCAACGGGCTCAACGCTGCGTCTCAATATCTGTGTGGGTTGAATGGGCTGCATGGAGTCCAATGGCTGCTTCTGGAGCGTGGTTCCACCAGCCGAGAGAGGCTTCTCCTCGCTGAGGCTGGGCTGACGCGCTGGGCGCTGTAGTATTTTAATCTGCACGGCCGAATCGTGGCTGTGAGTGGACGAAAAGCTCTCATCGCGATGTCGATGATGCTTCTGCTCAGCATCCGTCTGCTCCGCCCAGGAGGAGCACGAGCCACCGCCCATAAGGACATCATCGCCGGAGGAGACGCTCGTCTTGCGATGCGAGTTTTCCGAGATGCTGCGCGACTGCATCAACTGCTGCTGCTGCTGCTGCTGCCCACTGCGATACTCCTGGCCACGCGCATATCTAGACTGCTCTAAATCGCGTGCACTGGATGCTCCAATCGATGTCGCGTCCTGCTCCTCTCCTCCCCTGGCGCTATCATGACGATTGCGTCCGTAGTTGCCGCTACTGCCCACTCGCGCATAGCCGCCCGAGATGCTGCGCACACCGCTGCCGGCAGTGGTGACTCCGCCGGCGCTGCTGCCACTGCCGCTGCCTCCGTTGCCACTGCCAGCCTTTTGCAGATAGCGGGAGTTGCTCTCGAAGGCGCTACTGGCCGATGCGCTCTTCTCAAGACCACCGCGCGGTATTTGTTGCTGCTGCTGCTGGCGCTGGAAACGCGGCGGTAAATTCGATTGGAAATGCGTCATGAAGACGGGCTTCTGGCTATAGTCGCCAACAGCTGTGGATGCGGCAATGGGAACTGGGGTGGATCCATTGCCGCCGCCGGCGCTGCCCATGCTAGAGATGCTGCCACGTGGTCGTCGCTGCTGCAACTGCAGCTGTCCAGCAGCCCCGGTCTCATCCTCGCTGACATTGCCAAGGGGCACAGCAGACACCTCGGCGCTGGCAGCAATAGTGGTGCCGCTGTTGCTGCTCTCGCTCAGCGCCTTCTTGCTGTTCATTTTCATTTCGAGCTCCTGCAGCTTCTTAGCTGCCGCCTGCTTGCGCTCCATCTGACGACGCTCCTCCTCCTCCTTGCGCTGCTTAACCCGCTCATAGACGCCGGCATCGAGAGCGATACCACCGCTGCCAACTACTACATTGCCCGAACTGCTACGATGGCCGTTCTGTTGGCGCTGCTCCTGTGCCTGACCCTGGTCAGCAGAGCAATCCAAGTCCCGCTCGCTGCTATCCTTGCCGCGCTGCCATGAGCTGCTGCCGGCCGATTTGCGTTGATCGTTGCTGCTGCTGGATTGGATTAACTGTTGCTGCTGCTTATTGTGGGCGTTGTTGCTGCCATTGTTCTGGTGCTGATCCTCTAGACTGACGTGCTCCTCGTCGTCCGAGAATGTTAGTTTCTTTGTGTAGTCAATTTCGTCCTGTTTCGTCCAGCTGTCGTCTTTGGCAATCGCATTCAGACGCTCTAGATCCTCCTCGCGTATGATCGGACGCTGCATTTGCGCCACCTCTGGCTCGACCACATAGTCCTTGTCCTTGTCCTTGCGACCACCAGGTCCGTTTGTCTGCAGCTGCTGCTGCTGCGGAGGCGTTGTTGCCCCTCCACTGCCGCCCATCGTTCCTGACGGTGGTGGCGTTGTCATCGCCGCATTGCCAGCAACTGGGCGCTTCGGTATGGCAGCCGCGGCACGAAAGCTGCCCATAATGGCTGGTGAGGCGGACCGGTTGCCGGTGATGCCATTTTGATAGGGCGCTGGCCCCGACGACACCAGATCTGCGATAATGCTCGATGCAGCATTGGCAACGGCCGCTGCCATGGTGGGCCCACCTCCTATGCCAGAGGCGGGTAGCGGTGCTCCGCTACGCATGAATGACGGCATTAGCGAGAGAATAGGCAGTGGTACACTGCCGCCCGATCCTGCGCCCGCACCGCTCCCGTTGGCCGGTATCTGGTGGCCCTGGCCCTGTTGGTTCAAAGCCAGCTCCTTGGCTGCCTTTTCCTGTTGCTGCAGCCAAGCAGCTGGATCGTTCTGGGGCCGCAGGCTCATCTCGTTGAGTTCGCCGGTGCCGCCACCGCCGACGTCGTCGCTGCCATCTCTGTAACTGCCGGGATCCGCATTGGAGCCGCCTCGATGCAAGTGGTGTCCACCGTGTCCGCCAAACTGCCGGCCATGATGGCCGTGATGATCGCGATAATCGCGCTGCTGTTGTTGCTGCTGTTGATAATGATGATTCTGGTGATGATGTGCGTGCTGCTGGCCTTGGTAGTGTGCCTGCTGATCCTTTGACGATTTGCCACCGCCGCCGGCTGCGCCCGCATGACCACCAGAGGATGCAGCGCCGCCGCTGCCGCCCATCAATGTGGGAAACTCGTATTGAAACTGTGGACTCTGATAGTGCGGCACCACCTGCTGTTGCTGCTGGTGGTGGTGCGGCGGGCGGTTGCCGTAATGGTTGCCACCATGGCCACCGGTGCCGCCTGCACGCTCGTGTCCTGTCGTTATCGCTGACCATGTCTTGGGTGAGTTGTTTGAGTGGCCGCCGCCGCCGCTTGCAGCAACACCGCTCGATCCTGCTCCGCCGCTGCCGGCTGAAGCGCCTCCGCTCGCTGCCGAGTTATTTATTAATTTCAAATTCTTATTGTTATTGCTATTGCTGCTGTGGCTGTTACTGTTGCTGGTACTATTATTGTTGCTGCCGCTGCTGTTGCTGCTGTTGTTGCTATTGTATTTGCTAGCGTTATTGTGGTGGTGACCAAGCGCTGATCCTCCAGTTGCACTGCCGATGCTGCCGCTGCTGTTGCCACTACTGTGTCCAGTGGCGATGTTGTTGTGACCGGCGCTATTTGCACCTGCGCCAGTTGTTGCCGCACTAATAGCTGCTCCGCCCGCAACTCCTGAGTTCGAGCCGCTGCCGATCGTACTACTGCTGTTGCCTGCAAGCACAGCAGAGAGAGACAAAGAGAGAGATAGAGATAGAGAGAGAGAGAGAGAGAGAGAGAGAGCGCAATTCACGTAAGTTAACATCTCGAATCTATTGATCTGCTGCGAGCCAATCACACTTACCTTCAACAGATGCAAGGAGATTGTTGTTGTTGGTGTTGTTGTTGCTTAAAGGCGTTGCACTGTTGCTGCTACTGCTGATGTTGGTCTCGGCCTTTAGGGATGGCAGATTGGCCGGTGGCCGCCTAGCTGAAGGCACTTTTCCCAATATTTGCATTCCATGTTTACGCGGCACTTGATTCTTTTGGGCAGATGGTTCACTCGATTCGCCCTGCAAACGATTAAGAAGGGAAGAATGAGATTATGGAGGTTGAGATTGAGATTGAAGTTGAATCGTTGAAGTTAGGAGATTTGTGCTTACACGGCTATTCTTGTACATGCGATTTATATCCAACGCTGTGAATTTGGGCTTGGCATTTCGCTCTCCCCTACTTCCCCCCAGTGTACTCATGCTGCCAATAGATCCTCATTAGCGTTAGCTTCCTCGCCGCCTACTGCCGCCGCGCGTTCCACGCTAATCGCTCTCGATGCGCTTTATTTCTGATACAGATATTGGTCTGGCTGAATTTCGATTGCGATTGCGATTCCGGTGTCGATGTCGATGTTGAGGAGGTCGAGATCTCTTTTGGTGGCCTCCTTGGCGCCTTAGTTTCCTTGAGTGTTTGCTGTGTTTATTCTCAGTCTTCTTGTGTGAGCTGTAAAACGACTAATGCCAAGAGCGAATAAGAGAGAGACTCACTTAAAAGAGGGTGTGTGATTGGGTGGGGTGGACTGGGGTGGGGGTGTCATATTGTAAGCCGTCGCCACTGCTGCTTCATTTGTTTGTTGCAATTTTAGTGCAGTTTTTTTTTTTTTTTTTTTGTTTTGGTACGTGGGCCGCCGGGTCGCATTGATACATGCATGCATGCGTGCGTGTGTTTGTGTGCGAATGTATGCGTGAGTGTATGCACACCTCCATGGGGGCTATACAACCGCCCCATGTCCATAAAATAAAGAGCGAGCAAAGCATAGGCATCAGCTTATGCTCGAACAACGTGCGTGCAAGCGAGATGGCAATAAATACCACTCTCTGTGAGTTGTGTGTGCTGCGTCCCCCTCCCCCGCGACAACATACGACGTCGCGACCCACACACAGTAACAGAAGCAGAACACATAAGACACAAGAAGTATGCGGCGGTGGCGTCTTCGTGTAATAAATGAAGAAGAACAATGGCTGACACAGAGAAGCCTGGCACCACTACCAAAAACTGAAAAGTAAAATAGAATAAAGGAAAATACAAAAGCATCGCAGATGCAAAATGCTCAAATTATTACGATTTGTGCATCTCCTATTTATACAGATTGTAAGGGATTGAGCAGGTGCACATCGAAAGACAGAAATGCTTGGTAACAATTTTTTAAAGTGGCCTATAACAACAAAAACTATTCACACAAACTCACTCGCACACACACACACGAGCACACCCGTAAAGAGAGTGAGAGAGAGAGAGAGAGAGAGAGAGAGAGAGAGAGAGGGGGGCATCGAGCGACACACGCGCACTTTGCTTTGTTATTTTCGTAGTTTATTGTAAGCCACACATCAGCTTAATTATAAGCTACACATTTTGAAAGCTTGGCCAAATAAACACGACATTTGCTGCACACTTATTAAGTTTCGAGTCGTCAAAAGGCACTGTAAAATGTGCCGTTTAATAGCGTACTCACAGACACACGTTCACTCGCACTCACATGCACACAAGCACACTTATTCGTATACGCACTCGCTCAACTGTTTGTGGACGATTGACTTGAATTATTGGGTTGTTTGCATTTTTTATTACCTTTACAGTATTTGGACTGTCTATTCGATATTCAATTTGTGCAACAAACGCGATATTTTACTAATAAAAATTAACTGCACTTTATCCACCGCGCGAGAAGTTTGCCGCTGCTGCTTCTTCTTCCTAGCGCTATTCTTTTCGCAGTATGTTGTACGCGAGTGTGAGTGTGTGTCTGGCGGTGGCACAGCGTTGCCACATGCGTTCTATTTATCGAACCAGACTTTTAACATAATGTTTTTCCCTTACACGTAACGCTAATGCAATGAAACACAGGTACCCAGCCACACAAATTATTACTGTTGATTTCTTAATAACATATTTCAAGCATTGGCGATGCAAATGCAAATAAAAAAATATATTAAAAAAAAAAAACAAACGATAAACCTGCTGTCGTCGTCGTCGTCGCAGCCGCCACCGCTAACGACAATGCAACAGCAGCCATATATGCACTATGAGAGTGAGCGAGACAATGAGAGCATGTCGTCTACACACCAGCAGCAATAACAAAAACATCAAACAAGAAAGCGTAAATGTATATAGTGCTTACCCTTTTACACTCAGAGCATACGCCGCATACACAGTTCGTTGCTCCTTGGCTCCTTTTTTTCTTTCTTTTCTACGTTTTTTGCACTCTTCTACGCTTACTCAGCCGATTGCAAAAAAAAAATATAACCAAATGTTTTTAGGTACGACACAATAGTGTATGCCTTCTTTTAAAGAAGAGCGCGGCTGCGGAAACGATATATAATTTGTTTGCTTTTTCGAATGGCGAAATCAATTGTATTAGTCTCTTGCCGTCGCTATTCAACGCGTTTTGGGCCGCCGTTGTTAGCTGTGTTGCGCTGGCTGTCTGCCTGCCCGTCTGTCTGCCTGTCTGGCTTTGGCTCTCCTACGTTCTCGCTTGTTAGCGCTCTCTGTCGCTCTGCCGTCGTTCTCCAATGCTTCGGCTGCTGCTGCTCTGGTCGCTTTTTGCAAGTGTATAGATGAAAAATGTAATCGAAATCCAAGGTGCTGAAACTAGTTTGATTCACTTTTCCTCTTGAATTCTTTGAATTTAGCACACACACACACTTTATATGTTAGCAATTATAACACTCTTTTGTTTCGCATTTACTTTATTATTACATTTGATGCGTTCTTTTCACGTAATACGTAATTGTACCATTAGTTTAAATCGTATGTATTTTTTGCACACAGTGCTGCCAGCTTGCGCTTACGGCGTTGCATTCTGGTGGTGAGCGAGATGTTTTTAATGGGGCAACATTCTGTTAAAACGGGGAGCAAGTCTGTTAACTGGGAATATCGCTGTTAAGTGCGGAGCGAAATTTGTTTTATTGTAGGCTAAAATATGGTGCGAATGGGGTGGCATTTGGTTATTTTAACATTTGGTGGCGGTCTGGCAGGACTGATGCATAATCGATAGTTCTCAGTGAATGTACGTTTGCCTATCGAATTTGATTCATTTGAGGCGCATTCACAAAAATATTTTCAGAACAACAAATTAACAGTCAACATACATTTTTTTTATTATTTGTCCAAAACGTCAGAGATTTGTGTAAATAGAGCACAGTAAATTGAATATAGAAGAGTATTACCAAAGATGGGCAAGGATTTTTATAAAACGCTCGGCATCAGCCGCAATGCCAGGGATGACGAGATCAAGAAGTCCTACAGGAAGCTGGCGCTCAAATACCATCCGGACAAGAACAAGAGCTCCAAGGCCGAGGAGCGCTTCAAGGAGGTCGCCGAAGCCTACGAGGTGCTGTCCGACAAAAAGAAACGCGACATCTACGACCAGTACGGCGAGGAGGGCCTCAAGCACGGCATACCCGGCAGCACGAGCGATCAGAGCGGCTCGACCTTCGCTTATCAGTTCCACGGCGATCCGCGGGCCACATTCGCCCAGTTCTTTGGCTCGTGCGATCCTTTCAGCATGTTCTTTGGCGAGAACCTTGAGCAAATCTTCATGAACGACGACAACTCGCGCGGTCTCTGGGGCAACGTGGGCCACTTCCAGTCGCGCGCCGAGCAGGATCCACCCATCCAGCACGAGCTGTACGTGGCCCTGGAGGACATCGCCACTGGCTGCAACAAGAAAATGCAAATCTCGCGCATCAAGCTGACCTCTGGCCAGCCGCGCAAGGAGGTCAAGCTGCTGGACATTGAGATCAAGCCCGGCTGGAAGTCCGGCACCAAGATCACATTCCCGAAGGAAGGCGACGAGGCGCCCAACCGCATCCCGGCCGACATAGTGTTCATCATACGCGACAAGCCGCATCCGGTGTTCCAGCGCGAGGGCTGCGACATCCACTACACCGCGCACATAACCCTGAAGCAGGCCCTGTGCGGGGCGAACGTGCAGGTGCCCACATTGCGGGGAGGTCCGTTGTCGCTGTGCACCACCGGCGAGATCATCCAGCCCACCACACTGAAGCGCTTCACCGATCAGGGTCTGCCCTATCCGAAGAATCCAGCCCGCCGCGGCTCGCTCTGCGTCAACTTCCACATCACTTTCCCGGACACGTTGCCTTCCTGCTCGATCACGACGCTGGGCGAGCTGCTGCCCAACAGCTAGGAGACTCGCACACCACAAACCACACACACACACGCACACACACCACGTACCACACACACACGTGCACTTCCAGATAACTCGTTTAATGTAAATTCCTTGT
The DNA here is from genome assembly GCA_035047545.1 of Drosophila paranaensis. Classification (NCBI taxonomy): domain Eukaryota; kingdom Metazoa; phylum Arthropoda; class Insecta; order Diptera; family Drosophilidae; genus Drosophila; species Drosophila paranaensis. The sequence continues at coordinate 447,740 of JAWNPL010000177.1, read as the reverse complement.
CAAATGGTGCAAATGGAGAGCTAAGCAATATATATCCGCATGGCCACGGAGTCTCACTGTGCGTGCGAGGGCTTCAGCTGGGGGTTGTGGGAGCGGGCCATCTTCGCCTTGAGCCACTCGTCCGCATGGCGCTGCTTGATGTGGACGTACATGTTGGAGCGACTGCGGCACTCCTTGGGGCAGTGGGGGCAGTTGTAGAGCTGGAGGCCCGTGTGTATGGCCATGTGCTCCTCCAGGTTGCGCTGCTGCTTGAAGCTCTTCTCGCAGTACGTGCACTGCAGATTCGTGGTCAGCTTGTGGGCGTACTTGACGTGGGCGCGCAGTGCGGTGCGCGAGCTGCACGTCTTCGAGCAGTGCTTGCAGGTGGTGTCCGTGCTGTCGTGGGTGAAGCGGTGCAGCCGCAAACTGTGCTCGTTCTTCAGCCAGACCCCGCAAACGGGGCACTCCATGGCCGGCGCCACGAAGCCCTGGTGCTCCTGCAGGTGCCGCTCGAACGAGGGCTTGAACTTGAACTTCTTCCCACAAATATCGCAGACATGCGGATGCAGATCCTCGTGTATGGACTGTATATGCCGTCGCAGTCGATGCACATTGGCGAAGCTAAAACAGAGACAGAGACAAAGACATAGATAGAGATAGAGAGTGAGAGAGCGAGAGAGTTGAATAGTGCACCTCTTGTGGCAGATGTGGCAGCTGTGCTCCAGCTGGTCCGTGTCGTGCTTGAGCAGGTGGTTGCCCAGGCGCCGCTCGCTGCTGAAGGTGCGCTCGCACTTGGGACAGGGGTACTTCAGGACCTTGCCGATCTGGGCGACCTTGTTGTGCACCGTCTCGATGTGGGTGGCCAGGTAGTCCTGCGAGTTGAGCGACTTGTTGCAGATCGAACAGCTGCAAGGACACAATCTCTATTAATGGGAGTTGTCTCCACTGACCCGACTGCAGCTCTAGTTACGTGAACAGCTTGGGATTGATGTGCTTGCGTATGTGATCCATCAGCTTGGAGGCGCGGTTGAAGACCTTATTGCAGCACTTGAGGTACGCGTCGCGCTGGTGCACCTCCAGGAAGTGGACCTTCAGCTGGGACAGGTACTTGGTGCTGTAGTCGCACAGATCACAGTCGGCGCTCATGTAGCTGGCGATCGCCTCCTCGTAGCGCTTCGTCAGCTGCGCCCGCGAGCAGCCCTTGGGCTTGCGCTCGAGCACCGCCTGCAGCTCGTCCTTCTGCACGTCGCTTGGCCCACTGCTCGCTGCCTTCTTCCGCCGCCTCCTGCCGCCAGCTATTTCGCTGTCGTCCAACAGCTGGTCCAGCTCCTGGGCCAGCGTGAGGCTTCGCTTGCTCCGCCTTCCGCTTAGGGCGCGCTGTGCTTTCCGCTTCGGCTTCAGTTTGTGTTGCAGCTCCACCAGGGGCACCTCGTCTGCAAGACCAATCTCAATAGAGTCCCTATCTTCTGCCTGCTCAGCACTCACCATCATCATCATCGTCGTCGTCGTCTGAGGATACGTGTGGCAAGGTCTCGCTGCTTTTGGGCATTGGGGGTTTCTCGTCGACGGCGTTGTTGTCCTGCTGGTCCTCGTCGCTGGAGGCTGGTGCGTGCAGCTGGAAGAACTTCTCGGGCTGCAGCTGCTCGGGCTTGGGGTCCATCGCGAGGGGCGGTAGCTCCACGCTGTCCACATTGATGTCGAGTACGCTGCCGAGCAGTCTGAGATTGTGTATGTCCAGTGGCTTCTCGTCCATCTCGTCGGCGACGAGTGGGAGCTCGTCAATGTTGACGTCGACGTCGATGCCCGTCCACTTGAGGGCAACGCAGTCGACGTCCACGTTGAGGAACTCCTTCTTAAGTGTTCCCTGCTTCTGCTCCACCAGCTGCCAGAAGTTGTTGAAGTCCTCCAAGTGCTCGCAGCACTCGTGGCAAATGTTCGTCGAGATGTTGTCATCGGGCATTATCTGCAATGCATGAGTAAGTCACGATTCGTTTCACTGCCTAATTGGCATGGAGAAAACTCACCTCGAGCTGCAGAAACTTGGCTATCATCTTGAGGAGCGAGGACTCGGCCAGGGTGTCGTGGGTCTCGAACAGGTAGACGGCATTGTTTGCGTTTATGCTTCTTAAACACAAGCGACAGATCATGTTGCGGCGTTTTCAACATAAATCTAACCAATTTATATATTATCAATTGTTTGGTTTTGATTTAGCGATGGCCCCTTAGCACATCAACTTATCGACTTGCTATTGCAACTAAACTTATCGATATACAAAAAGTATGTACACAATTGAAAATTTCAAAAGCGATAACTTTTTGGCTTTAGCTAATCTAATTAAGGCACATCTGAAAGAGTTTGTGATGTTGTTGTTTATGTTCGTTTATTTGAGCGCGAAATAATAGAGATTAACTTTGCAGTTTAAGTCATTTAATAAAAGCACTTAACGAACTTGCTGCACAAGTGCACTGATACTTCTTTGAGATGAGCGCAAGTCTCAGCAGTGGCATATCGATGAAAAGTATTTAAATGACAGTATTTTTTTTTTTTTTTGGCGCAATAAATATGATTGTTTAAAAGTCAATCTCTTTTGCCTTTTATATTATGCACCTGGAAAGTTAAATACAATGATGATTACATGCCAATGCACTTACCTATCTTTTCTACAAGCTTGTTTGACTGCGAATAATTATATATTTATGGACATATTAATATATATAAATTTTATCAGATTTCTATCTTGCAGCAAATGTTTCGCAATGAATGTCATAATCTATTCGAATTGCAGTTAGGTTTTTTTAACCGTTTATTTCTGCTCAACTTAAACGAACTTTTGATGGACTGAGTACTTGAATAAGGCAAAGTGAATATCAATAGCGATGGGTTTTTATTTTCCAATATCCGAACCAATTGGCTCGAAATTACCAGAGCTCACCTCGAAACATATCGATTTACTTGTTTCCCAATTTCCGAACCAATCAATGGATACTTGCACAGCGACTGCAGCATACCAGCCTCTGTAAGTACTGGAGTCGCTAAAGATATGGCAACGCTAGCAATCTTCGTCTCAAATATTTGTAAACTGAGAAAAAACTTAAAATCAAATGAAATGCAAAATCTTAATATTTATAAATTAAGATAACTGTGAGTAACAAAAAGTGCAGCGTAAACTCATGATTTCATAAAATATAAATATGAGAAGATGTGCAGATGAACTTACCACAAATATAGAAAAAAGTCTACTTGTGAAATAAATTGTTAAAAAAAAGTTAAATAACTATATTTCCATTCATTTGTAAAATAAAAATATTAATAATTCAAGTAAAAATATTGTTTTGGCTTGCAGAACAAGTTTCAGGTTCGCGGTTCACGATACATCGTAAATTTCATCGCAGGCAGCGATCGCTGTTATCGATACATCGATGCTGCTGGCGAAATCCAATTCCACACATTAGCTAGCGCCAGCAGCCAAGTTCTTACATCAGATAGTTAGGAGTGAAAGGCAAGAGCAGTCATACAATTTGTTTTCTAATTTTTTTTTATTTCTACACCCTTCCTGTGTCAAGCACGCACACACACACATACACACACGCACACTCAAGCACGTTATTTAATATTAGTAATCCATAAAAAGTTTTAACCGTCGACTTTTCCGCAGTTTGTTTAATTTAAATCGAGTTTTGGCAAAGCCCAAAGTAAAGAGATTTGTCTTTTGGCGGGTACAGTCAGAAATCCATTGGTAAGTTGTCGCCGCATACACACACGCGCACATACATCATCCGAGGTGTGTGCGTGTGTGTGTGTGTGTGGAATCCAAGATGGAGGCGACCCCTGAGTAACGTAAGCCTTCAATTACAGTTAGGCTAAAGCGCAGGCTGCGAGTAAGTGCATCGAGTGGATTCTTTAGTGTGGCAAAAGAGGGAGAAGACAAGATAGCGCCGTCTTCTCTCTCCCTCTCTCTCGTGTGTGTCTGTGTGTGTGAGAAGGAGACGCAAGATTCGTGTAGACACGTTGCAATCGAGACTAATATTGATATATATATATATTTTCTCTATCTTTCAGTTAACTTTTTGTGGTCATCGAATGGGTAAAATGTAAACTCTAGAGCTTAAGTTTCGGGAATCGGTTGAGGCGGGATCGGAGCCGTGCCCCAACCGATCCCCGAGACTAAATTTCAAATCACAAAAAAAAAAGAAAAACAGACTGATATACGAGTTTTAAACGATCAATAAGAACAAAGAAAAAATATATTTTCAAGGGATTTAAAGCGATCGTTTACAAACTTAGTGTTCGACTCGGATAGTTATATGTTATCCGCGCCGACACACGGAAAAGAGAGAAGAAAAAAAACAATACCTAACACTTAGATTTAAGCAAAAGAAGAAGATAGAAAAACTAATATATATATTTAAGCTAAGTAACGTTATACGAGCCTGAAACAGAACTAAAAAAAAAGAAAAGAAAAAACTATATATAAAGGCGTGTAAAATGTTGCAAAAAAAAAGACTTGTAAATAGAAAAAGTAATGTTTTACGAGCCAGCGAAAAAAAAGAAGATAACACATATAATATGCATAAAAAATAAGTAGGAAATTGTAACGTTATACGCGCCTTAACAAAAACCTTAAAAATAAACTGTTTGTATCTCGAATTTCGCATCTGTGTATTTATTTGCAAGCTGAGAGTGGGTGCGAGGGAGAGCGCGACATCGGCTAGCCTTCGGGCTCTTTCGTATTAATGCTTTTGAGCGAGATCGCTATATTGGCATCTCTTTCGCTTTCGTGGAACGCGATGGAATGAACTGATAATGCAGTTGGCGACTGTACTACAAACGACAAAGAACAGGCGCAATTACATTGGGCTTGAAGTAATACATATATATTTTGGGCGTTTGTTTTCGTGTTCTTTTCTTGCGAGCTTGCGCGGCCGCCATTTTGGAAACCATTTTTGAAATGACGTTAGGCTGACTGCGTCGCATGTGACATGCTGTGAAGTTGGCTGCACATTGCTGCTGACTCATACGTTTTGCGTGTGTCCCAACTACGTTTACGTGCCGTGCCTAGCAGAGACACAAACCGGCACGGCGTTGGTATGAGTGCGCAGAATCAGTAACTTTGTGGTGGCCAGACGATTTACATAGATGCAGTATCGATTATTGCAATTCGACTATCGATACTTCGTGTCGTGTAGCGCTGCCAGATGTTGCTTCTGCGTGGAAATCGCGTCGCGTCGCAATATTGTTGCAATTAGAACTAAAAGTAATTAACAGCATGAAAAAATCTATCTAAAGTAATGCAGAAGTGTTTCAAATCGAACGGGCTTTGGAGCAGCGGGTGAAGGCCAACTGAAAATTGAGCTGCTGCAGCTGTTGTGTATGTGTTGTGGGTGTTTGTGTTGTCTATGTATACGCCTGTGCCTGTGTGTATGTGTGTTGCCTTGATTTTGTGTCATACGTGTGTATGAACTACATACTGTTTGTATGTATGTCCACATAATTGTGTATAACTTGTGTCCAGCAAGTGCGATGTACTAGCGTGGTGTTTCCAGTTAAAAGATTTTCTCAAAAAAAATCAAATTTTGACGAAAACGCAAAAAGCCCGCAAGTCTTTGATTGAAAAACCCCACTGTGGTCCAATTGGAACAGCAAGACACTGACGTATGTATGTATGTATGTACATGCATACATACCTGCATGTATAAGTGTGTAAGTACATATACATATTCATATAAGTACACATACTTACATGCATAGACGTGTTTTGTTAGGCTCCCAAAGAGTGCAGATGTGTGTGAGTGTGTGTGTGTGTGTGTGTGTGTGCGAGAGAGTGTGTGTATATATAATGTGTGTGTATGTGTGTGTGTGTGCCTGTGGATTGTCCATTGTCCATTGGGGCCTTTGCTATGCAGCGCTGTAGTCTTACTTGGACTCTTTTTTTCTCTTTTTTATGGCGTCTTAATTTTGCAGTGCATTGCATGCAAAAACAAATAAATTACATGTATACGCATAGGACAAAGAGTGAAGAATAGATTTGGGCGGAACGTCGCAGTTTACACATACATAACAGTGCATTGTAACACAAAGCCAAGTAAATAAAAACGAAAAAAAAGTTATCAAAATGTTTGCCAAATTCGCTGCATAACAACAACATGAGCAACAACAACAACACAAACGACATAGAAGCAAGCAGGTGCATAAACAAGAGAGCTCTGAACCAGTTCGATCTATGTACATAAGTGGAACTGCGCTGTTAGTTAACATTGCTCTGTTGGTTAGGGGATACAAAATTTGCATTAACAGCTGTAATTGCATTATTTGCACAGCTGTTCGACCATACATACATACAGTGGTGTGTTGGTGTGCGCGCGCGTTTCTGTAAATGCTTGTACATAAAATTACATAAAATTAAACAAATTTCGGTGTGCTGCGTATGTGTGTGTGCGTGAGTGTGCTATAGTAATAACAACAGCAACTCTTATATACTATATATATATATATATATGCGCATTGAGACCAGGTGATTTGCTTCCAGCTCAGCTGCCCAGCAACAGCAGAAGGTCAAGTGTCTATGTAATGGTTATGTTCTCTCTCTCTCTCTCTCTCTGTCATATATATATGTGTGTGTGTGCAACTGCTTATGTATGCACTGTAAATAACGTATTTAACATTTGATGTATCTTTAACTAGTGAAAAATACGCAGTAATAGGAAAAACCCAAACGCGCGAGCGAGCGAAGAAAGAAAAATAAACTGAAATCGAAATCGAAACTGAGATTGGAGTTGAAACTGAATTCGAAATTGAAATTGAAATAAAAACTACAACAAAACAGCATCTGAGAAGGCGAGGCGGGCGGCCCTCTCTGTTAGCCAAAGGACGAAGCAGGCATTCAATCAAAGACAAACACAGTTCAGAGCAGCAGAAGCGACAGCAAAGACAAAGGCAAAAGCTAAGGCAAACGCAAGAGCAAAAAAAAACCAAAGGCAAAAGGCACAAGGAAAACACAAGCCCCACACCCAGCCACACAGAGCCATGGACTCGGATAACGATAACGATTTCTTGGACAACGTGGACTCGGGCAATGTGTCGTCGGGCGACGATGGCGACGACGACTTTGCCATGGAGGTGGACATGCCCAGCTCGACGGAGCGCCAACTGGACACGGACGACTATCAATACAAGGTGCTAACCACAGAAGAGATAGTGCAGTTCCAGCGCGAGATAATCGATGAAGTTAATCGTGTGCTAAAGGTGAGTCATACATTAAATAAACACCTTTATCTGCCCCTCTCTCGCTCTCTCTCTCTCTCGCTCTCTGAGTGACATATGCAGCTATGATCCAATAAGAATTTGCTTTGTTTATCGTTGTTGTCCGATAAGAAACGGGGCGCAGCTCTAACAGTGGCAGCTCTGTCAGTGCGTGTGTGTGTGTCTGCGCCTCATCTTAGCCAAATTGAAGGTCAACACAGTTTGATGACATTTGCATTTGGTAAAAGTGCCATTGACTCGATGTGTGCTAGCTACAGTGAAAGTTCGCTCGAGTGAGACATACGACAGGAGTTGGCAATTGCAGCTAAATTTAGCTGCCTTGGCCAAGGCCAAATGTCTTTCCAATTGGATCATTGAAAGTGTAACAACAAAACTATGCTCTCTCTCTCTCTCTCTCTCTCTCTCTCTCTAATCGTAGACCTGTTGCCCATATATAGATATTATTTGTTATGAATCGTCTTATCTCTGCTTGCAGCTATTCGCGCCCATAACACGAATATTGTTGAACCAATTCAAGTGGGACAAGGAGAAGCTGTTGGAGAAGTACTTCGATAGCACCGATGATAATACGGAGTTCTTCAAGAGCGCCCATGTCATCAATCCGTTTAACAAGCTACCCGAGGCGGTGCAGCAAAAGGTATCTATATCTAATGTATATATCTATCCTGCTCACTCTCATTCTCATTCTGTGTCTGTCTCTCTCTCTCTCTCTCTCTCTCTGTTGCAGACTACACGCAGCCAGTGTGAGGAGTGCGAGATTTGTTTCTCACTGTTGCCGCCAGATGTGAGTGAACTGAGAAATTTGAAATTCCGATTTGATTTGATCAATGCGATTCTCTCTTTGCAGTCCATGACCGGCCTGGAGTGCGGTCATCGCTTTTGCCTGAGCTGCTGGCGCGAGTATCTGACAACGAAGATCGTTACAGAGTGCTTGGGCCAGACGATATCGTGCGCGGCGCACGGCTGTGATATATTGGTGGATGATGTGACGGTCACCAAGCTGGTGCCGGATGCCCGGGTGAAGGTCAAATACCAGCAGCTGATCACCAATAGCTTCGTCGAGTGCAATCAACTGCTGCGCTGGTGTCCGTCCGTCGATTGCACCTATGCGGTGAAAGTACCATATGCGGAGTCGCGTCGCGTCCACTGCAAATGCGGTCACGTGTTTTGTTTCGCCTGCGGCGAGAACTGGCACGATCCGGTGCAGTGTCGCTGGCTGAAGAAGTGGATCAAGAAGTGTGACGACGACTCGGAGACGTCCAACTGGATTGCGGCCAATACCAAAGAGTGTCCCAGATGCAGTGTCACCATCGAGAAGGATGGCGGCTGCAACCACATGATCTGCAAGAATCAAAACTGCAAGCACGACTTCTGCTGGGTCTGCCTCGGCCCCTGGGAGCCGCACGGCTCGTCCTGGTACAATTGCAATCGCTACGACGAGGACGAGGCAAAGGCAGCACGCGACGCACAGGAAAGGCTGCGCTCTTCCCTGGCCAGGTGACCTGTCCCCGCAATATGCATATCGATTACTTTCCATACTTATTCTGATTTTTATTTGGCTAGATATCTACATTATTACAATCGCTACATGAACCACATGCAATCGATGAAGTTCGAGAACAAACTGTACGCGTCGGTCAAGCAGAAAATGGAGGAAATGCAACAGCACAACATGTCCTGGATTGAGGTAGTGAAAGTGAACATCTCGAGCCCATGCAAGCAACAAAAAATATAACTAATTTATATGTGCTTTGGTGTAGGTGCAATTCCTGAAGAAGGCTGTCGACATACTCTGCCAGTGTCGCCAGACCCTAATGTACACATACGTCTTTGCGTATTACTTGAAAAAGAACAATCAATCCATGATATTTGAGGATAACCAGAAGGATTTGGAGTCGGCAACGGAGACGCTCTCCGAGTACTTGGAACGTGATATTACATCCGAGAATTTGGCTGATATTAAGCAGAAAGTACAGGATAAATATAGGTAAATAACACTAGTCGATCATTTAGATCAGATATATCTATTACACACTTGTATATTTTTGTAGATATTGTGAGAAGCGATGCACAGTTCTGCTCAAGCATGTGCACGAAGGCTATGAAAAGGATTGGTGGGATTATACAGAATGACGCGAGTCCTGGCTGGATAACTAAGGTGATGATGATGCATCAAGTCGAGTGTAACTAGCAATTGGCCCTAGTAGTAGAAGTAGCAGCAGCAGCAGTTAGCATTAACAGCCGTAACAACAACAACAACAACATCAGCAACAACAGCAACAGCCACAGCTAAGCAAATACAACAAATGTTAAACAGAAAACAAAAACAAAAACAGCAGAGGCACAAGGAAATGTATGTCAAGGAGTATCTGAGCCATTGATGCAGAGCTAATTAAAAAAGAAAATACATAAGAAAAAGATACAAATAAAAGTAAAAATAAAACAAGTAAGAAAATTGTAGCCGAGACCGCTCGAGTAGCAGATACCCTGAACCTTGCGAACAACCGCTATTCCGTTCATTCTCCCTTTCTTGTGTATACTTATCTATATGTATGTGCATAACAAGCAACACATACACACACGCGGACGCACGCACACACAAGCACAAGTCTCTGCGTCAGCTGTGCTTTGGCTGCTATTTGTATGCCAATGTTATGGGAAATTAAATGTTTAATAACTTTTTTTGCAGTCGAACGTTTTCAGGGCGTGATCATGTCATCCATATGTGTGTATGTGTCGAAGCACAAGTGTCTAGTACTTGAAATACGTGCTTTGCAAATTTGAGTCGAAGGGGGCGTGGCATACAAAATTTAACAAAAACCTAAATTATACAGAGGCTCACATAACACTAAGAGCCAAATTAGAAGTTTCTATCTGTAAAGATGAATTATATAGAATTATATAACTGAGTACCGATTTCGTTTTTAATCGATAACATTAAAATTAAGATAGTTATCGATTTTTTTTTTAACAAACTCGATCTTTTCGTGCTATACTGGAACCTATATAAAGTCTCTAGCTCTTATAGGTTCTGAGATCGACGTGCTCATATATACGGACAGACAGACGGAGAGGGCTAAATCGACTCGGCTTCTCTCTCTCTCTCTCTCTCTCCCTCTCTGATCAATAATATATATACTTTATGGGATCTGCCACGCCTCCTCCCTGTTACATACATTTCAACAAACCCATTATACCCTGATTTTCCATTTTCAATGGGTTCAGGGTATAAAAATAGAATATAAAACGGAAAAAAGAAACAGGAGAAACCGAAGCAAAAAATAAAAAATAAATAAATAAATGCAAATGCCGCTAGTTGTTGCATACAAAAAGCAAAATACAGAATAAGTGAAAAGTTATATTAAATCATACAATATAAAATATATATGCATATATACATTTTTTCTCTCTTCGTGTTGAGCAGCAACTACACACACACACACACACACACACACACACGCAGACGGACACATATTGAGAGTTGCTGTTTCCAATTAGAATGCATCGTGAATTATAAATCGAAAGCAAAGCATCAATAAATCAACATAATTAAATGCAATAGAATAGACCTATATGTAAACACACTAACACACACACACATAGACACGCACACATACAACAGTTAAAATAGCAAGCAAATTGTAGTACGCCCGAGTTTGTAAGCATTGCCCGACTTCCGCTGCCCGTTCTATGTGGTATATGTGCTATGTACGTAGTGCCTAGAGTACGAGTAGCCATTATTATTTGTAAAACTATTTGTAAACAACTATTTGTTGCTTGTTCAGCGCTGGCTTTTGTTGTTTAGCATATGTAGATTGATTTGACCAATGTGTCTAAAAGTTTCGTTTTCCATTTTGTGTTTGTTTCGCTCACTTAATGCGGTGCATAGAGGAGCCTCTGTGCGAGTACATATATATATATATATATATATATATATATATATATATATATATATATATATATATATATATATATATATATATATATATATATATATAATGATTCATGCATTATGCGAACTTGTTGTCCATCATTATTTATTTAAGCTTATGATTTGTGGGCGGTGCAAATTGCAGTATCTAGCAATAAAAGAATATTATTATATGTAAATGCAATATGTAATAAACGGAATTCAAGTTGTATATGTTAAATAATCATATGGTAGTCATGCACACACAGACACACACACACACACACTGCCCATTCAGCTCTGATTCACCTTGTCTCAGACACATACACTCTCACACTATTCCCCTCTCTCTCTCTCTCTCTCTCTCTCTCTCTCTCTGTCTCTGTCTTAATTCTTTTTGTCGGATACACTGTACGCCGGAGAGCTGCTCCTTATCCACATGCCGTATTCCGAGAACCAAATCTCAAATCGTTGTACATATAGTTGAAATTGTTCAAGGTTTCTCCCTAGGCTGCGCCTGCTTCAAGAGCCCCTCGCCATGGCCATGCGTCTGCGCTCTTCTCTCCGTTTCTCAATTCTCTATGGACATGTAGACATGAATGTATATGTATGTACCACTATGTATGTGCTACCAATAATATGTATAACACACACAAGCAGAACTCATTAAAATGCTGTAAAAAGTTTAAAGTTGTTCGAGTCGAAATAAAAGAAACTAAAAAAAAAAAAAAAAAAATTACAAAAAATATGAAAAAGGAAAAAAAAGACACAAATGCTGTAAAAATATGAGAACTATGTATGTATAATTAATTAATGATGAAATGTTGCGAAAAATTAGTGAAAATAAAAATAAAATAAAAAAAAAACACTTTTTGTCTTGATTTCTGTGGTTAATCCAATTTCCAGAAGACGATTTATTTTTATCAGATGCAGATACAGATACATTCATATATATATGAAGATGTTTCTATATGAATTTCTCAATGTTACTTATCCGATTTGCCAGCTTTCTCCAGCTGCTGCTGCTGTTGATTTCTCTAGCTATTCTCCGCTTGTAATTTTCTGTGGGGCGAACTTCAGCGATATTCAGTAATAGTTATATCTGTCTTCATTGCATATGTCTATTTGACTCTCGTCGTGTATTTATCCAATTAACGTTAATTCTGATTTTTAGCTAACTCTGCCAATATTTGGCCGACTCCGCGAAATTCATTGAGCAAATAAATATGAGGTAAGTCGCGTGTGCGCACAGCCCACGTTAAAGAGCTGCAGCTGCCGATGATACGGAAAGTAGATAAGTATACAAATATGGAAGATCAGATCAGATCGGATGGAGATGCAAATTGAGATACAGATAAGATATGCTACAGCTATAGATACAAACGTGGATGCAAAGATAAAGGAGTAGAGATAAAGACTAGAGGCAGATACATATAGAACTTAAGATACGTTTGAATGAAGCAGAAATAGATACATATTCTTTAAAAGATACAGATTAAGATACAGATTAAGGTACATAAAAAATAAAATAAAATAAATAAAAATATAAATATACATGGAAACAGAAACAGCAACAGACAGAGATATAGATCTAGATGACTATGCGGATATAGATACAAATAAGGATACAAGAATACAGGTAAAGTTTTGTAAACATAATATACATATTTACATATACATAGATAACAAATTAATATACAAAAAGATACATAAGTGTGTATTTACTATTAGATACAAAAAAAAAAATACAGAAATAAAGATATAAATATACAATTAGATATTGAGATAAAAAGATGTATATACAGACAAAGATATTCGGACAAAAGTAGATGCAGATACAGGCTAAGATAAACAAACAGATAAACATACAGATAAAGAGAAAAACTAACACTATATACATATCTGCAGATCTGTGAATGTAGACAGCTATAGACGTAAATGCAGATACCTATATGAGATACAGAGATCTGTAGTTGCAGCTACATATATGTATCTATATACATATATACATAGGTATTATAGTTACATTGTCTGATCCAGATGCATTTATCGTAGGTGTGATTGCGGCTGGGGCAGCTCGACGGCTAGACATCGCATTGATCTCTGGCCTAATCAACGAGATCCACAGCGTGAGTGGCAGCTGCAGCTCACACGATTAACTGAGATGCGTTCATGTGGCTGCGTACAACTAGCTGCAGGCGAGTGTGATCGACTTTGCAATACTCTACATACCTTGAACTCAGTCGAAGGGAGCCTTCCTTGAGGAGGTGCAACTTTAACTAAGAACTATGCGCTTTCATGTATCTGATGAACTGATTAGAGCTGCATAGTCAGGGCCTAAGGGTTTCTATAACTTGAATCATTATGCTCGTTCACAATGTGAAAAGAGTCTATTGGTTATATGCAAGGATCATCGGTATTTATGGATGAACGTAAAGTATTACGCCGATATTGAAGCTGGAATTTGAAATTTTGATACTGTAATTTGGATATTACATGTACAACATCATATATAGCTGATATATCAGCGTCAATTGGTGTCGTGGCAAATGTATGGACTTAGAACTAGAGACAACTTACCGCCGCCATATTCATTCTCATATATTCATACTCACTAGGAGCCCAGGAAATGTTTCCATTATAATTTTCAGTACTATACGCTTTAAGGCTATAAAAGTTGTGATATATACTGATCTATATTATATGTATTATATAATGTAGACAGCTATACCCGTGGAGGCATGGAAAATCGAGAAAACTGTAGTTTCTTTAGTCTCATAGCAAAGGCAATAGTTTTGGAGCTAGAGAGATATAAGACTACATATAATATAATCTATTTATAGGTCTATATCTCTCATAGTTCTGGAAACAATATGCGTGATCCACCCCATAGACAGATCTAGATAATAGAAATAAATGTCTTTGCAACCTGAACGAGTATTGTGCAGTCAGTTGCAACCGACTGTGGAAATAGTGTTCTCATAATATAAATGAGTCCTTCTCTTATATAATTTTTGCTGATGTGTAGGGGGAAGCTGAATGGAAGACAAAATATTTTGGAAAATGCTATAAAATGAGAAAGTTTCCCAGTGTCAGATTCCCAGATAGATTTTCTGAAAATCAAAATGCAAATAGAAACACTTTTTCAGTTTTGTTGTTGCGTTTTCCATGATGTTTATTTTGTATTTGGGGATTTTTCGTTCATATGCTTTTCATTGCTTTATGTAATAGAATAACATTTGTGTTTGTTTTGTTTTTGTTTTTGTTTTATGTAACTAAAATATACAAATTATCTTTTCTTTCTTCCTGTGCTCTGCCCTAAATAATGATTAAAAAAAAAAAAACAAAAAAAGTATATTTATATATATGTAAGATAATCGTAAAAGTATTAATGTAAATTAGTTACATTAAAACTTTGTGGTTGCTCTTCGCTCCTTCCTTTCCTTCGTCTTCTTCTTAGATTTTTTCGTTTTTTTTTAGTTTTTGTATATTTGTTTGTATGTATATAGGTATATGTATGTATGTGTGTATTACGTAACATGCATTAATAATAGCAATAATAATAATAATAATAATAATAACAACAATAACTGCCAGCAGGCGTTGCTGCTCTCGCTTTCATTGATCCCTGCGTGATCCTTCATCTGTTCTCCTGCCAAACAGCCGATGCTATCTCTCTCTCTCTTTCTTACTCTCTCTCTCTCTCACAGAGCTCTTTCTCCCTCTCTTTATATCTTCTGCTGCTTTTAGCCGGCGCCGGCGCTTGCCAAATTATTTTTTTTTTCTTTTTTTCTTTTTATTTTAGTTTTTTTTAGTTTTTAATATTTTTTTTGTATTTTTTACTTACTACCAACAACTACAAAAAATACATACATATCGAATAGTCTATATATATATATATATATATATATATATATATATATTCATTAATGGACATGCATGTACTTAGGTAGCGGCTATATATCTTCGCGTTGGCTTCAGGGCAATTGTTTAAATTCCGTTGAACAGATAAAAATAAAAATAATAAAATAAAAGTATTACAGAAGGCAAATGATAATCGTAATGATAATAAACAAAAAACGATAATTCCGCTGTACTTAAATGCTAGACACAAAAAAACATATCATTATCGTTATCGTTATCATTAAAACATAATTACTGACGATACGCAAAGATCGTTATATATATATATCAAGATTTATATATATATGTAAATACATACGTACAAAAAACAATACGAGCGCTGAGTTCTATGGGGAGAGAGGAGGAGTTGGGAGTTTGCTCTTTATCTATTGTTTCCTTCTCTTTCTTTTTTCTTTTTTGGCTGTTTCTATATATCCTGTGCTGAAAGGGGTAGTTGGGGTAGGGGGAGAGGCGTTGATTAATTGAGCTCCTTTCGCGTCGTATTGGGCAACAGGAGGCACATGAGGCCGCCGCCGATGAGCAGGCCGGAGACGATGAACGTCGGCACCGGGCAGAAGTTGTCGAGCAGCTGGGCGATCACAATGTTGCCAATGATGCCGCCCAGGCGAGCGGCCACCATGGAGATGGCCACGCCCGTCGCTCGCAACTTGGTGGGGAATACTTCGGTGATGAGGCAGTCGAGGGCCGCATTGGCCGCCGATATCGCGCCGCTGAAGACGGCCGAGACGAGCAGGTTCTGGAGCGAGCTGCGCACCATGTACATCAGGGCGGAGCAGATGCCGGCGGTCAGGGTGCCGGCGATGAGGAAGAAGCGTCTGCCCAGCAGGTCCATGCCGAGGATGGCGAACAGGTTCGCCGGCAGGGCGGAGGCGAGCGTGATCAGCGACTCCATGAACACCGACGAGGGTATGTCCGAGTTGCAGGTGCCGTTGTGGCTCTCCTTCTGCAGCTGGTCGACCACGTAGTCGGTGACCGTGCAGATGTCCGCCTGCTGGTTGGGATGGGTCTTCTCGTACTCCTCGTAGCGGTTGAACACCTCCGGGAACCACATCATCAGGCCGTAGTAGCCAATGTGGAATGTAAAGTTGATGGTGATCGAGACGAGGGTGAATCGCAGGATGGGCGACTTGAACAGGTCGCGGCTGTGATCCACCATCCCGGTGATCATCCGATGGTATTTACCCTTGAAGCCCACAGCGCTCTCCGTGGACAGCTTCTCGTCGATCTCCAGATCGTACACCATGTACTCCTCGGGCTTCTTCTTCGTGTTCGTCACGAAGATGCCGCGGAAAATGGCCAGCGCCTTGTCCTTCTTGCCGCGCGTCAGCAGGAACTTGGGCGACTCGGGCAGGTAGAAGAGCAGGAAGCCAACCAAGAATGAGGGGAACGAGCAGACCAGCAGGAAGATGCGCCACGAGTTGTACGTGAAGTACTCCGATATGAAGCCGATCTGCGTGGGTATGATCAGCCAGGCCAAGCCGGCCACAAACAGATTACCGAAGGTCCAGAAGGCAGCCATGAAGCTAAGCATGGAGCCACGCTTCGCTTTCGGCTGGAATTCGGCGAAGTACGACCAGATGACAGGACCACTGCCGCCCAGCCTGTAAAGAGAACGATCAAATTGTTAAATGGGGCCTGAAAACATCTAAAAGCCAGCTGACAAGCACTTTGACATGCAGTTTCATAGCAGCCAGCTAGCGAGAGAGTGGGAGAGAGAGAGAGGGAGCAACGCTTTGCTCTAGAAACGTGACGAGTCATGGCCGATTAATGCTATTGTGTAAAATCGGTGCCCAGTTCCAATTCACATAAGCAATTAGCAAACGATTGGCAAAACTAATGAACATGAGCCCAGTTCGAGTCTGCAAATAGAGCTGCAGCTCAGGGGGCGAGGAGGAGGAGGGGGAGGAGGGTCTCTAAGGTACTGTACGCGGTTAGCGTGGGTTTTTCGTTGAGTCAGCAGCTGAGAGCGGCCAAGGCGAATTCGAATGCGAATTCGTATACGAATTCGAATTTTCCCCCGTTTTTGTTTTGTTATCATTGCCTGTAATATGAAAATATCAACAAAACAATGTATGGGATACATACATATGTGTGTACATATGCTTGTACGAGCTGGCCAACTGGCCAGCCAGAGCCTCAATTAGCATAAAGAGTCACGATATTGCGGCTCAAATATTTTGTTGTTATTTATAACATAGTTAATTGAATTAGCACCTCGACACCCGTGTACGCCCCTCCGCGGCCATGCTGGCCATGTGTCACTAAATCAACTGCAAAGCTCACTGCATGGTCTCAGTACAATCATTAAAGATGACGATAACGAGCTCTCTTTAATATCCCCAATTGGAGCTGTGCAGCTTCTGTTACTTAACATTGCCTGTAGCACTGCTTGGCAGAGTTATTGAACTGCTTGGCAGAGTTATTGAACTGCTTGCTAAGACTTATTGTCTGACAAGTTGACAAGTTAAAGTAGATTCAAAACTGGGCTGCCTGCTTAAGTATTAGATAG
This sequence comes from Drosophila paranaensis, assembly GCA_035047545.1. NCBI lineage: Eukaryota > Metazoa > Arthropoda > Insecta > Diptera > Drosophilidae > Drosophila > Drosophila paranaensis. The sequence continues at coordinate 430,157 of JAWNPL010000177.1, read as the reverse complement.
TTTGAAGTGGTTTACTTACGCTGCGCCATTGAGAAAGCGAAACAGCATGAAATAGCCATAAGATTGCGAAAACGACGAGGCGACGATACAGAAGGCGTTCATGAACGAGATGACAATGAGGATCTTCTTGCGGCCAAAGCTGTCGGCGATGCTGCCCCAGAAGTAGGCGCCGACCATCATGCCGATGAAGATGATCGAGTTGAGCCATCCCTTGGTGCCTGTGTCCAGATTCAAATCGCACTCGGCCGATGGGAGGATGAACGACATGGATATGACGTCCATCTCCTCTGAGGTGCTGACCAGACCGCAGATGGCCAGCAGTATGTAGTGGAATTTGCCATAGTCGCACAGCTCGATGGCCCGCTCGAAGTTGGCGACGATTGGGCGATTTGGCGGCGGCAGCGGCGTCTTGTGCTTGGCGTCCTCATCGGAACTGTCGCCGGCACCGCCAGCGCCGACGCGCTCTACGTCCTGCTGCTTGCCATTGGTGTTTGGTTCCGGCTCGTAGCCGCGATTGTCGGCAGCGAATTGATACTCCGGCTGCTTGGCGCCCGTGCCCAACGAGTACGGCTGGATGATCGCACGGTTATCAATATGCGTCGAGTTGCTATTCGAACCGGCTACGCTGGGTGAGTGGTTTGGGTTGCTTGCTCCGTTGCCACCGGCTGCGGCTGCGGCTGCGTTGTTCTGATTGTAGTTCGGTTGTAGTCCAGCTTCTACATTATAGGCTGTAAATGCGTAACGAAATGATCAGGATCATCTCTCTCCGTCTCGCTCTCTCGATCTACTTACATTCGCTTTTACTTTTTGCAGAATCACCTTCTACCATTCTATAGTTCAAGTTTTGTGTTGGTTTTTGTGCGCGTAGCAAAAAGAAATTAAATTCAATGAGCTTTGGTGCGGTTTTGCTGTTGAGCGTTATGGCTCAATGAAGTACGCTTAAAGGAGTTTTGCTGTGATCCTTTAGTGATCTGTAAAGAAAAGAAGAAGAAGATATAATATACCATATATATATTTCAATTATTCTAAGTGCTGCGGTCAATCGACTCCACGCTCGATCGGCCGATCGCTCAATTGGGCGTCTAAATTAATAGCCCATTAAATTGTAATTGAAGTGAATGAATAAATGGAATACAAATACAAACACAGACACCAAATGTCTCTCTCTCTCTCTCTCTCTCTCTCTCTCTCTCTCTCTCTCTCTCTCTCTCTCTCTGTATGTGTCTGTGTGTCTCTGATCGACGCCTGTATGCGGTCGCCAATCGTCTAATTGACGGCACAAACAAGCCCGAAACATTCGCCCTAATTGTTTAATAAAAAATTATGACCAAAAATAGAAAAGCAGAAGGCGTGCAAAAATATAACAAATAAAACGTAGTAAATACAAATTATTAATAATAATAACGAAATAAATGACAAATTAAACCAGCCATTAATGGGTAATTGCCGTCGCCTAATATAAATAGCTCGCAAAATGTGCTGCTAATAGCTGATCACAGATCACAGATCGGTGATCGGTGATCATTGATTCTACGATCGCTCTGTTAGGCTCTGTTAAGCTTCAAGGCGAGCGCAGAAACTTGTTTGATTACCAAAGGTGAAAATAAAAGCGAAATACGCGCTCGTTGCTATTCAACAATTGCATTCAAATATGGATAAACATAAATAAGTGCATTGAGAGTGCCAGGTGTCGCTGTAGAGGTGCAATTGGATATCTGTTGCATAATCCAATTGGCAGTAGCTTAACAGCAGCCACAACTGTTACTAGCTAACAGCAAGCAGTTGGCATCTCTATTCACCGCTGTTAACATCCTGTAAAAGCCAAGTACTGCTTAGCAGTGGGCGAAATCACTGCAGTGCAATTGGCTGTTAGTTAACAGAAGAGGTAAAGGGCAGCCATTTCTACTATAGTATATGCCTAGCCATTGCCATTTCCGGTGATCGGTGACCGGTAACCGGCGATAGTGACAGTGACAGTGACAGTGACAGTGACAGTGACAAAGACAGTTGCGTGACTTGTCAGCTTTTGTTGTTGCCGATAGCCGCAATTGTTGCAGTTGTTGTTTTAATTTATGATTTATTGCGCGCACTGCAGCAATCTTTCACTTTATTTATATTTATTAAAAGAACAACAACAGCAACAAGCAGGCGACAACAGCAACAGCAACAATTATGTACATCAAATCGTTTCACATTGAAGCTGCCAAGAGGCAACAACAAACCTGAAGTGAAGGAGAACAGGAACAGAAAAGCGTAACCGAAAACCGATTCGTCAGACGGAAGGAGAGAAACCCGAAGAGTGAGCATGCGAGTCTCTCTCTCTCTCTCTCTGTCTCTGTCTCTGTTTATTGCTAATAAATATAATTAATTATGTATTACTTTATGCAATTCACTTTGATTTCCATATTATGCCAATCGCGCGCAAAATAAACATGTTTCAATTCCAGCACGTTCCCCCCTCTGGCCACTATCACACACTCACGCTCACTCTCTCTCTCTCTCTCTCTCTCTCTCTCTATCTGCTGAGAGAGGCTCATCTGCTCATAATGCTGGACAATCTCGTTATCTGGAGGCTTTAATCGCTTTGACCTCCGCCTACGCTTCCGCCAATTGGATGCCCTTCACCAGATTTACATGCGGCATGGCCTTCGTGCCAGCTTGACCCGATCTCGGCTCGCATAAATGAGTGCAATGAGTGGCAATCGATTTATGTCTGATTACCATCAATGTTAACAAAGAAGCTCACTCAGAGCGGGGGGAGGGGGGCAGCAGTGAGAGAGAGAAACATGTAAACAAATTATGGAAATAATATGAGTTTCCAGTTTATTTATTTACGAACGCATTCGCGCAATTATCAACTCTTAGCGCTGCTAATTTGTTAGAGGAGATTACACACACACACACACAGACACAGAGTCTGATTGGAATAGACACTGCTTGAAATCAATCGCATCGTCTACAATGTCAACCAAAATGGAATAAAGTTGACTGAGAGCGGAAAACTAGCTGCTCTATGGCACTGCTGCACATTGATATTTGTCAGATTCTGTTGCTGTTAGTTTCTTTTGTTGTTCAGTTTTCAATATTTTCAGCTTTAATTAGCACTTGAGCACATTTTACAAGTGCCAGACAGATCTCTGATCTCAGGAACTAACTCTCATGAAGTCGAAGTATATAACAAGAGCTAAGATATAACATATGTGAAATAACATATGTTATAGTAAAAGTGAACTGTTACTGGACTGTTAATGAACTGTGAGTTTGAATTGACTACGAACAAGAGTCTCAGCTTAGGTCTGATCATTTTAAGGTAAAACTTATTAGAATATATATAAATAAACAAAAGCGAACTAAAATACTGTGTGAAATATTCATTTTAGTCTAGGGCCATAGGTCTGATTTGGCTTATAGGCATCGCAATATGACTATATATTATTTTTATAGCTGTGTTCTATATACCTTGTGCATGTTAGCATAATAATATCTGTCAAGTATTTGCTATATATATATATAAATCAGTTTTTTGCTTTCAGCTTTCTTTCATTCTGATCGAGTTGCTAATTCTTGGCGTCACGTTCTGCTGCTTTTCAATTTGATTTCTTATTTATTGTCATTGTGTTTTTTACCTGCTGTTGCAATGCTCTGAATTCTCAATACTCGATGATACTCAAGTTGTTCCTTTCTCTCTCCCTCCCTCTGTCTCTCACTCTCACTATTGACAAGATTTGTTTTTTTTTTTTTTTTTGTAGCTCAGCTGCGCGCTGCGCTCGTCACTTAATTTACTCGATTAGAATTAATGCAATTTGGCTTGAGATTTGGATTTGTTTTGGTTTTGTTTCTTTTTGTAGCTTTTGCTGTTTGTATTTGTCGTCAGCTGTGCAGATTGTTGTTCCTGGCTATAGTTCTTGTTCTTGCTCTCGAGTTGGTCAGCAGCTTCGATTTAGCCTGCGACAACATTAATAACTGCAACTCGACAACGGCGACCAATTCACAATTCGCATTGAACAACACAAACAAAAATGATTTTATTTACTTTCGTTTTCTTTTTTTCTTTTTGTATTTAAATATAAATATATATATATCTTTTTTTTGTTTATTCTGCTCGTATTTGGTTAACGGGAGCTCGCTCGCTTTAACGTTCGAACGCGCCAAACAATGAAAAGTATCTGAGACGCGTTACGCGCGCGCTTTTAAATAGCCGCACAAAGCGAACGAAAATATTTGAGCGTGCGAGCTGCACGCATCAATGGCAGCCGTAACAGAGCCCCAAAGCCACAACAGAGCAGCACTTAACAGAGCCGTTTCGCTAACAGCGCGAGAGTTAACAGCGCGAAAACACGCTGATAAGGATTGAGTCGTTCAAGCGTTCATCGGTTCGTTATCATGTTGTGATGAATGTAAATATGAGTGAATGTGAGTGTTGCTATGAATATGAGTTTAAATGAATATATGCATATAAAAATATAAATCTAAATATGAGTATGAATAGGAGTATGAATATCAATATCAGAATGAATATGAGTATGCGTATGTGTATGAATATGAGTATGAGTTCAAGTAAGAATATGAACATGAAGATCACTATCAATATAAATATAAATATGAGTATGAATATGCACATCAAATTGAATATGAATACAAGTATGAATATGTATATGAATATGAATATCAATATGATTATGCATATGAATATATATACATATATATACATATGTACAATATATCGATGTGAATATGAATATGAATATCAATTTGAGTTTTAGTATGAGTATTAATAGGAATATGAATATCAGAACGGGTCTTGGTAAATTTGTATCTTTCCTTTAGGTAATTTTTTAATGAACTCAATTTTTTGGTTGACTAGTAGATACCCTATAACATATGCACACTTCTTTAACATTGGCTACCATTTGAATGATGAAAACTTTTGCTGTGATGGAAGTTATCTCTAAACATATATAAAATATATATAAATAATAGATGTCATAGATATATATGCACATATATGGATATATACTAAGTCTGACAATGCTGAAAGAGCTAATTAATATTCGAAATGTGAGCGTAAATCGAATTTGTAATGCTAGTTGCATAAATAACGACAGATCGAAATAAGGGGGCGGTGGCATCAGACATCAGAATTTTGCATTCTTTTGTTGTTGATGTTATTGTTGTGCTGGGCAATTGTTATAGGCCACTGAGGGACTGGAGAGCCTCAGTCGATGGGGGCAGCTTGTTCCGGGTGCGTTGAGACAACAGACTGCAGCTGATAAGCCATGGCGTATAAGGAGAGTATGGAACTGGAGAAAGGTCTGCTAAAATGGATTTGAAGCCGAAAGAAAACTTACTACAATGAGAGACAGAGAGAGAGAGAGAGAGAGAGAGAGAGAGGGAAAAAGAGAGAGAGAGAGAGAGAGAAAGAGAGAGAGAGAGCTGATTGACAGCAAGCTAGACGACAACAGCCCCGCATAGAAATATATAGAATATATATATATATATATATATATATATATATATATATATATATATATATATATATATATATATATATATATACATATATTCAAGGGAATTAAGTACATGAAACAATTAACGACAACTGGCAGGGGCTTAATTGATCAAAGAATCATATTTATAAGCGACATTCTTGTCGTTGTTGTTGCCCGTGGCTATTATTATATATATTATTATTATTATATATTATTAAATATAGCTTTTTTAATCGATCGTGTGCGCTCAACATGTGACTCAGTGTGACCAGAGTGCGATTCGTTGAGCTGATAATTGGGCTTAAGCCCTGATCAACAATGTCGTCAACTCCCCCTCGGGCAAAAGTTCCCTGAATGCATAATTAAACAATTCTTGAGTCTTAAATATTTATTATGCACACATACACATACATACACACATACGTATATATATTAAAATATTAATATATATATAAATTTGAGAAAATATTTCGATTTATTTTGAGCATTATTTATGAGTCAGACGGCAGACAGCACAGCTGTGTCGTCGATATTCCGAATGTTATCTCGAAAACAATTTCAACACATCGGACTCAGTTTTCTTTCTGCTCCTCCGTCGACTCTGTCTACTCTGTGACGTCAATGTGCGCTAAGAGATATACTGAATGCTTAGTCTTTAATTGCCACGCGTGCTTTTTTTCCTTTTTACATTCTCACGCCCAGCGCAAGATTTATGTGGGACGAGCTGCTGGCATTGGAGGAGAAATGGAAATTCGAAATTGGAAATCGAAAATGGAACGTTTTCTTGGCTCTTTTCGAGCGAGCAAACGTGCTGTGGGCGTCCTACTGGCAACGACAATTCAGATACTATGTACAATATATAATCGCCGACTTGGCCTTACATAAGACTGTTTCGCTTGGCTCTAAGGCAGCCAGACTCCAACGGACTGAAAGACGTGCAGTATTCAGCTCTGCTATTGTTAACCGTGTAGCACTGCCTTTGTCTGGTCATAATTGTATTTGAAATGCTCAGAATCCGCCTGGAACACTATTGTTGAGCCGACAGGCGTCGACACAACTCAACGATCTCCTTTTGTTTCGCCCAACTGATTGACAACTCAGTTGGAAGTACTAAAATGGCAAACTTATGGTAAGCCATAGCTCATGGTATCCCATAAGATTGCCATTTTAGTATGCCTAATTACGTTGTCAACCAGCTGCGCTAAACAAAAGAAGCCTCTCGGCTCGACAATAGTGTTCCAGGCCAATTCTAGTGATAATGATTCGTTGCATATAGAAACATAACCCAAATGGAGTTACAGAAGCGCTCAGATCTGCTGCTATATAGTGATAAGTATATATTCATTCAGGTACTCAAGTGAAAACAGATCGCTATCGCCTAATAATGGATAATGAATCACTAGATATTGATCGCCAGTTATCTGTCTCAAAACTAAGCTCAAATCTAGTTTCACAGTTCTGCTGTCATATACTATATGGTAAACCCTGTTGCTAAGTGAAGAGTGGCATGATTCATGATTCACTTGCTGTGATCAGCTCAGATCAATATATCTGATTTGACTCAATTTGGCATATTGAAGCACTAAACAGAGACTTAGATATAGATCAACTCAAGTGACAAGTGCCATGATTCATGACTCATGATTCGTTGTAATGCGAAAGTCTAAAGAATTCTCGAAATGCGAGCAAGCATCTCGAAGTGGTTGCTGCACGCGCTAAGGTTGTTGTCTCTGCTGCGAGTGAGTGGCATTGCTCGCATTGGTCATTATCATTGTTATTGCTCATTTTCGTTATTTATAAAGCAATGAAAGCCGAAAATATGTTAATTTGGGGCGTTGCTTAATGCAGCTGGGCACAATAAAAGCTTAAAAGATCCGAACGAATCGAAATAAACTGTAAACAAAAACAACTGCGACTGCATAAGTATCTGTAACTGAGTATCTGAGTATCTCCGGCTGTATCTGTGTCTCTCTCTTTGACTTAATGTATTTGTATCTTTTGCTACTGGTTGTTGCTGCTGCTGTTGTTGTTAAATAATTAAACTGCGTGCGCATAAACAAAATGTGCGCCTAAAACTCGTTCGAATCGGTTTTCGTTTATTTTGTTTCATTGTTTTTGGCTTTTTTTATTTTTTGCCGCCTCTCAATTGGACCACGCCCCGCGGCGCAGCGCCCTTTTATTTCTTTTTCTCCAACGCGTTTTTCTTTCAATTTCAGCTTTTCGCTTTGTTGCTCAATTAATTGTTCATTTAATTGAAAACAATGTGCGAGGCGAAAACTCAACCGAATCGAAATCGAAATCGCAATCGAAACTGAAAATTGATTTCTGAAATTGGCCGAACCGGGAATTGAGTAAACAACAGAAATATTTTCATTGATTGGGGCAATGTGGATTCTTAGCCCTAAGTAAATAAAAACATGACTAACGACCAGCCACTGCCGAAGTGGCAGAGGCAGGGCGTCGATTGGGTTTGCCAGGCTCAAGATCTGTGCTGGGAGAGAGACGGAAAGAGAAAGGGCCAGAGAGAGCGAGAGAGAGAGAGAGAGAGAGAGAGACTACTGATCATGTATAGCATTTGGTAATCCTTTGCTTTGATCACGTGATCGCAGTCTGTTCTGATGGATACGAGTTACTCCGAGATTGAGATCCTCACAGTGATACAAAATGACAAACACTGATTGCATCTGGCGGTAAGATGATCACTGATCAGCGATCAACGATCACCAGCCAAGCAAATGCTCTTTGAGCATCAGACTAACACTGATCACTGAGTGGCCAGAGCAGTTGCTGGGCATCGGCCAAAGATCTCTACTGATCGCAAGTCACACGATCAAAGTTAATAGAATCAACGATCCTTCAGCTGATACTGGGCCATGAGTTCTTGAGAAACGCTTTGATTTAGATCTAGATCTGAATGATCTATACGATCTATAGATCTGCATGATCTACACAATCTACACCATCTACACGATCTTCACAATCTACACGATCCTTTGCGCGTTACTCCTTGATAGCGAATAGCCGCATCACAGTCTTTGCTTTATGCATTCACTCTACAAATGTTTTGTTTCCTTTGTTGCTCTTTGCTTGCTGCCTTTTTACAACAAAGTTCAGCCAATTGTCATTCCTTTCGCTTTCGCTTTCATTTTCATTTTCGTTTCGTCTCGTTTTCGTTTTCACTTTGTTTTTTGAATAATTTATTTCGCATAATTAATTTTAATGTCAATGCTCGAGGTTGTCAAAGTAGAATACGAAAAGAAATATTCTTTTAATTAAAAAGAAAAAACAAGAAAAAAAAAACAAATACGGAATAGTCTTATTTCTCTGGAACTGTTGTGAAATGGTGACAAATTGAGGATTGGCGTCGCATTAATCGAATATTGTTATCGAATGCAGTTTATAGACTGCTCATATGAGTATTATGTATATATGTGTTTTTTTCGGATCGATTCTTTGCTTGTATCCTTTATCCTGGCGAGGAATTGGGATCTGTGGGTACGCACCTACTGCTTGAAGAGTTCGCTCAGCTGTCGTCGTCGGCGTCGAGTTCGCAAAGTTTGTGGCTGTTTCTGCCTTCCGGACCTGGTTCTGGATATGTAGCACGTGAACGGTACTCAGCGAATTAACGGTATCACTAGATGGAGAGCTCCACGCAGCTCCAAAAGCGATTGGACAATGCGTTCAGTTTGGCGCCCGGGCAACGCTTTTATAATCGCTGGCCGCCTCCCTTGACTAGAAGTCCCGCTCTCGCTCCCGCTCCCCGCTCTCGCTGTTCCATTCCGCTCATCGTCTTCGTCTCATGTCCATGTTTGTTCGCTGTCAAAGTCTCTTTGTTTTGCTCAGTTTCTTGCTCTTGCGTGCGCTCTCTCTCTCTCTCTCTCTCTCTCTCTCTCTCTTCCCAAAGACCACGTTCTGTCTCTCTCTAGCAAAATCTCTCTCTCTCTCTCTGTCTATCTATCTTTTACGCTCATTCTTGCTCATTGCCTGTTGACGCCATCTCGGGATCGGGCCGAGCGTCTTCGCCTCGGGTCGGCAAGCATCTCTCGACTGATGCTTATCAGTGGGGCTCGTGCTTATCTCCTCGGGGCCCAGACTCTTGTCCACAAAGATTTAGCGCAAAGTGGCAAAAAAACAGAAAATGTGTGGAAAAAGTCAAAGGCCCGGGCAAAGGCAGCCGCGGGGAGTGCACCGCCGTTCGAGTGGCTGAGAGACTGAGAGGCTGCGAGGCTGAGTGGGTGAGTGCCTGAGTGTAGGTGGTTGGGCCTGCGGGGCCAGGCATAACAACTATATCCAGGCATGACAGAAATAGCTCTGTACATATTAAATAATCTTTATAAGTATATAAAACTGTTTGTCCTGCCAGACGGACGGACTCACTAACTGCTCTGTGATCTACGCAGAACTGAACTCCGTAAGAGCCATAAAAGCGACACGTTTAACTATGATCATTAAATTGTGCTTTGGGAATGTTCCACAAATTGGTGGAAGCCTTTGACGAAAATATTTATTTTGTTTACAATGCTTCGAGATCTGTTTTGATACTTCCTCTCCCCTCCTTCAATATCTATATAAATTAATTATAAAATATATCTATAGAAAATATCTGAATTGAGTTTTGAGCTTTCAAATACACACAAATAATTCACTTGGACGCGTAGAGCCGGGTGATATACTCGCGAATATAATATATCAAAGTATGATTGTGGGCATAGACAAACATATACATATGTATATATGAATATATTTATTTATTTCTACATACATAGTATATTCCTATTCCACGGCATACAACAGCTGTAGTCTAGTGTGTCCGTGTGTGAGTTTTGTTTTTGTGTTTCTGCATCGGACGATATTTGCGTGCTGATCGCTGTTCATGACCAAGTCAAACGGCCTATGGCGGCAAAAGATCTGCGTAATTGTCTTGTTTCATAAATTTTCCTCTTCTTTTTTTTCCGCTTTTGCTGTTCATTCCAAAAGTTTCCATAAATTTCAGAGTACGTGTGTGTGCGAGTGTGTGTGTCTTCTTAAAATGAAATTGGAATTGAGCATACCAAGTTCAATAGTATGCTGTGGCTATGAATATGAATGCTCAGAGTTTATTTTGACATCAAAGTGTCTCTCACAACTCAACTGAGTGCCCAAAATAAGAATGCGTACACATTGAATGAATATGAAAGCAAATTAATTAATTAGAAGCTGGACTAGGCTAAGGAGGGACTCTAAGACTAACTCACATTAACTCTTTATAAATCATATACAAGTATAGCTATAGGTACATATATAGGTAGATGTAGGCAACCTAGATTCGGAGTCATTTTGGGACAACTTTTATCACTACTTAAACACTAAATGCTATTTAAGTTAAATAATCATTTTTGTATATATTAAAATACCTTGAATACTTTATCTACCTTTCTCAGACTCTTATAAGCATAGGGCAGGGCATTTAGGACTAGTTCGAATAAAGCAAGACTTCGTCTTATATCCACTTTATTATCATAAAAGGGTTTTCGGAGTAAACTGCTTGAGACAGTCCGATCGTGCCGATTGCCTGCCCTTTCGACGTTGGCGCTTCTGGAAAAGGAACAATTCAGAACACAAGACAGCACTGCATCGGAAGTCTTGCATTGTTTTTACTATGTTAAAAGGAAAAAGGCAATACTTCCTACTAAGTCTCAGATCAGCTACGAAGTGAAGTTCATAGCTCATTTGAGTCCATCAATTGCAGTTGCATTCACAGCACTCGCAGCAGTCGCCCTGCAGCCGAAAACAAAAGCAATGTGCACGAATTTCGCTCAAGTTCAGAGCGATAAACAATGGCGCGGGGGACGAGCCACCGAAAGAAGAAGAATCGGAACAGCCGAGAGCTGTTTATGTTTATCCACTGTCGGCTGTCAACGCCAGGGCAAACATTTCCCGGCAATGTCGAGCGGCTGACAGTGGCTGTCAACCCTCAACCCTCGTGACCGGGGCATTCTGTCTAGTGTCCTTTGACTGACACCCATTACACACTCACTCCCTCCCCCCTCCCCTTCTGGCTGACCTTGACTAAACAACAAACTCGGAGCAGCAACGGCAGAGCCAACCAAAATTTTCCGAATCACTCTAGAGGTATCTCCGCCTTTTTGGATCTTAACAAGTTGTACAATATTTGCATAGATCAAGATATTGCGAGATTCTTGTACATAGTGGGTAGTATACTTTATGTGGGGCCCCAGCCTGAGGGCTGACGTCAGTCCAATATACACAATTGTGATCGTATATGTTTTATGACGCTGCGGCTTATATTTTGTTGATGTTGTTTGTGGCTTGTGCCACTGATGAGTTATGGTCCAGACGATGCCTGCCTGGCATCAAAATAAAAGCAAATCTGTTTTTCAGAAAACGCCAAGCCACGTGTCGCCCTTTGCCGACGGCTACCTGCGTAGTCAGCTGAAAAGTAGGCACCGATACCTTCAAGCCCCATTCGACGGATCGATCAGGTCAGCTACTGATCTTGGGCATATTCATATTTTTGGATTCCCCCAGCCGGGGGACTTACAGCATATTTCGTTTAAGCTCTTTATTGATGTTGTTTTGCACCTCGCGAGATAGGGGACACGAGATGAGGCAGCGAGAAGAACGGTCTATCAGATACTTTACGATCTGCCATTTAGTGTTCGCAAGGTGATAAAAACCCCAAATCCACTTATATAGCAAAGCGTTTTCATTCTTATTTGGGTGCACATTGACGCACAAGCGTCACGTGTACCAAAGTGCGTAGTCATCTTGGCCATAGGCAAAGAGCGAACTAGAGTTGGAACTTGGAACTAAGCCGATCTGAGCACTTGGCAAGCGTTTTCTATTGAATTGTGATTGTGCGAATGTTGATTTGATTTGGGATTGTCTTTGTCAAAGTGGGGCGGGGCTGTGATGAAATCATTACACCATATGGTAAATGAACCAGTTCTTTTGGCAAGAATGCTGAACTGAAAGTGAACAAAGAAGATATGTGTTTTACTTTGATATAAACTTAAATATAAATCCAAATATAAACTTATATGCTCGAAATTGGGGTCAGAGTGTGATGCAATATCCATATAGGTCAAATGAACCAGTTCCCTTGATACGAGTCAATCAAAAAGCACGAATAATGTATAGTATTGATATGAGCTGAAATTGCGCTGGGCTTATTTATAACCAATTGGGGCTTGGTGTATATACATATGTAAAAAAAATGAACCAGTTCTTTTGGCAAAAATAGAGAACTGGAGCTGAAGAAACAAGAACTATGCAAAATCTTAATGTGAATTGAAATTGCTGCTTTACTCCTCAATAGTTTCGAATCCGAAAGTGAACTAGAACTGTCACGTGAACTTTAACTGGAACTGGAACTGTAAACGTTTGATCAATGGGAATTCATCAAGTCTGAGTGCGCTGCGCACTCTCAATAACAAATTGAGGCGAGACAAGCCAAAGTCATAGGAAATAAATGGGGAAATAGCAAACTGGAACTGGAACCGACAAATGGGAACCGGCAACTGGGAACTGAAGCCGCTCTTAAGTGAACTCAATCAAACTGAGACTGCGCTATTAATCGTGCATGCTCAATATCAATTAAGACAAGGCGACTCTAGATGAATACGTTCACGAATGCCAGCATGAATGTATCTGCAAGATGTGTGAATGTATCTTGGAGACATATATAAAGATATATACATATATATATATATATATATATATATATGAATATATATATATGTTATGTGGAAACTCATATACTGCCCGAGTTGCTGCTTGGCCAATGCAGCGAACGTGCCAGCCAATTTGTGACTCAATTCTGTTTTGTTATTGTTATTCGTTTTCGGGTGCGATGACTAATTCACTTGGGTTTAAGCAGAAATCAATTCCCTTAGCATCGACGGAGCCTACATACACCCCATGGCGCCGTTGCCTGCGCATGAGATTTCCACATGCTGCAGAATGCGGCGCCAACTGGTTGAAACTGATGTCAATCAAACCACGAACCCTTCGACAGCCCCATCAGTTGGAACGCTGAAAGCATTGTCATGCATCAATTGTCGCATAGGGCCGACGTACATATACAATATAAATATATGTATATATACATATATCAAATTAACTGACCGAATGAGGGACTGGAACTGTGAATGGGACAGTGACTGGGAATGGAACTGGGAACGGGAACGGGAACGGGAACGTGACTGAGACTGCGACTGGGAAGGCTGATCAACTCAAATCAAGTGTGTAACAGGTTTGAAGCGACCGAGACATCGAGACAGACAGACAGATCATCAGCATAAACATATGCGTCTAATAGATACCCATTGTTAATTAATGAATCGTGTCAATGCATGAGAAATGCAAGAAGGCTGAACTTGAACTTGGTGCAGCATGTGAGTTAACATTGCAAGACTTTTAGATGATGGAGATGGAGATCAGTGGATTACAATACAATATATTGAATGTGTGTGAATGTGAATGAGATACATTATTATATATTATGTTTTCATGTGCTTTTATCACTACTTCTCTATATTCTCATAGGTATACATATGTATTTGTAGCTGAAGTTTTAATAGTCTTACAGATGCTGTCACTTTGTACATATGCCGGAATCTGATCAGAGAGAATGATCTACTTTCCTTTTGTTTCTTATGAGTAGTAAGGTATTAAGAGATGTAAAATAAATTGAATTAAAGTGAAGAATCAAAGCATATTAGGTATTCTGATTCTGATAATAGATAATTATATTCAATTGAAAGTAAGCTCTTTCTTATCCAAGCAACACCCACTGTGTGAGTATCAACTTCTACTCTTAATTCTTTCCTATGAAAGCTATAGCTGTTATGGTCTGAGTTCTCTACTCTTCTCTTTGAATTCTCAATAAACTCAAATAACTCAAAGAATTCATTTTAAAGCCGATCACTGGAATACAGCCATTCGCATAGTTCTCTGTAGCAAAACTATTTAGATAGCTATCAGAGATATTTAAACTTCTAAGCCAAGGAGCAAATAAATCTTGTAAAAAAAAGATAATTGGTCGATTCTTTTTGGAATTCGCCGTAAATATACTGATCAAAGAGTATCAAATTATCGACATATTGCAAAAATAAAGAGCCAAAAAACTAGTTCCTTTTGCCAATGACCGCAGGCATGGGTGCCCATTTGGAGCCAGTTCACGTTCAATATACTCCAAATCAAATTGTATGCCGCAGTATAACTTGACTATAAACAAATGCCAGCAGCAACAGCAGCAACAATAAAATAATCACAATTGTCACATGCGCTGGAGCTTGTTTTTTCCTCATTTTTGCTTTGTTTTTGTATAAGTTTGTTTGTCTGTCTATGACTGTATTACTCTACACATATACATATGTGAGTATTTTGCTTTGTTTTCGCATTATGCAAATAAGACTTAGCATATTTATTATTATTATTATTTATTTTTTTTGCTCTCGCATTCGCGCATTGTGCGCTAGTTGAGCTTAGAGATTTGATTTAAAATGTTTACAGCTCGTTTTGTTTATCTGGAGGGCCCAACTAATTCCGTATCTTAATTCGGTATCCATATCTTCCATCTGATACAAATTGTGTAGCGCGCAGGCAGTTGACTGTGTAAGCAGTGTACACCAGTCGGCTACTGGTTAAACAGGCACGGGTCTGCGTCTGTCCACGTTCCCTGCAGGGCCCATAAAGATCCATACTAAAAATATTACAGAGGCTGCGATAAAGCGAACCTTGAACGTCGCCACTGCACTTGACGGGCATGCAGACGAGAGATTGTAAATGTAGTTGCAAGTGTAATACGCGTGTGCAGCTCTTATTTATTTATTTATTATATTTTTGTGCTCTCTTTCTGTTTTTGCTTTACATTAAATAACATTTTACTACGTTTGCTCAGCTTGAATAAGCCCTTGCATTGGATACAAAGTGTACGACGCAACTGCCAAGTGGAACAGGATTCGTTCACTGTACAACTTAACAGCGAACGAAATGATGCTAGTTCCAATTGGACGTGAGTGGCAAGCAGTGCAGCAAGCAGTGCAGGAAGTAGTAGTGGAGCCTTGAGCCAGCATAAGCAGCGCAGTCAAGAGCAGTTCAAGTCAATTTTCAAGTCAAGTTTCAATGGCAGTAGCAGAAGCAGTTCTTGAGGTTGTTGGAGTTGACTAAAACAATAATAACTAGAAGCTGTTCGAGCAGCATATTTGAACATCAAACATTACAAATTTAAATAGAGCTATAGTAGTTCGCTCTGTAATGCATTGCACTCTTCTTATATAAAACATATTCATTTGATTGCAATGGCAAGCAATTCAGGAAACATCACGTATCTGTTCCAATTGGAAGCAATTACAATCAGTTACAGAAACTGCAGCTCGGACTATATTATTTTCTTTGCAGCCTTCAAAATATTATGGTTTGCCTTAAAAATGATGAACGTGACAAAGCAGTACCCAAATATTCCAACTGGAATGGATTGAAAACTGTGAATTCAAGTCAAAGCAGTTTTATTTCACTCTCCTGCAATTGGAAAACAATTCTGTTAAGCTCTATGTTACGACAAGCGGTGCATAAGGCTCCAAATCTCAGCATGAACTCTCTGTTAAGCTTAACAGTTCAAGGTTACGTTTCTGTTAACGCAACGTAATGTCTGCTGCTGCTGCTCGGGATTTCGGGCAGTGAAATAACTTAAGTAAATAATGCAAACTGAGCCTATGTGCAGTGAGGTCTATTAATAGCTTGATTTGTTTGTTTGCAGCGCCGAATGGCTCTTTGTTCTGCGCGCGTGAGTATTATTGTTGCCTTAACGGTATACTATATAGTACTATCTCGATCACAGCGTGCCTTATGGCTTGCATTAAATGTATGTTAACCAGCTATTCGAAAGACAATAAGATACAAAGGTGACTGCTAGCTGAGCAGATTTGCTCCCACTTCGTCTATGGGGCCATTTAGTGGCCATCGAGCCGTCGGGCTAGCTGCTGGCCAGATTGATAAACAAATAAACGAATTCGCAGTTGGGCCGCAGCGCATTTTGATGATGTGCCAAGAGAATAATAACCTGACGTGAGGGCTCAACCCGACTCGATTCGCATCGCGTCGGCTCTGGCCTCCGCAATTATGCAGTTAATTGCACAATTAACTCAGCGTGGCAGAGGCGGGGTGGCGCCGACTGTGGACAATGCCACGGCCGTAGGGCAATCCAGGGTCCACGTTACATAGCCCATACACTGAGAGACAATTGTAGCGAGTGTGTGAACATAACGGCAAGTCGGCTATTATGCTCTCTATGTGATCATAAATAGCCATAAACGGATTCTCCTCAGGTGAGGCATAATATATATAACATAATTGAATATAAAACTAACAGTATATAAATCATAATTAGATTTATTCTGTCCTAGAAGCCGCAATGATATAGCCCTGTCATGCTTACATTCAACGCTGCTAGCCGGCGATCTAGAGACTAAAGCCTTATCGATAAGTATGCGTATCGATAATAATCGATTAGGTACAGCAGGTTTAGTTGCCCCTGTCGAAGTCCTCCGCCCCTCAGCTTGTCTAGGGTATCTCCTAGTCAGAGTGGCTATGCTCCGCTCTTGGTTCCGTCTGGCTGAACCAGTGCGAGCCACTGCGAAGCGGTTCGCAGTGGGTATAAAATAAGTATGACGACAACGGTGCGTATACGTGTTGCCAATAAACGCAACAGGGTGCTGGCCGAGAGCCGCTGGCTGCGCCCACATTTCATACTGGGGCGAGACGCTCGCCACAGCGCAAAGCATAAATAAATAAGGAAAGTGACAAACAGCATTGAACTTGACGAGCAAAGCGGAATTTTCGACAGAATTTTCGCACTTCGAGAAAGGCGAAAGAAAAGCGAAACGTGGGGAACAACAAGCACAAGTTGCCGTTGTCAAGTGAAGGACATTTCAATTCTCTCTCTCTCTCTCTCTCTCTCTCTCTCTGTGTGTGTCTCTCTCTCTCTCTCTCTCTCTCTCTCTCTCTCTCTCTCTCTCTGTGCAATTGCCACGCCCAGCTGTAAAGGCAACTGCGCACCCTCACACCCCCACCCCCCTCTCTCTCTTACTGTTCCCACGCTCGTTGTAAGCAAATAAATTTTGAAACGAAATAAGTGAATTTATAGAACAATTAATTTATCGTTTTCAAATGCGCACTAAACCGATTTAATTGCAAGCGGGGCGGGCCCTGCTGCTCGAGGGGCCCAGGGGTACCTGTGAGAGGAGGGCGTGGCGGCGTTTCGTTATTTTTTATGCATTTTTATGTAAAGCAACTCGCTCAAGCCCGCGATTAGCGCATGTTCAAATCACTTCGCATATTATTCACTCCGATGCATCATTCCCATTGGAGCAAGAGCGAACGCGACTGCCACATACCCTGTACGGAGGGTGTGCTCTTATGGAGTATGTATAACTAGAATTATATTAAAACTATAAATATTTCAGCTATCTTGTAATGGAACTGAAACAGGTATTCAGTTGCTTTTAAAATAAAATAAAAATTTGGCATAAAAAAAGTTATTTATAATTGTTTTATGTACTATGTTTGTATATGAAAGTAAATTGCTTTCTGCTGCTGTTATGGGGGCTCACAAATATCACAACAGCGCCTGACCGACTTGAGTTACATTTCAGCAATGCCTTTATTCAGTAAGCAAGCGCTGTAAACCAACGTAGGGAGAGGGCGCACAGGAAGAGCGAACAGTCTTCCTACAATTACAACTCCAATTCATATTGGCTATCAAAACTTATTACTATATAACATTCGAATGATTTATCACATTTAATTAATATACTTTGTTTATACTATACAAAACTCTCTCTAGGGAAAACTAGAATTTAAAAATGTTATTTATTTCTTTCAGTCTATAATACATGTTGCCAACAACGGAGCTCTTTCTACAACTCTGATTTGAAATATATGTGAAGCTTCATTAAAAGCTTAGGGCTCATTTGGTTATTGATCAAAATGTCGAGAGCCTGGAAAGAGGTTAAAAATTAGAAAGCTGCTGCGGGCTTGAAGAGATTTTCTGAACAGTTAGACATCGGCAAAGAATAGAATATACTATGCAATATAGAGGGGTGAACTCAGAGTGAATGAGTGTTAGATCTCAGAAGAGAAGATGTATGGCTTACGAAGAGCTTATTATTAGAGTTGTTTTTATATGATTAATATTATTATTATTATTTATTATTTATTATGGTTATTATTATTATTATTATCATTATTATTATTATTTATTATTTATTATTATTAATATTATTATTATTATTATGATTATTATTATTATTATAATTATTATTACTATTATTATTATTATTATTATTTTTATTATTATTATTATTATTATTACTACTATTTATGTGGAAGAGTATTTCATTTTCACAAGTTTAATAATAAATTTCTCATTTATATTAATTTAATATCATGAAATGATAATAACCACTTAGTTCAGGCCACAAGCCTAATTATAGCTCTCTCAGAGTTATTATGGCATTCATCAAACAGATATTTACCACTTTGAGCACACTAATCACATTCATTTCTTTGTTAAGTCTAATCTCTCTCTCTCTCTCTCTCTCTCTCTCTCTCTCTCTCTCTCTCTCACTTCTTTCAGCATTTAGGCACATGTCACTTGGCAGCGCTAAGCTACCCTGCACCCCACTTACAGGGTATTCACTAAAAACTGTCGGTCTTTGCAAATTGTGCTTAATAACCCTATTAAATAGGGGGTTATTCCCTGCGCAAGACACGTGTCATATCTCTCTAGAATCTTGGGAAATATAAGAGCTATACGGAAAAATAACTTTAACTAGATTAAATTACTTTTCTTTTTTTTTCGCGCTTGCGGAAATAATTACAATAATGTTATCGATCGGATTAATTGCCAGCAAAAAGATCCCAAAGTCGTGATATGCAAATGTCAATTAACAGTAAATTACAAATTATTCCACTTCAAAATTGATTCAGATATATCAAACTCGAAATACTTTCTTTGGCTGTGCGGACTTGCGACTCACCTGCAGAGTTGCTCTTGGCACTGCCAATGTCGCGTTTGTTGCTTTCTTGCTTTGTTATTGTTATTGTTGTTGTTGTTATTGATGTTTCTGTAGCAGCCTTCGTGTTGCTCTGCTCTGTTGCTGTTATAGTTGTGCCTCAACGTTGCTTCCATTCAAATGTTGTGCGAGGGTTTCGGTGATGCGATGAAGTCCTTCTCGAATCAATTCACTTGGAGCGTCGTCAGTTCCGCTCTGAATAGCAAGCAGATTGAGAAGCCAAGTTACAGTTAGTTATGCTAAAGAGCTAAATTTCGATTTCAGGAGAAGCTGAAGTGAAATATCTTAGTCAATTTCTAAACTAATAAAAAAGTCTTATTTACAAATCCCGGTCACTCGAAATGCTTAAGTGAATAACATTTTATTTTGACACTTCAAATTAACATTGATTTTCAGTTGAATTTTAAATGCTTTGCCAAAAAAAATGTTGCGAACTTAAATTATAATATATATATAAAAGGTAAAATATTGTTTGTAAATCATAGAAAAACACGAGGCGAGATTTATGGAATATTTTATGAATAAACAAACTTTTTTCAGAGGGAACAGCAATTTCTACAAATCTCTCGACGCTATTATATATTTGCCTGTAAATAAGCCTTATAATGAATATTATTTCAAATGGAGAAAGGTTCCATTAGACAGCATGATTCTTCTGTCTCTTGCTCTCATTCTACTGCTTGCTCAGATCCCAATTCCAATCGACTCCAATGGGAGCTGTTAAAGGGCCATTAGAGACTGCAATTTATAGCACAAAACTTATATTATCTCAGCAATTTCTTGCTGTTGCAATTCAAGTTACAGCGGGCTATCGTACTAAAGAGTCGTATTTTAGAGCCAATAAAATGTCATTAGTCAATATGTGTCGTTAGTCTATGCATTCTACTGCTTGCGCTGACAACAGTAAGGGGACTCCAAGTGGAATCGACTTGGCTAAGCAGTTCGTATTCGTAGAGCCAGACGGCGGCTACTTACTTGATTTGATTGGCAAATGATTTATAAATACACTGCGTAAATAGAACTTTGGTTCTTGCCTTGCAAACAACAGAAAAATGAAAATTTGAGGAAGAAAAGGAGAGCAAACCAAACACTTTTTCGCACGCGTTTCACGCACTCTAGACATACGTGATTTGTGCTCTACGCTCTATTTGCCGAGTGTACAAATGAGAACGGGAATGAGAATGAGAATATATGGACATATATATGTATATGTATAGGTACAGGTCGATATGTTTAGTGTATATATCTGAGATGGCCAAAAGTAATCATACAGCTCTCATATAGCTTAGACTCGGTATAAACAATGCGGCAGCACGTGAGGATATTTGCTTGGCTGTGTGTTGCGCCTGCCACGGAACCTGCACTTTGAGTGATCGTTGGCCAAGTGGAACGAATGGAAACGAGAACGAAAGAGCCGCCAGCACGAGTACGAGCACGGGCACGAGCGCTTGAAATGAAACATACGCACAATTTCCTTATCGAATGTGGAGCAGAGAGGGGCTGAGAGTGACGTTTGAGCATTGAGTGTTTAGGATTTTTCCATTCGAAACAAAATAAAGAGAGAGCAAGAGAGAGAGAGAGAATGGGAGTGTGAGTGTGAGTGAGAGAGAGAGAGAGGGTGTGTGAGTGCCAAAGACTTTTGCTAAAATTCTTTCAATTTAAACAAATTCGTTGATTTTAATACACATGCTACAGGCATATACATATAAATGTATATAATATATACACATATATTGGCATAGTCCGATTGTATCTCAATTTTTATTTGTTTGCCTATATGTTGTTGACTTTTATTGGGCTCTTAGCTTTGAATACTTTTGCATAACCCACACGAAGATGATGCTCTTCAATCTATCAGCACAAATCAGTTTATAAACATACTCACTCTCTCTCTCTCTCTCTCTCTCTATCCCTCTCTCTCTCTCTCTTTCTCTCCCTCTCTTTCTCTCTCTCTATTACAGCTGTTACTAGTTTGATGCAATCTGTTGCTTTCTAATCTCTAAATACAACTCAAGCTTATCTCAGGTGCGCGTTTCTAGGCTCCGAATCGATTCGCATCGATCGATGGCAATCCATGCATATATAGACGACTCATATCTGTTGGTCGGGTCTAAAGGCGTATCCAGTTTGCGTCAGTTCAGTCCGCTTCTCGCAGGAAGAGGCCCTGCCTGAGTGCGAGTCCGTCTAACTGCGTCAGAGAGCGGCAACCGTGGTGTCATCCAAAAATAGATCACATATCGAACCATTAATTCTATTAAAAACGAACCAAACAGCAACAACCAAAGCATTCTTCATACATATCATGACAGGTCTCTCTCTCTGTGTGTGTGTGACTGAGTGTGTGTATTTATAAATATACCAAAGGTTGTCCAGAGACGACATTTCGGACATTGGACAACGGACAGTGGACGAAGACGCCGAGTGGCCCAGTCCCCAGTCCCCAGTCACAGCGTCGACTGCTAACATATGCTTGGCGATACCCTGCCAGCCAGAGAGAAAGGGGTATATGGAATTTGTAGGTATGTTGGCTACAAAGATATTTTCGACATAATTCGGCTGGGATCAGTGGAAGTGAAACACGAATATAATTTAACAAGGCTCTTGAAAAGAGAGTTATGCTGCTGACACAGAATATAATACAACTGAGCTGAGCTAAGCAAAGGGAACGTTAGAATTGAAACACAATATAATGTAATTGAACTTATATTGACAATGGAACAATGGAATTAACACATTAATCACTAAAAGTATAAAGAAAATGGAGTTTAGAAAACAATATTAAGGGAACGATGAAACTGAAATTCAACTGAGCTTGCCCATGGAGCAATGGACTTGAAACAAATTGTGACTATTAACAGACCTTAGCTTGCAT
Organism: Drosophila paranaensis; assembly: GCA_035047545.1. NCBI lineage: Eukaryota > Metazoa > Arthropoda > Insecta > Diptera > Drosophilidae > Drosophila > Drosophila paranaensis. Next base: position 407,718 of record JAWNPL010000177.1, on the reverse strand, counting down.
AGAGAATGATGGAACTGAAATATAATATAATTAAGCGTCTTAAAGAAGCTTTTATAGTTGATTGCAAGATTCAATGCGAGCTTTGACTTGAGATCTAGATTTAATAATATTAACAATAATTGATATTCAGAAACAATGGAATTGAAACATCATCGATCATCTACTATTTACAGCGCAACCTCAATTCGCATCATTTGCAGATCTGCTGCTTGCTCGTGCGTCTTTTTTCGAGAAATAAATGAATAAATACAAAATTTGTTCGCATTTCACAGACTGCTGAAAATTGTGCGAAAATGTGAAATTGTGAAAATGAGAAAATGTGACGTGATGCGAGCTTTTTTTTATTTCAATATTTTTTTGTTTTTTTTTTTGTTTTGTTTTTGACTTTCACGTTTTCATGTTTCGCGGAAATCGACGCCTGATTATCAAGTATTTGTCTATCTCTCTCTCTCTCTCTCGCTCTCTTTCTCTCTCTGCCTTTCTCCCTCTAGCCACACACACAGAATGTCTGAGTGTCTGTCTGCAGAGAGAGATTTATGCCTCAGGTGGAGGTCAGCCGATGTTGTCTATGGCTGAGGGTCGCTACGTAAGCCCAGGGCCAATTGAGCACTACGAGAGAGCGATAGAAAGAGAGGGAGAGAGAGGGCGAGTGGATGAATGTGTTGTCAGAGAGACATACGCATGTACGTAATGTCTGCACTTGTTAAGCACATGCAGATGCTGCGAGCTGGAAATGGGCGGAATGGACCGGAATCGGGTAAAGCTGTCATTATTTCTGTATCTTTCAATGTTGACATTGATGACGCCTTCGTCTCGGCGCGATCATGGCGATCTGGCATGACTAATCAAATCTTATAATGCAACCATCTGACGTCTAGCAACAAGACAACTGAGCGTTGCGATGATATCTCCATAGAAGCAACCGATGCGTCACGTTGTTGTTCTTGCTGTTTCTCTGTTGTTGCCCTGACAGTACCTGGGAGTCGGGCCTGCTTATTCTCTGTCTCTCTCTCTCTCTCTCTCTCTCTCTCTCTCTCTTACACACATATATATATATATGTGTGTGTATTCCCATAGTACATTTAGCTCGTTACAATTTAAATCTACAACAATTGCACGAAACTTTCCCAACATTTGAATGCAAATTGCAAAATAAACCAATCAATTTGAATATAGAATACATCAGATACATCAGATGCGAGCAGATCTTTCAGATAACTCAACTCAAGATGTAGTCTATGTAGCACTTAATCATGTAATATTATTATATGCAGTAGCTGTGTCTTCGCCAGTCGAGGCCAGTTTAAATTTGTCGCTAAGGTCTGCAGAGGCCATTGACCGCCATCAAAATTCCAAAAGTTTCAAATTCAATAAAAACATATTTCGATCGGCGCAAATGAGTGTGTTCTAGTCGGGAGTGCCCGGCTAGCTGAACATAGTAGCAAGGCACACACTTTTTACCTGCGACTTTACCAGTAACTTTTGTTCTAGCTGCAATTTCCCAAAGTATTTCCGTACTTAGCAAACACAAGTCGAGGCTAAAGGCGTAGGACGGGTGCAGGTATTCGACAGTCGATATCACAGTCACCTACCTAAGCCACGCTACGTCTTCCCTTTTCAACTGAAATATCCTTTTGAACTTGTCTCTAGGTCTACCCTTAGCCATACTCTTTCTATGACTTCTTGAATACTTCTGCAGTCACCAATAATGTGAACTCCTTTTAAGTAGTTTATCTGAACTCGGTTCAAGTTCAGTGACTGAAATTGGGTATGTGCATATATTTAGCTGTTATATGTCAGAATAAGCTAGATCGTATAACTTTAACATATAACTGTTAAGGAAACAAAGACTTTGGATTGCATTTATGGTAAAACCGGAAATGTTAGATATTACGTAGAGTAAGCGTGCTCCAGTCGGGAGTGCCTGACTTGCAGATACCCTTACCCTGAATCCATCAATGAACATTATACATTCCTATATTCTATTATACACTCACCCTCACACATACACACTTGCAGTAACTTTGATTCTAATTGGACTTTGTTAAGCAACTTTTATTTGCTTCCATTTATATAAAGTAAACCTATATCTTTCTATTCCCCTCAATCTCAATGGGATCAGGGTATAGTAAAAAGCATTTAGTCGAGGACTTTTCGCAATTTGCTTTCGCTAATGTCTTAAATCCGATTTCATTGCCTTTATGCCTAGATGAATCTCTTTCTCTATATATATAAATATATACATATATGTATATAGAAGAGTAGGTATAGATATGCTTGTATATGTACCTATAAAATTGTGTTCACGTTCGCTTTGTTTGTTTATAATTTGTTGCTTTATAAATACGATTTGATGCTGGCGCTTTGGGTCCGCTCCGCTCCGCTCTGCGCGTATTTAAATATTTCATAAATTTCTTCAAAATCGTTTTCTGCTTTTTGTTTATTTCTTTTTCATAATTCGCTCACATCGGAATTTGTTTGTTTCTTATGTTTTATTTACTTTTTATTATTTGTTCTCTCTTTTTATTTTCCTCTTTTGCTTAACGGTATTTATTTGATTGCCTGAAAAGTTTCCTCGGCTGTTTATCGATAAATTTAATTTGCCTCCGATTGATTTGTTTTTGAATTTCGATTATTTGTTTATTTGCTGAAATTTTCCTTTGGGGCTAGCCAAATATTTTCATTGCCGTTCGATTTTTATGGGCCGCCCGGGACTGTTCAAGCAAATTCCTTTTGTTTTTTTAATTCTTTTTGAATTTTTTGATTTTTATTAGAATTTGGGTTTCGTTCGCGCTGTTCTTCACGCTCTGAAAACGCGCTTCGCCAGCTCCGATAAACAAAAACAACAAAAAAACAGAGACAGAGACGGAGACAGAGACGGAGATAGAAACAGAGACAGAGAGAGGGAGTTAGAGGCCGCGTGATGGCTATATATGTATATATTTATTTATATGGCAATTCGATTTGTGTATTCGCACGGATAATCGCAGATTTCGTGTGTTAATGTCGCGGCTTGAACTTTAAAACTGGGCACAAAAATTGAAAACGAAAAAAAAATTCAGATTCAGATATTTCGCATTGTTTAGTGCGCTGTGCGAGAGCCGCTGCGAATGCCTTTGGTTGTTGTTGTTGTTGTTGTTGTTGTTATTGTTGTTGTTGTATTATGTTTACTCGTATTATAATTTGTTGCTGCTGCTGCGGCAGCTGCGGCTGCGACAGCGACAGCGACAGCGGCTGCTGCTACTGTTTAGCTAGGTGCAGCAGCGCTGCTGCCCCGCGCGGCCGACGCTTCGCTAGATTGGAGCGCTCAATGAGCTTGAGTGTCATCCACTTAGGAAGCGCCAACCGCTGAACTCGCCACAGCCCCAACAACAGCCACAATGAGGGCGGGGTTGGCCGCGCAGGCGCAGGCACAGGCGGAGGTCGTCGCTGACGTCGCTGTCGATGCTGCCGCCGTCGACGTCTGCGTCGCAGTCACAGTCACAGTCACAGTCACAGTCGCCGCTGCCGTCGCTGGCTAAAATGATTATAATACAATGGACGATAATGCGAGCGATCATGTAAATTAGATTTGTCTCAGTTTGTTGTCGTCGCCGTCGACGTCGTCGTTGCCCGGCCCAGGCACAGGCCGAGCCGAGCCGAGCCGAGCTCAGCCGATCCGATCCGATCCGAGGCGAGCAACAAAAACAAAAGCAAAAGCAACAAGAAGAGACGCCTCAAATATTATACTTTATTTTTGTGTTATATGCCACAGCATTTATTGCATTATTTTGTTCAAGTGAACGATGTTGTTGTTGTTGTTGTTGTTGCTTGAATGATTTGATTTCTTTTCTTTTCTTTTCTTTTCTATTCGTTTCGTTTTTGCTGTTGATGATTATAATAAAGTCAAAGCAGCAGCGAAATGATATCAAGTATGGGCACTGACTAACTAAGTAGCATTTAGGACTTCCACATACGAAATGCATGCGCAGAACTTATAGATATGGCTACTATATATAAGCACGATGTGATACATTCGAAGAGGGGCGGTCGGTCGGACACAAGAGAGAGAGAGAGAGAGAGAGAGAGAGAGAGAGAGAGAGAGAGAGAGAGAGAGAGAGAGAGAGAGAGAGAGCGAAATACATGAAAAGAAGTAAAATCAACGAAACGCTGCGGCAGCAAATTGAATTAATTCAATTAATTTGCATTGTAAGTACGTATGAAAATGGCAGAATTGTAATAAAGAAATTGTGGGGAAGCAACTAACTAAACGAGTGTAGCTTAAATGAATAACGTTTTATGGTTGTGCCAAGTACCACTCATAAGCAATTTGCGCAAGTTTTTGTATATGCGCACAATGCCCGCTCGCTGCGGAAGGAAATGATTGCAGAAAATGTTGCGGCAACGGCGACTGCTGCACGAATTGCTTTCATTCAATTGAGCTGTTTGAATTCTCAATTAAATTACAAAAAACGCGCGCGCCTTTTATATTATTGTTATGGCAGACGACGCAAAGCTCGCTGCTATGCGACTGTGAAATGCAACACTGTGTTTTCCACAGCAACTGTGTTTGCGCGCACTGTGCAACACTGTGTTGTGCGTATCGATAACGATTAGTTGTCACATCGAGCATGGGCGCCAACTCTCTGCCAAAGGTTCTTTTCCGGTTTCGTTCACGACGAAAGAGGTACGCTGAATTGGCGAAGCCGCAAATAAATTTTAAAACATCGTAATAACAAATTAAGTATATGTCAACGAAACGCGAAAATATGCAAGACTTTTCCGTGTTAAATGCCTTTTGCACACGATTGCAATACAAATGCAAATACAAACTGTCCTCAATTGGCATCAAAAATTGTGTTTTTTTTCTGTGTACATACAAACATTTTTTTTCCTGTTGAAGTGACTAAAGCATTGGTATTTACTCTATTTGTAGATATTGAAAAATGGGTCGTTACTCACGGGAGCCAGATAACGCCACCAAGTCGTGCAAGGCGCGCGGACCCAATCTACGTGTTCATTTCAAGGTAAGTAAAGCGACTCCGCCGTTCTCTACATCCAGACGGACGCCAAGCCGTTGTTGTTGTTGACGGCGTCGTCGAAAGTGTGGTTATGTGCCCGGCTATGTCTGTGTGTGTGTGTTTGCAACATAAATCAGTGATTCTACTGCCAAAATTGACTGCAGGTTTTCGCTTTTGCATTGTTGCTAGAATAGCCTCTTCGGAGGGAACAGGCTATCAGCAGAACGCGACGACAATATGAATCCACGTCGCGATCTTCTAGAGCCCTGTCCACAGCCACAATATAAGTTTGGGCGCACTTACTAAGCGCAATGCCCGCTCCTCCTCCGCGTGCATTCAGCCCAAGTGTGCCCAAAGTAAATCCCAGTCATGTTAAAACAGCGGCGATCAGCGCTCAATGCGTTCGTCTCTACCTGTAGCGTGACACAGTCTCAATCTCAGTCTAAAAGCCTGAAGAAGAATCTTTTAGCCACCACAACTGGGCGCATTCTCTTCCATAGAGTGATCGTGTATAACCCATGCGATTGCTTGAATCTGGAGTGCGCCCAAAGCAAGTTCCACGTTAAAACAGCGGCGAGCAGCGCTCGATGCGCTCGTCTCTACCTGTAGCGTGGTATAAAGCAGCACATGAATGCCACGCCTACCTACGCTGCCCTATTTGTATAGATTATATATATATATGTCGGAGTCTTAACATTTGCTTAAATCTATTGACAGAACACCCACGAGACCGCACAGGCCATCAAGCGCATGCCACTGCGTCGCGCCCAGCGGTTCCTGAAGGCCGTCATCGAGCAGAAGGAATGCGTGCCTTTCCGTCGGTTTAATGGTGGCGTCGGTCGTTGCGCCCAGGCCAAGCAGTGGAAGACCACGCAGGGTCGCTGGCCCAAGAAGTCCGCCGAATTCCTGCTGCAATTGCTGCGCAACGCCGAGGCGAACGCTGACTACAAGGGACTCGATGCCGATCGCCTTGTCGTCGACCACATCCAGGTGAATCGCGCTCAGTGCCTGCGTCGTCGCACGTACCGTGCTCATGGTCGCATCAATCCCTACATGTCGTCGCCATGCCACGTTGAGGTCATCCTGTCCGAGAAGGAGGAGATCGTCATCAAGGCCGCCGACGATGAGCCAGCGAAGAAGAAGCTCTCCAAGAAGAAGCTGCAGCGTCAAAAGGAGAAGATGTTGCGTTCTGAATAAAATGTGTTCTGGAGCGGGGGCAGTGGCGGTGAACATCATCACCAGCCGCCAGTCGCCCAGGCCGGTGTTAAACAACTAAACTAAAGAAAAACGTCATTTTTTTTTTTTTTTTTTTTTTTCCAACAATACAAACATTTATTTTACGTTTGTGTTTGTGTGCGTACATTTGAGGAGAATTGAGGATGCTGAGCATGTGGGAGAAGCAATACAAACTAAAATTATTCTTCGCTGAATCTACTGCGAGTTTTTTTTTTTTGTCAGGGAAGACGAGCGGTGAATTGTATTTGATTGAGGACTTCAGATATATTGAATCGTATTGGATTTTAACTTTGGCATTTGTCGAAAGAAAGCGAAGTCTTCGGCTTTCCGCTGATTGTAGACAGTTCGCTGGATTATCATCTGGGTGAAGCCAAATGTGTATGGAATTTGCAATTGGTTTGTGCTAGTCTGCTAAAGCATGAATATAATTCTTTCAGCTTTTGCAAATGATGCAGTTTTTTCGCTTAATTATTTTTGCACGCGTTTTCGGCGTTTACCGCAATGAACAGCTGTTAGTTTTAACAGAACAGATGTTTGGCTGCAAGCCGCAAAATACAACCAGCATTGTCCAACACTACAAGTGCTTCAGTTTCAATACAAATGCTTTGGTGTAAGAAAGGGATAGCATGATAGCCAACATCAGTTGAAAAGAGACAGTGAGCATCTGATAACAGAATCTTTTCCAAATAAAACGAGCAGAATTTCGTTGCATAAATATTGTTATAAAAAAATCACAAATTATGGTTGGAATTACATTCACATAATTAATTTCACGTTGGCAATTCGAAACAGCTGTTAAAATGTGGCTATCAGCTGCAACGCTGTCCAGCACTGATTTCTAGCTGGAATAAGAGAAGAAAGATAACATCGGTAAACATCAGTTGAAAAGAGATAGCGCAATGAGTATATTTCAAATGCAATATTTCATATTCCCTTGTATTACCTGTAATTAAATTATATCTCTCTTGGCAAATACTTTTTGGTTGCTTAATCGCCCCAATGTGAGATCACAAATTATTTTTTATCCACGCCGAACGGCCGCTTGAGCAGCTTGTCGCTGTTGGCGGCACTGAAAAGCGGCGGGCGCCGGACGATCTTCGGATTGGGATGCTGGGTGGCCGCAATGTGCTGCTGGAGCTGCAGCTTGCGCATGAACCCCTCGTCGCATACGACGCAGGCAAAGGGCTTCCGGATGCTGTGCACGAAGTGATGAATGTTGCGATTCTCGGGCCGACTGAACTGCTTGCCGCAAATCTGGCAGCTGAAGTTCTTCTCGCCGGTGTGGCAGAGCATGTGCTTCAGCATGATCACCGAATTAGTGAACGTCGCCTCGCAGTGCTCGCACTTAAAATTCCGCACCTGGGTGTGCTTCGACTTGATGTGATTGTTCAGCAGCCGCCTGTGCTTGAAGGTGCGCTCGCACTGGTTGCACTCGAACTTCGCCATGTTCTCGTGCGTGAACAACTTGTGATTGGACAAGTTGGAGCGCTGGCTGAAGCTTGCATCGCACTGGTCACACTTGTAGGGCCGCTCGCCCGTGTGCACGCGCTCGTGCCTTTCCAACCACTGGCGGCGGGCGAACGTCTTCCCGCAATACGAGCAGGCCACATTGGCTTGGGCCGTCGTCTGCTTGCCAGCTGCCATGGAGGAGCAGAAAAGACCAGGAGTTAGCTAAAAATATACTTGTGGATTTGGCAATAGGAGCCGACTTCACCTTTCTTCATTTTGAAATTATCTTCCGGCTTAGCCTCCTCTTCGTCCTCGCCATCCTCTGTGATGTTGCACTCCTCGGAGTCCGATGTATATATTAAGTCTTCTGGGCGTTCAAGCTGGCTGAGTTGCTTGGCATTGGCGTTCGCTTGCTCCTCGCTGAGGACTGCCTCCATCAAGCTGTCGTCCTCACTCGGGGCCTCGTCTTCCTCCTCTGGTTGCAGTTGTCCGTACAATTTCAGCGTCGATCTGTGCAGCTGGACAATCTCCAGCCGGGCCGCCTGCAGTTCAGTCTCTATGGCTTCATAGTTGAGTAGGCTCACCTTGCAGGTGCTGCACATGAACTGCAAGCAGTGAGATTATGAGCAGGAGTACACATTCCCTCTCTCTCTCTTTCGCTCACCGTGGAGTGCATTTGCTCCTGCTGCGGTCTCTGGCCCAGCGCCATACCTAAGATGCTGGCCAGTGTCTTCTGCTCGATGCCGCTCGCGTTGTAGCGCTTGTCGAACATGTGCTCGTAAACCTTTTTGTCCGAAAATGTGCAGTTGCACAGGTAGCAGCGCGACATGGTGTACGCAGTGAGAATTCTGGTCTGGTTTCCGAGGCGTAAATTGAGCCTTCGCCAGTACGAAACATTTGCGATGCTGCAAAGTCCCAAAGCAATTTATCGATAGACGATAATGAAGTACTTAGCGGGCAATTCAAAAACTCAAACTTAATATGAATAAATAATACAATTATTTGTAGTTATACTTGTGTTTTGTATTTTGTGTATAACATATTTTATTACTAATTTACTAATTTAAAGAAAATTAAAACCATTTAATACCAGCTGAGATTTTGTATTGTCTAGTCTTTTGAGTTTGCTGTTGTTCATTATGCTGTAAGGGAATAGTTTTATTTTATTATTCAATAAAATAAATACCAAAATTTAAATAGCTTCTGTGGAGCTGGTCACACTGATAGCAATCGCATTTAATTTCGATAACTGGCAGCGATAAGCCAAATAGAATCTCGCATTCCCAATTCGATTGCGGAGTTCTGCGGTGCCGGAATAAGTAAATGTTCGTTGCTCGCTGGCGCATGCCAATTAATTAAAAATAAAAATAAATAACATTCAAGTGCTTGCGATCGTGTGTATTGGTGCGTGCTATTTGTTGTCGCATACACAGCATTTGCTAAATATTTTGTTCTCTTTGCCATTGTTTTTCTTCTCAATTTGTTTTTTATAGTGCAATTGTGGGTGATATTGAAACTGAAGTTTGTGAAGTGGTTTTCGCGCGTTTCCTTTAACTCGTATATACATATATATAAATATATGATATATGGCATTGATATTGCCGGTCGATCGCTGCAAAGAGTGACGGTAGCCAAGTGCTCGCCTCAGTTAGGCGGCGTCAGTGGGAAACCAATAAGAAAGCAATAACAGAACGCACCAAAATTTTTGTTTACCTCCAATAAGAATGTGACACACAGCAGCAACCCCAACTAGAATGTGAAGCAAAAGGCGGCCGCTAGGGGTTATTTTTTTTCGTTGTATGCGTGCGTGTGTGTGTGTGTGTGTGTGTGTGTGTGTGTGTGTGTGTGTGTGTGTGTGTGTGTGTGTGTGTGTGTGTGTGTGTGTGTGTGTGTGTGTGTGTGTGTGTGCGTAATTTGTGTGCTTCTATTGTTGCTTTGGCTGTGCTGCTTTTTGTTCTAAACTAAATGTGTGTATGTATGTAAAAAAGCGCCGAAGATGAGCTCATGATAAGGCGGCGCTTGCTCTCAATATTTATGCTTGTTTTTTAATATCACACACACACACGCATACACACACACACATATACACAAGTCAAATATCCTCGCTGCAAAAGTAACTTCGCGTCGCTGCCGCCGCGCTGCCCAAATGCTTCAATGTTTGCGTCATGCGGCCGCCACTAGCCCAGTTCAATGGGACGCCATTATACGTGCTTGTTGTTGTTGTTATTCTTGTTGTTGTTGTTCTAATTTTATTTGGCGTGCGCTGCTGTTGCTTGGGTGATTCGATGATTGTGTGTGTGAGTGTGTGGTTTTTTTTTGTGGATCGAGCGCATAACATTTAAATAAAATAATTCAATTATCGGGGAATTTGTGTGTTTTTTTCTTCAACTCGAAAGTTTTGCAATGCGGGCATAATAAAAGCTCGATAAAAATCTCTGCTGAGCGCAGTGCATGAGTGCTAGAGTGATTTACACATTTGATGATCAACTGCTAAGAACAAGTTGCTATCGGTGTTGTTCTTGTTCTCGTTGTTGTTGTTGATGTTGTTGTAGTTGACGCCGCCCGAACACGTAAACGCAAACAGAGAGCAAAACAAAATAGAGGAAAACAATAGCTCGAGGCGTGCCGATGCAAGCAATAAAAAGTGTAGCATACTCTCCGGCGGCACCGGAAACACTCGTGGCACGAAAAGCGTTGCCTGCTTGAATTCGACTTGAAGCGCACTTCATTTGTATTTCACCTTTGTTTACCTATTGTTTTGTGTTTCTCGTGGCTATAGTCGTCCAGTCCAATATCGAGTCCAGGGCAGCCAGCAAAGGTACACACGCGTACAGGTATCAGAGTGAATTAGCCAATTAGGAGGACAGCCCCAACTACAGAGTCTTCCAGCATGGGCAACATACACACAACGGGCCCGAATGAGGCGCTAATTGTTTCAGGTAAGCTCATTAGCTCTTTTATATAATATGTATTATTACAACATTGAATTGACTCGAAGTCTCCTTTGATTTCTGCTCAACTAGCTGTCCTTGCTTCCTAAAGGCTTCTCTCGATCCCTATTCAGCCAGCAACCCATAGTTCAAGCAGCTCGTACATATGCTCTCACACATGTGTATACTATATAATTCATGCCCTTCTTCTAGCTGCTCGCCGCGCCCTCTGAAACCCATTTCGAATGCAGTAATTAAGCAAACTCGTTCGCATTGTTGACAGTCGGCAGCTGCTACAGTTTCGGTTGCATACTTTGTGGCGCTTAGCTTGAAATTGCTTTGCATACTCCACATTATGAGTATGCTCAAGAGGGGTATAACAGCGAGGCGATTCCTTGAGTGTATACTCGTATGTGTACATACTATGTACTATAAAATATATTGCTATAATACTATATACTATCTAATTTAATTTTTTTTTATGTTAATTTATTTGCTGCTTGTTGTCCAAGACTCTATAGCGCATTTATCTCTTAAACCCTAACATATTTTTTGGCAGGTATGCCTGTAGTAATTATTCTAATTATATGTAGTTTTTTTTTTTTTTAAATTTAAATTCCCCGACGATCGAGGGGATGCAGTTTGGCATCTGGGCCTGTTAAAGAAAATAAAAGACACTCTACCCAGTTCCTCCTTCAAGATATTGGCTTCATATCTAGCGGAACGAACTTTTCAAGTGGTAAAAGGGCAAGCAACATCGTCGACTCGTTCCGTCAGAGCAGGTGTGCCCCAAGGCAGCGTACTTGGCCCCATATTGTAAACTCTGTTCACCGCTGACATGCCGCTACCTCCATCCAATAATGGTATGCTGATCGCCACATATGCTGATGATACCGCTATTCTCAGTCGGAATAAGTCGCCACATGTTGCCTCCATCAAGATGCAAACGTATCTACACGAACTCTAATTTAAAGTAGCTGAGGAAGGGAATTGGATGCTTCTCTCTGCTTCTCAATCATTCTACTACTGTAATAATAGGGGCTACATAATAGAAATTTAAATATATATCAAAATAAATATGATTTTGGCGTGACAATTGTGCAATTCAAGTCATATATTCATTCGCAATCATATTTATGAAAAAAAAAACAATATTTTTAAGTGAGATATCAACGCATAAGAGAGATATCTTATCGGCAACTTGCAAAGCTTATTAAGTAGATATGGCTCTTGCGTCAGATCGGTGGACTTAGCTAAAGCTCAGAGCAGCTGAGAGAGAGAGAGAGAGAGAGAGAAGGAGAAATTGTGAAATAGTGAAAGAACCAGAGAAAGAAAGGGAGAGGAAGAGAACGAGCGATAGAGTGGGTGGTATAGCTACAAAGATAGAAGGAGAGAGAGCGAGACAGAGAGAGAAAGAATGAGAGGCGGAATGTGAGAATGAGAAGCATACAAAAAGAGAGAGGTGTAGAGAGAGAAAAAGAAAGAGAAAGAGAAGGAAAGAAGAGAAAGTGACAGATACAGAGACTAGAATAAGTCGTACTTACAGGCCTTTCCGCCCCACAAATTAGTTCTAGGTCTTGAGATAATTAGCTGAAGTAAAGATATAAAGAGTGACCATCTACAAAGAGAGAGAGAAAGAGAGAGGGAGAGAAAAAGAAGAGAATCTTGTCTTATAGTTGATATCTAAACAAATCTTTAGAGATCACCCCATTCCAATTCCCTTTTAACCATCATGAGTACATCTATAAACCGTATAGTTGATCGTCATATGCCGCTAATCAGTAATCAGCAATCAATATAGCATTCGCCCAGCGCTTACATTTCGTACCGTGCGTTAATCAAGCTGCAATCAGTTTATCAGTGAAGCACTCAATCTGACTTGAATTCTGTTCATATATACATTTATAGTGTAATTGAATCTCAGATAAGATTGTTTGGCCATTTATTGCTATTTATGAAATATCAACTAACTAATCCTGTAAAATTGAAAATAGCATTTAGTTCAGGGTATTCCCGATAATTGTTGTTGTTGCTGCCGGTCTAGATATGTGGGGAAGCCCCCTGCTGATGCATATTGAAAGCTTCTGTTTTTTTTTTGTGCTTTTCTGCTAGCAACAAGGCTGACAACCACAACAGCAGAATAAACAACAACGGGGAGAGTCCCATTCCCATTCCCGTTCCCGTTCCCGTTCCCGTTCCCATTCCTGTTCCCGTTCCCCCTCAGCCTCAGCATGACTGCTGCATACTGATAACCACTTGTAAGCACCACCCCCATCGACTGCAAGTCAACTCATCGCGGCACACTAGCTGCCCTGCCCTGCACCCGTTCCCTCCGTGCCACGGGCGAGCTGAACAATTCGCAACCCCCCTTGGACTGCCTCCATCGAGTGCTCTCTGCCGAGCTTCGGGTACAGCCAACAGCATCCGCTGGCAAGTTTCAGTTTTCATGTTTTGACTATTTCATGGCTGGCGGCATGCAAACCACCCCGTCGGATAAGTATATCGTCGTGGCTGTGCCTAGTCGAAACGAAAGTATTTCAACCCTCGTCACTCGGGACTGGGTGAATGCACTCTGCGGCCGGTCAACCCCCAGGCTCCAGGCTCAGCTTGCCGCCCGCCTCCCCACTCGTCCTCCTGCCCTCCCGTTAGCCTGTTAGGCGATTTCATTTAATTAACTTGGCCGAGGCAAACAACCAGCTTGGAGCCCTGCCCTCAGTTACGTCAGCCACAGGGCTTCGACCGCCACACTTGAGTCTCAGAGCCAATCGGCCCTTATCAAGTCAGCCGCCTTCTCGCCGATCATGAAGGCTGCCGCATTCGTGTGGGCCGTGGGTGGCAGAGGGATGACGCTGGTGTCCACGACGCGGAGCTTGCGCATGCCGTGCACCTTCAGCTCTGGGCTGACCACGGCAGTGGGATCATTAGCTGGTCCCATGCGACAGGTGGCCACCTGGTGGTGCAGTGTGTAGGACATGGTGCGGATGGAGCAGCGCCAGTAGTCGTCCGACCCGAAATGCTTATCCTCGCAGCCAGGCACGGGGCGATCCAAGAGTCTGGCTCCCACCGCCTGGAGGGCTGGCATCTGGGAGATGCGTATGGCCTCCTTGATGCCGTCGAGCAGATACTCTACGTCCTCCTCATTTTGGAAATATTTGGGATCGATTTTGGGCCAGGTGAAGGGATCTCTGTTGTGCAGCCAGAGTCGCCCCACAGACTTGGGATGGAATTGCATCACAAGCAGCGTGAAGTGATCCTGATTCGCGAGCTGCAGCGGCCTGTAGACCCTGTCGTAGATCTCATCCTTGAAGTTGGCGCCCTGCTTGAGTGCTGTGCCGTCGTCGCTGGCTAGGCTGCCCGCCACTAGGATGAGCTCCAGATCCGGCCAATCGCTGGGCAGCTGTGACCGTGGAGACTTTAGAAAGGCCAACGCCTCGACACCCCCAATGGAGCTGAGACGCGTTGCCGGATTGCCGGCCAGGTAGAAGGACAGCACGTCAGCTATTGCGATACTTGACGAGAAGGTCGTCTGGCCCGTGGTGTTGGTCACAATGGTGGGTCCAAAGTGGCACATGTGATCGAAGAGCCGTTTGCCAACGGGCAGCTCCTGTACCACAGGCAGTCCGATGGCTCGCAAATTGTCCTCCGGCCCGATGCCCGACAGCATCAGCAGCTGGGGCGAGTTGAAGGCTCCCGCCGAGAGGATGACCTCCTTGCGTGCCCTAAACGTGTACTTGCGCTGCTTGTAGACCAGCTCAATGCCCTGCGCCGACTTGGTAGCCTCGTCGATGAGCACGCGAGTTACCCTGGTAAAGGGAAAGATTTGCAGATTGGGCCGCAGGTCACGCACGGGCTGTATGTATGCGGAGTAGGCACTGTGCCGGCGCCCATTGAGCGTAGTGCTCTGCACATAGGATACTCCGAGCTGCGACTGGCCGTTGTAGTCGGTGCGCGGATGACCCGCCTCCACAGAGGCGGCCACGAAGGCGTGCGCCAAGCTGGTGCGGAAGCGGACATCCTCGACGCTGAGGGGCCCGCTGTGGTTGTGATAGGGGGAGTGCTCCAAGCCCTGCAGCTGGGCTGATTCGCTGCGCAGGAAGTAAGGCAGCACCTCGTCATAGCTCCAGCCGTGGTTGCCCCGCTCCGCCCAGGCATCGAAGTCTCTTCGATTTCCCCGGTTGTAGATCATGTAGTTCATGGAGCTGGTGCCGCCCAGCACCTTGCCACGTGGCAGGGCGCACTCCTGGTTGATCATGCCACGACAGGCGAGACGCTGAGGAACCGAGCGATAGTTCCAGTTAGAGGCGGTCAGCTGCAGTTGTCCGGCCAGCAGAGGCGTCAGGTGGACAATGTTCTCCACGCCGCCTGCCTCGATGAGGGCCACGCGCCACTCGGGATTCTCGGAGAGCCGCGCCGCCAGCGTGCAGCCAGCGGCGCCCGCTCCAACCACAATAAAGTCGTAGCTGGCCAAGTTCTGAGGCACTGCAAACAGTTGGTGTCAATTATTAGGGCTCCAGCTGGTTGCTCCTTGACTCACCATTCGGGCGCACCTTTTGCTCCAGCAAGTTGACCAGGCCCAGTTGCTGGAGCTGCTGTATGAGTCGGGGATCGGCTAAGGTCGCCAGAAAGTGTGTTGTTAGCAGTGCCAAAAGCAACATTTTACTGATCCCAGCGCCATGGGGATGAAGCCTTTTAAATCTGCCTAAGCCCTGTCGGGTCGCAGCTGCGCACTAAGCAAGCCTCAATTGCGAGACGCTTTGTTTGTTCAGCCTTGCATTAAGCTCAAGTGAAGATAAGCGCTAAACAGCCTGTAAATATGCTCAAATACCCTGTCAACTGGCTGGGTATATGAATCAAGGAGTTCTGCAACAGTCAAGCCCAGAGAGACCTGCAGCAAATCTCTATAAGATATATAGGAGGAAATATATATCTGTATCGATAGATTGGCTGATCAACGAGATCTTTCTATCACTCGTTTGTTTTATTCATTTCTATTTCTAGGAAATATTCTAGGGCATATGTCTTAGTAGCTGCTTAGCCAATACTGCCTACATTTCGAGGCTTTACAGGGTATGCTTAATTACAGCAGCTGATGCTACGATTGAAAATTCTCACCTTTTAACTGCCGGCGGGTTCATTTAACTTATAAACAAAATTGCTCATAACCCAGCAAAATTGCGTCTCTATTGATTTCGTTCACTCTCGTTTTAGAAAGAACCCGTTAGACTCGTTCTCGTTCTCGATCTTATTCTCGCGAGCTTTCGACTCGCATTTTATTGACCCATTTCGCATTTAACGCGCTTATTCACGCCAGCTTTGGGCCGGTGGCAGCTCAGAGCCAATCGGCCCTTATCAAGTCAGCCGCCTTCTCGCCGATCATGAAGGCTGCCGCATTCGTGTGGGCCGTGGGTGGCAGAGGGATGACGCTGGTGTCCACGACGCGGAGCTTGCGCATGCCGTGCACCTTCAGCTCTGGGCTGACCACGGCAGTGGGATCATTAGCTGGTCCCATGCGACAGGTGGCCACCTGGTGGTGCAGTGTGTAGGACATGGTGCGGATGGAGCAGCGCCAGTAGTCGTCCGACCCGAAATGCTTATCCTCGCAGCCAGGCACGGGGCGATCCAGGAGCCTGGTTCCCACCGCCTGCAGGGCTGGCATCTGGGTAATGCGTATGGCCTCCTTGATGCCCTCCAGCAGCTGCTCCACGTCCTGCTGGGCGCTAAAGTATTTGGGATCGATGCGAGGCCACTCGAGTGGGTTGCGCGTGTGCAGCCAAAGGCGACCCACGGACTGTGGCTTGAACTGCATGACGAGGAAGGTGAAGTGATCCTGCTGGCGCCAGGTCAGATGCCGGTACATCTTATCGTAGATCTCGTCCTTGAAATTGGCGCCTCGCTTTAGCGCTGTGCCGTCATCGCTGGCTAAGCTGCCGTCCACCTGGATGAGCTCGATATCGGGCTGATCGTGCGGCGTTTGGGACGCCGGGATCTTAATGAAGGTCAGCGTCTCCACGCCGCCAATGCTGGACAGCTGCGTGTCCGCACGTCCCAGTGTGAAGTCCCTCATCGCTGGCAGAGACAAGCTCGAGGTGAAGAGGGTCTGGCCCGTGGTGTTGGTCACAAAGGTGGGTCCAAAGTGGCACATGTGATCGAAGAGCCGTTTGCCCACTGGAAGCTTCTGTACTACGGGCAGTCCGATGGCTCGCAAATTGTCCTCCGGCCCGATGCCCGACAGCATCAGCAGCTGGGGCGAGTTGAAGGCTCCCGCCGAGAGGATGACCTCCTTGCGTGCGCGCACTTCAAGACGACGGCCGCCATGTTGCAGCTCCACGCCGTAGGCGGATTTGCTGGACTGGTCGATGAGCACTCGCGTGACTCGCGCCATGGTCAGAATGTGGAGGTTCTTGCGCATCCGTCGCACGGGCTCGATGTAGGCGCGGAAGGCGCTGTGCCGCCGACCCTTCAATGTGTTGGCCTGCACATAAGATACCCCAAGCTGCGACTCCCCATTGTAGTCGGTGCGTGAGTGACCCGCCTGCTGGGCGGCGCGCAGATACGCGTGCGCCAAGCTGCTGCGATAGCGGACATCCTCGACGCTGAGTGGCCCGCTGTGGTTGTGGTAGGGCGAGTGCTCCAAGCCCTGCAGCTGGGCTGATTCGCTGCGCAGGAAGTAGGGCA
This sequence comes from Drosophila paranaensis, assembly GCA_035047545.1. Classification (NCBI taxonomy): domain Eukaryota; kingdom Metazoa; phylum Arthropoda; class Insecta; order Diptera; family Drosophilidae; genus Drosophila; species Drosophila paranaensis. The sequence goes on along the minus strand of JAWNPL010000177.1, from coordinate 390,428 downwards.
GCACCTCGTCATAGCTCCAGCCGTGGTTGCCCCGCTCCGCCCAGGCATCGAAGTCTCTGCGGTTGCCGCGATTGTAGATCATGAAGTTCATGGAGCTGGTGCCGCCGAGCACCTTGCCACGCGGCAGAGCGCAGCGGTTGCCGATCATGCCACGACAGGCGAGAGGCTGCGGCTGCGATTGGTAGTTCCAGTTGGAAGCAGTCTGCTGCAGCATGGGCGCCAGCAGTGGCACCATGTGCACTATGTTCTCTACGCCGCCCGCCTCGATCAAGTACACATTCCAGTTGGGATTTTCGGAGAGCCGCGCGGCTAGCGTGCAGCCAGCGGCGCCAGCTCCGACCACAATGAAGTCGTAGCTGCCACGAGGCACTGTCAAAGGAATCGGAAGGAAGGAATTAGCTGGAGCTAAAGATTGGGGATTGGGCACTTACGATCGCTGTAGCTGGGCAGGCTGACTATGTTGCCCAGACCCAGTTGACGCAGCTGCTCAATGTCGAGTTGTTGTTGCCGGTTCCTAGTAGCCGTTTCTGCAGTCCTGACTGCTGCAGCGAGGGCCCAGGCCAGAAGCAGAAGTTGGCATAGTGGAAGCCGCTGGCTGATCATCGCTGTAGAACCGAACGCTCGGTCGATTCGCTGGCGACTGTTGCGGTGAAATTTGGTATCTGGTCCATTTCAATGCTGTCTGCGCACAGTGGGTCAGCTCCTATTTTATCTAGATGAAATTTGTATTTCATGATCAACGGAAGCCTGAAGCTTGAGTACCTACCTTGTATTATTCCATACTTGAATCTTTTCGGCTTCTCGGTTTTCTATCTTTATTTTACTTTATTGTTATCGTTCGCAATAGCTTTGGTGGCACTGTGCAGCGTTGGCTTCATTAGCTTGGTGCTTCACTCATCAGAACGCATTTTATTACTAACTACCCATTAGCATTTGTTGCCTATCTTCTTCAGCCCTCTCTCTCCTTCTCTATCTCTCTTTGTCTTTCACCCAACTATATAGCTCGCTATATCAGCAAGCTTTGCCCTTCGCTTGGCTTGGCTTGGCTTGGCTTGGCTTGGCTTGGCTTGACTTGGCTTGGCTTTATGCGTGGCTCATTTAGTCGACTCAGCTGGCATTTTGGCGGCTTCATTCTGCGTGCTTTGGGAATTCTAGGCTTCGTTGTCGCTGTTCTTACTGGTTGCGCCACAGTTTATGAGGCATCTGCATCGGCTTAACGACAGAATAGCGGAAACTATTAGCACTTGTTAGCTAACAGCCGGAGCAAAGTTCTTCTGACTTTACAACTCTGCGACTTCAATTCTGTCATTGAATCGCTGGCTGTCATTGTGCCCACCAGTCAACCCCTTGAGCAACCCCATCAAATGGCTGCTTGTTATTATACCCTGTACTAGTAGAATGTATATAAATGGGGGATATATCTTGGAATAGTTGAATTTGTTTTGAGAAATATACAAATATATACTTATTAGCATTATTTTTGAGTTTGGGAGTTACTAAGCAAGACAATTTCATTTACTGGCTTAAGCCATTCCTAAGACATTCCTAGATTATCAAGCAATTACTAATATCGTTAGATACTCTGTGGGAACCGCTAGATCTCTAGATGTAGCACAGAGTTCCTCACGAACCAGTCGTCTCCAGTCCATATTTGTGGCGCTAAATCAATTAATATCGAATTATCACTTTAATTAATTGCCTTTCGTTTATATGAAATGATATGATATATGTATCAAATACAAAGTCTGTATATTATCATAGAGTATGAAATATGTTGATTATCGTTTCATATATTATGCATGCAGTCTGTTGTAATCTAATCCAAATATAGACATTTCATTCGCTAAATTCGATTCCATTAGTTGATTACTATTCAACCATCAGTTTTTGAGCCTATTTTTAACATTTTGTTATCGACTCTACAGCTTTGAGAGCTTTTTGAGGTCAGGTTACTGGATAACTTCTAGTCAGCCACTCTCAACTCGAGCATTCTGTGTATATACATATATATTTTATTTGGCTTTTTTTCCCATGACAAAGTTGAAAGAAAACATAATTACGAGCCTCGAACGTATCAAGCGCAATCAGGGCAGATTAAACGGGCTTTCAACTGACAGCAACCCTCTGGCAGCCCCCTGCCCAGGGCGGCCTTTGTTTAGTTGTGCATTGCAGCGGCTGGAAACCACCCCACAATAGCGATGACATGCCCGGGGCGCAGACACTCGCCCGATCTGTCCGGCATATTGAAAATAAGTATGCAAGTGCCTGCAATCCCCAGGCAACCACTTGCAAATCTGTTCGCTGGTTTTCTGCTTTTTTTTTGTTTTGTTTCATTTTTGGACGCTTCACTCCGTCAACTCCGTCTGGCTGAGCTTCCAGTCACCTGTGCACTCCAGCCGCCGGCGTCGCCCAACCTGAACTCATGAATATTTGATGCTTTGATAATGAAAGTGCCGACTTTTAGGCTGGCTGGAGGCAGAGATAACCACAGCTATAATCCCCAGCTCAAACTCCAACGGTCGCGAATTGAACGTTCTTTGGGATTGCATTTGTTATATTACGAATTCATATATATCCATACATTCTTAGAGGCTGCCATCTGCTTGAGTGTAAGTAAGTATAGCAACTTTTGTTGAAGCTGCTTTGAGCGGAACATCACGAGCTTTTTATGCCACTAAGCATGGTTCTGTTGCATACTTTCCAGCGTTGCTTAGAAAATGCTGAAAGTGTGAGTTGCTAAAGTGAGAGAAGTATGTTTGCTATAGTCCGCATTTCCGAACTATGAAATACCCTGTAAATGCTCTGATCTCCTAATTTACCAAAACATACTCTTAAGTGGTTTATACTCTCGACTAATTGTGGTGTTATCCTCATACCAGAACTGATCTATTCATCATATTGCTAAGGACTTGTTTGTCAAATATTAGTAGTGGTTAGGTACATTAACTCATCTGTTCATTCTGTGTAATACAATGTTTAATGGTCCATTAATAATGGGGCTGTGGACACCTTCTCTGCCATTAGACCCAGTTTGCTTCGAGCTATAAAGATACAACTGCAAAAAGTACTTTAGATAGTTTGTAGCAAATCAAGGCGACGATAGAACTCGAAAATACCCTAAGCCAACAATAAAAACTCGAACATTAAAGCCAGCTCAAACTAATTATGGGCGAACTTTTTCGGCATCGACTACAAAATACTCTGTAAACTTAATCTGAAAATAAATATTGCTGCTTGATAGAATCTTGTGGGAAACCCACAAAGATTTGATGACAGAGACTTAGCTGCAAGATATGCCAACTATATATGCATACGTCACACAGGGTATTAATGTGTAGCCCAATTATTTGAATGTCACTCGCATATCGCTTCCGCAACAATAAAAACGAGTAACAGCATTTAATAAATCTGAAAAAAGCGCTTAAACCTCAAAAATCAACAATCAACAAAAAGGCGGCGCTTGATTCGGCCGAAGTCGGAGACTTCAGGGCTTTCAATTTAATAATGTTGTTAGGAATTGTTGTTGCTGCTTTTGTTTCTGTCTGTCGATTAGCATGAAAATTGGCAAAAAAGCAGCTGAGCAACAACGAAACAATGAGAACGAATAATACATTAATCTGTAGAAGAAACGCACACAAAGCGAAGCAAATGTTAGGGTCCCAATGCAAATGAAGACAGAGAAACAGATGAATACATTGAATGTCTGAGAGTGTGAGTGTGAATAAATGTGATTAAAGAATAGAAGATATGGGAAAATTGAGACTGATGCTGTATAAAAACATATGTATGCTTGAGTAAACAAAGATAGAGATAGAGATAGAGATAGAGATAGAGATAGAGATAGAGATAGAGATAGAGATAGAGATAGAGATAGAGATAGAGATAGAGATAGAGATAGAGATATAGATATAGATATAGATATAGATATAGATATAGATATAGATATAGATATAGATATAGATATAGATATAGATATAGATATAGATATAGATATAGATATAGATATAGATATAGATATAGATATAGATATAGATATAGATATAGATATAGATATAGATATAGATATAGATATAGATATAGATATAGATATAGATATAGATATAGATATAGATATAGATATAGATATAGATATAGATATAGATATAGATATAGATATAGATATAGATATAGATATAGATATAGATATAGATATAGATATAGATATAGATATAGATATAGATATAGATATAGATATAGATATAGATATAGATATAGATATAGATATAGATATAGATATAGATATAGATATAGATATAGATATAGATATAGATATAGATATAGATATAGATATAGATATAGATATAGATATAGATATAGATATAGATATAGATATAGATATAGACATAGATATAGATATAGAGAGATAGAGAGATAGAGAGATAGAGAGATAGAGAGATAGAGAGATAGAGAGATAGAGAGATAGAGAGATAGAGAGATAGAGAGATAGAGATATAGAGAGATAGAGAGATAGAGAGATAGAGAGATAGAGAGATAGAGAGATAGAGAGATAGAGAGATAGAGAGATAGAGAGATAGAGAGATAGAGAGATAGAGAGATAGAGAGATAGAGAGATAGAGAGATAGAGAGATAGAGAGATAGAGAGATAGAGAGATAGAGAGATAGAGAGATAGAGAGATAGAGATATAGAGAGATAGAGAGATAGAGAGATAGAGAGATAGAGAGATAGAGAGATAGAGAGATAGGGAAATAGAGAAATAGAGAGATTGAGAGATGGAGAGATAGAGAGATAGAGAGATAGAGAGATAGAGGTAGAGAGATAGAGAGACTGAGAGATTGAGGAATTGAGAGATTGAGGAATTGAGAGATTGAGAGATAGAGAGATTAAGAGATTGAGAGATTGAAAGATTGAGAGATTAATATATTGAGAGATTGAAATATTGAGAGATAGAGAGATTGCGAGATAGAGAGATTGAGAGATTGAAATATTGAGAGATAGAGAGATTGCGAGTTAGAGAGATTGGGAGATTGAGAGATTTAAATATTGAGAGATAGAGAGATTGCGAGACAGAGAGATATATAAAGAGAGATAGAGATACTGTGGTTGAAATTGAGATTAGTTATAAAAAGTTAGTATGTCTCCATATATGTACATATCGATTCTTATTTTATACATATAGTAAAATAAATTATATCCATGAGATAGAAATACATAGAAATCGAGTTAGCGTTGAGTAATAATGAAATGGAAATGAAATGTCAATGTCAGTGTCAAAACCCGTACCGGCGTGTTAACAAGCTCCAAAGTAGAAATGTTTATCACTCTGCGAAGATCTTCGCTGGAACCGAAGAACGACCTGTTTGAAGTGGAGCGAAGGGGAGAGAGGTCTACAAACCAGTAAAGCATTTTAAGTGTCGCTTAGAATATTTATTGTGGGCTTAGGAACTAGCTTAAATTAAAATCAGTTCATCATGGAGGTAAAGAAATGGAAGGGAAGACCTAACTAGAGCCCCGTTCATGTGTCGCCAGAGCGGACTGCAGCTGAGGGCACTTGCAGTTGGGACTTGTGGAACGGTGCTCAAACCTGATGTGAGACTAAACCTAGGCTAACGCTAGGTTTCGCATCTAATTGATGTAGCCATGGTCCTGCTTGATCATATCGGCGGCTTTCTCGGCGATCATGAAGACCGGTCCATTGGGATGTCCGGACATGATCTCGGGCATGATGCTGGCATCTGCGACACGCAAATTGCGTATGCCATGCACGCGCAGGCGGGCATCTACAACGGCAGCCCGATCTGACTTGGGTCCCATCTTGGCAGTGCCCGAATAGTGATAAATGGTGAACGTGAAGTGGCGCACATAGCAGGCCCAGTAGGCCCAGCTCTTGTAGGGATGCTGCTTGCAAGTGGGGATTTTGCGTTCCCATAACTTGGCATTAATTTCCTTCATGCCTTGCTGATCCATCAGGCTGATGGCCTTAAGGAGGCCGCGCACCGAGATGTCCACGTCGTAGGGGTGGGCAAAGTAGTTGGCATGGATCAGCGGATACTTGAAGGGATCAGTGCTCTTGAGCATGATGCGACCGCGACTCTTAGGCCGCAGAATCATGGGGAAGATCATGAATGCGTTCAGCGACTTGTCCTCGATCTCGGCGAACAACGAGTCGTAAATGGACTTCTTTAGTCCGAAGGCACGTGATATGGCCGGATTGGAGGACATGGAGCCGCCCACCAAAAACAGTTCAATATCTGGCCAGCCATCCTCATCACGCTCGTGATCCAGATCCCAGAAGGCAATAGCCTCACACCCGCCAGGCGAACCATACGGCCCCTCTCTGCGGTTGAAGCGAGTCAGCCATGTGGGGTCAGAAAAGTCCTCGAATTTCAGCGATGTTGCATTCGTTGTGAAGGTAACCGCCGGCGCCGTATGATCCTGCAGATTGTAGCCCACGGCCAGGTCCGCAATGGGCTTGATGCCCACCTCGCGCAGATGCTTGGCGGGACCAACACCCGAGAGCATCAGCAACTGGGGCGTGTTGATGGCGCCCGCAGAGACAACCACCTCCTTGCGGGCCAGCACCTTCTGCATGCGTCCATCGGCCTGCACCATGATGCCATATGCGGTCTTGGTTTGGGGATCAATGAGCACCTTGGTGACCAGCGCGTTCTTCTTCACGTGCAGGTTTTGGCGCTTGCCTTTGATTGGGTAAAGGTAGGCCCGATTGGAGCTCCAGCGCGTAGAGTTGCGTGTGGTGGTGTGCAGGTAGGCGACGCCGTTCTGTATGCGTCCATTGTAGTCGCGGTACTTCAAGCCATCCTGTTGCGCCGCCTCCACAAAGGCCTGCGAAATCTTGGAGCGCCAGTTGACATAGCTAATTTTCACTGGCCCGTCGCGTCCCACGAAGTCTGCCTCGGCATCCGGCACGCTGCTGCCCTCGTACTTTTTGAAGTATGGCAGGACATCCTTCCAGCTCCAGCCGGGATTTCCCAGGGCCTCCCAGCGATCGTAGTCTCGGCGGTTACCGCGAGTGTACATCATATAGTTAAGGACTGAACTGCCGCCCATCACCTTGCCGCGCGGCCAGTTGCAGCGGTTGTTGTTCATCGCCAGGCAAGCGTGGTCCGAGGGCTGTGTGCGATACTTCCAGTTCATTTCGCCCAGCTGCAGGAAATGCGCCACAATCGGCACATCCATGACCAGACGCTCCGGTCCGCCCGCCTCTAGGAGCAGCACCTTCCACTTGGGATTCTCGGAGAGGCGTGCGGCCAGCGCACAGCCGGCGGTGCCAGCGCCGACGACTATGAAATCGTATTCGCTCTCCATCTGTATGGTATTGTCATAGTTCTCCAGGTCCACTTCCGTTTGGCCGCGTCTCAGAAAATTGATGGTCTCCAATATCACGTTTTCGCTCTGGGCAGCAGCCAGAGCCAGGCCAGCTAGCAGCCACAGCAGCAGTTGGCAACGATTCATTTTGGCCATGTTCTTAGCTAGCACTTCACTTGCACTTTTCGATGAGTTTGTGTGAACAAAAAATTAAAAAAAATGTATATATATATATACACGAACAGAGTTTGTTTAATTCTTGGTGAGTTCTAAGACGGCTGCGTGTTCGCCTTCAGAATACGGACTGTGCGCGCATGCGTGGCCCGTGCCGTTAGTTCGTGTTGCCCAATCGGACTCTTAACTGGTAATGCTGACAATCGCTCTGGCCAAGTTCAATTTAATATTAAATATAAGCGCCGCCGTTGCGGCCGAATCGTGTTTGCGAATCTTTTCGGCAGCGGGCTCGATCGGCAGCGCGCTCGTTGTTTTAACGTTAACAATGACTGCTAAGAATCTTCAGAGCAGCAGCCAGCAGCAGCATAGCAGCAGCATTGCCATGACTGTCGACACGTTCACAAAATCAAATTGAAAGCGAGATTTGAGCGAACGCACTGACATTGACTTGAGCTGATCGTTCACACGATCACACACCAGCAGCTCCGACCATTGACCAAATTGCGGAAGCTGCGCAAAACTCTGCACTTTGCAGGCGACCAAAGGGCAACCTAGGGCCGCAATGCTCATCGATTGTCTCGCTCGAAGATCAATATGCTGTTGTTCATGTTCGACCAACGCGGAAGGGCCCAAAGCACGCGCTCAACTCATTTTTATTGCCAATAACGTGTCACATAAATCTGTCTGGCTGATCGACAAGAGCATCGTCTCGATCACCCATACGGTATTTCATCAGAATTGATTTTTTCCATCATTCCCTTTATTGTGCACAGTTTCCACTGCGATCGGAGATCGAACATATATCACTTGAGGCAGTTTTCTCTTCCGATTCTTCATCGATAGGACCCGTAAAATGCAATTCATTTATTTATTTTTTTCTTTTACTTAACAATTTTTGCCAAATTTTATTTGTCAAATATCACATACAAAATACCAAATGTTACCTGAAATTAACCAAAGCTCTTCCTGATTGTAAATTGCTAGCAAGACTTTGGCTTTCATTTACTATGTAGCTCCTAGGTGTAGTTGTGATCCTCTTTGATCATGTCGGCCGCTTTCTCGGCTATTAAGAAGACCGGCCCATTGGGGTGTCCTGCGACTAGATAGGGCATTATGCTGGCATCCACCACACGCAGATTGCTAATGCCATGGACGCGCAGGCGGGCATCTACCACGGCGGTGGGATCGCTGCGTGGTCCCATCTTGGCCGTGCCAGAGTAGTGATAGATCGTGAAGGAGAAGTGACGCGCATAGCACGCCCAGTAGGCATCGGTCTGGTCGCCGTGATGACGGCAGGCGGGCACCTTGGACTCCAGCACTCGGGCGTTGATTGCCCGAAATGCAGGCTGGTCCATTAGGCTGATCGCCTGCTTAATGCCTCGCACTGTTATGTTGAGATCATAGGGATGGGCAAAGTAGTTGGCGTCGATCAGTGGATGCTGCAGCGGATCGCGGCTCTTGAGCCTAATGCGACCCCGACTCTTGGCGCGCAGTATCATGGGGAAGATCATGAAGGCATTGGCATTGGTGCGGTCCAGTTCGCCAAAGACTGATTCGTAGACGTCTGCCCGTAGGCCAAGGGCCAGTCGCAGCGCCTGATTCCAGTGTATGCTGGTGCCTGTAACGAAGAGCTCCATGTCTGCCCAGCCCTCGGCCTCTTTTGCGCTATCCAGAGCATAAAAAGATATAGCCTCCACGCCGCCAGCACTTCGCAGCGGACCATCGCCACGCAGGAAGCTGCCTACAGCATCGGAGTTGAGGAAGTTGTTCAACTTCAGCGAGCTGACATTACACCGAAAGGTCAACGCCGGCGCCACATGATCCTGCAGATTGAAGCCCACGGCCAGATCCGCAATGGGCTTGATGCCCACCTCGCGCAGATGCTTGGCGGGACCAACACCCGAGAGCATCAGCAACTGCGGCGTGTTGATGGCGCCCGCAGAGACAACCACCTCCTTGCGCGCCAGCACCTTCTGCATGCGTCCATCGGCCTGCACCATGATGCCATATGCGGTCTTGGTTTGGGGATCAATGAGCACCTTGGTGACCAGCGCGTTCTTCTTCACGTGCAGGTTTTGGCGCTTGCCTTTGATTGGGTAAAGGTAGGCCCGATTGGAGCTCCAGCGCGTGCCGTTGCCAATGTTGGTCTGCAGATAGGAGACACCGAGCTGATCGATGCCATTGTAGTCGCCGCGCACCAGGCCAGCCTGCTGCGAGGCCTCCACAAAAGCCGTGGAAATAGGCGTGTGATAGGCGGAGTAGCTGATCTTGACGGGTCCATTTCGACCGTGTCGAGTGCGACCCGAGTCCGAATCGGGTATGAGCGAGCCCTCGTACTTGCGGAAATAGGGCAGTAGCTCGTCGTAGCTCCACCCGGGATTTCCCAGTGCCTTCCAGTGGTCGTAGTCGTGGCGATTCGCCCGCGTATACATCATGTAGTTGAGGACGGAGCTGCCGCCCATCACCTTGCCGCGCGGCCAGTTGCAGCGGTTGTTGTGCATTGCCAGGCAGTAGCTGTTGGAGGGTTGTGTGCGATACTTCCAGTTCATTTCGCCCAGCTGCAGATAGTGTGCCAAGATGGGCATGTCCATGATGTAGGTCTCCGGCCCGCCCGCCTCCACTAGCAGGACCTGCCAGTCGGGATTCTCGGAGAGGCGCGCGGCCATTACGCAGCCGGCGGTGCCAGCGCCCACGACTATGAAATCGTACTCACGGAGCAGCTGATCGCGGTCGTCCAGCGCCTCGAGGTCCATTTGACGCTGGCCACGCCTCAGCAACTCTATGCCATCGAACAGGGCATTGCCAAGGTAGCTCTGGGCAGCTGCTGCGCCCAGGTACAGCAGACAGAGCAGGTGGGACTGCATACTCAACCGGAGCGTCGCGCTGACAGCGAGCAACTGAATTGACAATTAGTTCGACAATAGAATCCATTAGAAGAAAGGAAACTTACTTACTAGTACTTGGTAGTCGCATACATACGCGAGCTCATGTTTTAATTGCATCGAGACGTTGACTTCGGGTTGAGATAAGGTTAGACTCGCACGCTGCGAGGGGCGAAAAAGCTAAGTACGCAATTTAATAGAGATGATACGCTAAAAGGCAGCTTAGACTATGATTTATACAGTTACTACACTGAGGACTTTATGCATACGATTGTTAATCCCCAAATTACCTGATGAATCGGGGTTGGGGTTTAAGAGCGTCTGTTGATGCACTGCGACGTGTCTCAGCTCACTAACTCTAACTACACTCTCAAAAAGAGTACTCGTCAAGAGTCTAGTTAAGCTTAAAGCTTACCCTCTCGAAGGCATCTTGATGGCATAATCGAGTGACCAATCAAGATCGCGAAACTTGATCATTTGCTCCAAGAATATATAAATCAAGAGAATTGATCGAAATATAGTCGTTTCACATGATTTGAGGCTTATCTTATTATCGTCTAAGCTAAACATCTAGAGAAATGAAGGTCGTGTTTAGTGAATTGAACAAGATCAGTGAAGCGCTGTTAAGAAATGTCACTCAACGAAATCGAGTTTTGATTATATCCGATTACTTTGAGCGATTAATGATATTGAATCTATGTCAGGCACGAGGAAGAGATTAAGATTTAATCCATCGATTTCAGTAAGGAATATTTCGACAGAAAGGCATTGCTAAGGGTATATTAGGTTGGTTAGGAAAACGATTTCCGGCACGTCATTAAGTAGTTGTGCAGTATTAATAGATCTCTCGATAGGTTTTTAGTGTCTCGCCAGTCGATTGCAGGTGATCGTGGCTTGTGTCTCGACTTCTGTGCAATCAGTCGCATGATTCAACATTTTGTAAGGGCTTCGGGGCACCCCACTGCAGCCCATTGAGTTTCCACAGACTTCGCGGGCTTGTTTTGTAAATTTGTATAATTATTTCCGCTTGCATGTGAATTATTACTAAGCGCAGAAGAGAATGGCTTAGAATTAAAAGCCAGCAACAATGCCAACTTATTGTCATCGCCCAAAGTCGTAACATTGAATCGCAGAGTCTCCGAGCAGCACAGCACGACACACTTAGCAGAGATCTTTAAATAGACAATTTGTGTTCCTCAGCGTCTTATCATAAGCAAAGCTCTACAGAAAAGTCAATTTAGTCTTTGGAAATATTTAAGATTGAAATTTGTAAACTTTCCATTGATTCAAATGGAAAGTTATTAGCTTGCGAGCAGAAAGGTATAATTTTATTTATTACTTTTGCTATAAACTTACTTCAATTTCGAACACGTGGCAATCGTTGGGGAAACACTTGGCAGACAGTTAGTCTCTAGTCAAGCTTAAATATTAATTTTTAATGGATAAATAATAATTGTTTGCAAGTGGTATTCTCCGATACTTGTAGAGAACAATAAAATGCAATCAGAAATGCTTAATCAGAAGTACGAGTCGGACTAGCCGACCATGACTAGGAAAGCAATCAAATCAATTCAAGCTTTTGAATTCGAAATCAAATCTCAATTCAGAAGAGAGAGAAATACCAATTCTAAGCTGGACTTGAAATTCAAGAAACTTTATGTCAAAGTCAGCTTCACATTTTGGGTGACAACGCCGCCAAACCGCAAATGCGATGCAAGAACCAGATTGACTTGAATTTTTTGTTTGTTTATTATTTTCTTCAGCTTTGTGTGTTTTTGTCTTGTTCTGCTCTCGGTTTTTGTGTAATATTCTTCACAAGTTCTTGGCAGAGCCAGTGGGCCTGCTGGCTACCAAGGCTTGAGGCTTTGACAATCGATGACATTCAGCCAGCGGCATTCGAGTCAAGGTAGCGTCGCTGCCAATTGGTGCGCAGTGGTGCAATTACATAAGTTGGCAGCGCGGCGCGTCTAACGGCAATTAATGTTTTCAGAATACAATCGTTAGTTAGTTGTTGTTGTTGTTGTCGTTGTTGTTTTTTGGCGATTTGCTGCTAACTTATCAAGAATTTTGTGAGTCGTTGTCTTTGACCCAGTTTTCGGTCGACGAAACTGCAGCCAAATGCGCTTTTTTGGCGGTTTTTTTCATGACTCTGAAATTTGTTGTGTGGGCGTGGCTACGCCGCTTGCCTGCTGTCATTGTCATCAAGCAAGCAAAAGGGTATCCAATGCTGACTAGTAGCTTTAATATACAGAGACTCCACAGTCTTGTCTAGTAAGAATGACTAAACGGTTTTTTTTTTCTGGGGGTTTCTCGCCTGAGAGTCGAGCATAAATTATACTATTTGACAGTATTCTTGATTCGACTGGGTGTGTGACTAGTTTCGGACTCGTTTATGGCTCTTCTTTTGTATCGAACACAATTTATATACTATATAGATTGGGACGTGCACCCTGTAAAATTGGAGTGTTGCGACCAGGGGTAGCTTGATTGCGATATATATATATATAGCGCATATAGACATCGTGATTGGGACAGCTATAACAAGTTGAAGCTAACCCAAAAGGAAAGTGTTTGGGCTCGGGTCATAGCAATTGATAATTGGACTTCCTGCCTTAAACCAGTTCGGATGAGAACTAGTTTATCCCCTGCATAGGTGAACGTTTGTGCTACCTTTCGTCCAGTCTAGATACCATTGACACGTGTTGCAAAGTGGACTATAGATTTCTGTCTCTTTCGCTATATATAGACGACTTGTCGTTCCTATTTAAACTATTTCAAGCTAGTGACACGCTCTTAATTGCCGTTCAATGCAAACTATTTCACTCATTGCTAAACTGATAAAATGTCAATGGAATTTCAAGTCACATATCGCATGGCGGCTAAGTGCTAAGGAGTGTATATTAAGATCGTGTTGCTCACAGACATTTGCATTGATTTGCCACATTTATGGCAGCGATTCGTCGACAGACTTTCGTAAATATTAATTTTGCAAACAGCCGAAGCCGAAGCCGAAGCAGAAGCAAAAGCGATGCACATCGGGGTGCGGGCCCCACTCCTCTCTCCGGCAAATGACTTAACACAAAATATCCATAAAAATAACCAAATATGAAAATTGTTTTATTTTTCTTTGTTTTTGGCTTTTGGTAACGACTCGACACAAGCACACAAAACTTCTTTTAAGAAATCCTCAAGGTTGCCCACAAAAAACCCGCAAAGAAACCAAAAATCATAACTTAAAGCTGAGCTGATTGCAAGAGAGAACGTTAGAATCGGTGGCAAGAAGCAATGAAACCAGTTATAAAGTACCGTAATGTGCAGACTCTGATGGCTGCAATGTGCAACTAATAGATATTAATGCAGAAAAGTAAAGTATTTTTGTTGTCTTAGCTGATTTGCCTACTCGCAAATGAGTTTGTTCTTCAAGTAAATTACAGAAAAATGGATACATATTTTAAAAGACAGTTGGTATTACCTGTGGTATTAAACCTTTTGTTTGAAATGTTCTTATATTAATCTCTTTTTTTTTAAAGATAACTGATCCCTATTGCCATGACCTGCATATATTTATGAGGCAGAAATGGCTTCTATGATTAGAGCTCGATTCGAATAAACAAGCTTCAGTGAGCTGTTACTGAGCTGTCTGAGCTCCATATACCTTTAGTCTTCAAAATTATATAAAGCAGTTAAACAGTGCACATAATTTCAAAAAAGTTACCAGCTGGGTACTGGGCGCTTATTACACGAATTACGCAGAGCCAGCAATATGTCTAGCTCCAGTGGGCTGCAGCTCAGGGTGTACAAGCGGCAGAGTGAACCAAAGTGTGACGTCCAGGAGGATGTGACCAGTGTGCCGGAGCAAGTGAAATTTGCCCTAAACGCAAAGTCCGGAGCATCTACGGCTGTCGCGACGAAGGAGTTGCCAGTGACTTCCTCGCATGAATCGATAGCACCAGCTGCCGCGGCTGCCAAAGCCGCCAAAGCCGCCAAAGCCGCCAAAGCTGCCGCGGCTGCCAAAGCAGCCAAAGCTGCCACATCTGCCGCAGCTGCCAAAGCTGCCACATCTGACGCAGCTGCCACAACTGAGCCAGCAACCAGCCTGCATAATGCTGAGCAGACTGAGGGCACAAGCTGGGACCGTGTGGTGAAAGCCGTTTCACACTGTATGGTGTACTGCGTCGATCGCATTGCCGCAGGCTTCGGGCTGAGTCGCCAGCAGACGGCCTGGTACAAGCACTGCTGGGACAGTCCCGCTCCTCATCCACGTGGCATCACCTTCATGGGAGCCAATGACATTTTCATAGCACCGCAATCGCTCACCGACGATCTAGATGACGATAACAATATTTGATTGTAATTAAATCATTTCACTTTTATTTTCGAAGAAATAAAATATTAGCACAGCTCTTTGAGGCTTGTGGAAAAGTGCAATAGCGCCGTTCGATCGTGCATATTAGTTTCTTTACTGCCATGGACAATTTGAGCATACATTTATTAGTGTATTAGGCGATGATCATTTAGATAGAATATCGTAATGCCATCTGTATATTCCTTTCTATTTCATGTACACTTTTATTGCTTGGCCACGACGATCATCTACCAAGGGTATTTTATTGCTTAATATAATGCAAAAAAATCATCTTTAGTTCATCTTTTTCCTCTGCATACCTCTCATACATTTCAAACAAATAGTTATTATCTTGATTGTGGCAACTGTTTTGACAGCTGTCTACGCCCGCTTTGTGCACTTCCTTCTTGCTGTTCCGCTCTGGTAGAGCTTGAACTCTGTCTCTAGTGACACTTGAAAATAATTACGAACATATATCTAATTGATTGGAGGGATCAGTCAGCTGTTGACGTCACTTCCACTTTGTTGAACACAGAAATAGAATATCAAATAATTGCGCACTTTAAAGTGCTTAGGAGCCGAGCAAACAACAAACAAAATTGCTACCAAAATAATTGAGAGCCCAAGTCAATTGAATGGAAATGAACTGACAATCGACGATGATTGTCTGAGCTAAGATCTGACTCAGACCAGAGCAGACCATTGTCCATATGCTTAGCAATTATGCGTTGTGTGGTCAAATAACAAACAAACCAATATCAAAAAATATATCAAACAAGGAAGTTCATCGAACACTTAATGCCCTTAAGAAGATCGAATGTCGGCAGACATATCAATAGTCCATATGATGGTATTGCTTTGCATTTAATATAACTCCTACTCGATTCTGTAGCAAGAAAACCATGATGGCAGAGACTCTGATACCCTTTGGGCTGAAAACAGCTATGTCTTATAACACAATAGTAATACCCACATGGGTAAGGGTATCAAAATGAGTTCAAACTCAAATCGAAATGTTATTCAACCGAAAAGGTTAGGCTAGTGAGCCGAAAGTGCTGCGTCACGGTTGTCATCGGACGAACAATCGATAAAACGATTGTCCGATTTGCTACGCCGCGTTGCTATGTCCATACAGTTAATTGATTAATGAGCAATCGAACAATTACCGATTATAAACAGACACATTAGATGATTAAGGTACGACAAAACAAACACAATGAAGTCGAATGTGCTCGACTAGAAGATACCCAAAGGCTTTATAGTTCTTTAGTTGTGTTCAGGAAACACTGCCACTCCAGATAATAGCAATTATAAATACTCTTGCGAACTCAGAAATAATATGCCTTTCATATACCCCTTAATTGCCTTTATCGACCATCAAGTCGATTTGATAGGCAAATATGTATACATTTTTTCATTTCCCATGTGTTATTCTGATGGGCAACCCATTGCCCTATTTCCGGACATTAAGCAATCCCCAGATGATCTAATTAAGTCAGGGCCGGCGCTTAGAATTCTAGCGAACCAGTTTCAGAGACCCAGTTTCGATAATGATGCGGTCGATTATGTGTATACTAAGTGTAATCTGTACGATGAGGCGATTATAACTACTTCAGCACAGGGTCAGAAACTCAAGAGGAGACCGGTTGAGCGTTAAGTGTTCTACGGAGACCACTCAAAAATATTTCCGTCTCAAATACACAATCATTAATACTAATTTCAATGTGACGTTGTAATTCTCCAAACAACTTTAATAATTAATAAACGACTTATCTCTCTCTCTCTCTCTCTCTCTCTCTCTCTTTCTTTGTCTCTTGCAGGTGAGTCTCAGCAACGGCGTTGAGTTCGTGCGTGGTAAAACTTCTTAGCCCTGAAATTCTTATGATTTTTTTCAGCATATTTGTATTTTTTTGTTTACTAACTTTTGGTTGTTGAGCTAGAGATCAAGTTCAGTGGGTCGGGGTCAACTGGGTGGGCTGCGTGAGTTGGGTCTTGTCTAACGGATTCGCATGCAAATGCTAATTGACAGAGCGTATTGGAGTATAACAAGTTTATTAACCTCTAAGTGGAACATAACGACGATGAAAAAGGAAGTTCATGCATTCAATATTGAAACAATAACAATCCGCAGTCGCAGTCTCAGTCGCATTTGGAGCCGCAGAGGTAGATGATATTACTTCCGTCAGCCATTGACCCAGTTGATGCTTCGCATTGGCTTCAGTTTTGCATTGCCAAATTTATTTTTATGCATTAATATATATATGTATATATAGTTTAGTTTGTTTAGATCAGCTGAAGGGCGAATAGGTGACAAGTAGCGAACGCAGAGGTACCATCAGCTGCACAGGTGCGTTCGCAGTCCGATATTGGGTCAACAGTGCGTATACGTAATGATAGCAATTCTTTAGAAGAGCTTTGTGAAAGGGCCAACAAAAAAGATTTATTCTTCGAGTTTGGATACTTTAGCAAAGTGTTTACTTCCAGCCGACTCCATTTGTCCATTTTATTGACTTTCGCTCTTATGAACTACGAGTATATTTAGGTTAGCTGCCCGTAGATACCCTGCACTTAGCAACAGTTTGTGTACAAGCGCCCACAGTCGCTCCGAGCTCAAGCGGCAACAGGTAACTGATCTCGCGAGCGACTTTTCTGTGGGTAGAGAAACGCTTGAATGGGCATCATGAAGCCAAACCTGTTAATAACGCTTGACTTTTACGTACTTCGAAGGTGTTGAAACTAAGAGAAGATGAGCCGAAGCTGAAGCTACCCATTATACGTAAGCGTGCGTGTGCCCAGGGTATGAGCAGAGCAGAGCCGAGCTGGGCCGAGCCGAGACGAAGACGACCTTCAACTGTGTTTTGAACCGTCCGCTGACCGTTAACCAGGTGTAAACTGTTTACTGTAAAATGGTCAAGAGTCAACTCTTGCAGCTTAGCTTTAGCTTTATTAATTAGTCAACTAAATTATCATTTTATCGCGGTGCGCGCGCGAAGCCAGTTTCTAGTCTTATATTTTATGGTTGCCTTTAAGGTCTTTTAATTCAGACAAACTGTGAATGTTTTCTTGTTACATTTTGGGAACTTTTGGACAGGGTCTGAGCTTTTAGCACCTCGAGTGCGTCTATTTGTGAAACGCTTCCGCTTTAGTTTTCTAGCTGGAAAAATACTAAATGCCAATTTGCATTGATTAGTCAGTGGCTTCAAATTGTGCCGAATGAACTAAGTTTCCGGCTTCCGATTGATATTATGGACATGAAAATTGCTGCCGAAGGTCGCCAGAGCTTAGCTCTTAAGATGATTTATGGCCAAATTACTGGGCGTTGCTCACGACCAACTCGTGCTGTGGCCAAGTTCAAAGTTGAATCGATCGCCCTTCGCCAATGCCGCCACAAAGTTAGAGTATGGAATCGATACCTCTCCGACTATCTGTCTGTCGGCCTTTCAGCTCCCATTGTTCAGCTGTGTCGCTTTTGTTTGGCTAACACTGCAACGGCGAGCCATAAACTAAACTAATTTTGTTCATTTTGCATTTGCGTGTCGCCGGGTGCTTTGTCATTTAATGACTGCGCCCAACTGCTGTGCTACATAAATATTTTCCGCTAGATATGAGCGCTGAGCTCAACTATCGTGCAACCGTATCGCTGATATCGACTGAGTGACGAATTAAACAAAGCCAAACTAACTATTCGTGGATGAGCTGGATGTCAATCAGTTATTATATTACTTGTGGTTCGAGTACTGGGCCTCTAGGGTATAGAGTGCTGGAATATTGTCATATTGGTCAGTGTTATTTAGGAACAAGCGTGATAATAGAAATATTCTTAATGCCAATAATTATGTTAAATATAATGTATAATCATGCAGTTCAATATATAGAATTTGAAATACTATCAATCGAACTACTGTCAGTATTGTGACTTTGATTCATAATATATAACCACATATATAGCAAATATCTTATACCTATCGATTTACTATCAATATAATCTATACATACAAATGGCATTCATCATATAGTGCTTCCACTGTCGGTCAACTATCGATATAATGCACATGCGATTATTTATATTGGATGTCAACTATCAGTCATCCTCCATACAATACGTAAATATGGCGTATATGACAACTGTTGATATAATACATAAATAATACCTTCGACTATCGATCAGCTACATCAGCTTGTTTATTTACTGTCTAAGAATCGTTCGGCTTAAAATGTCATCTCTATGGACACGCCCCAATTATTTGCCGTTGATACATTTTGTGTTGCCTGCTTTTAGGCAGTTGACATAAATTGTTGAAATTGCTCTGTCAAGAGTTGCCGCTCGCTATTATCTATTGAACATAGAAAAGAGAAAATTCATATAATTATAAATAAAACTAGAGAACGACTGTATTCTGTATATATATACTCTATATTCGGGTAATCAAACTGGTCTAAAGCTTCTTGCTGCTGGCTAGGCATCAACTTTGCACCACATATCTTAAGCTATGCTCCCCTTCAGCTCATCTCATATATTAAGTACCACAAATTAAGTTGAGTTGTTCATAATAAACAGTATTTATTAAATAGATATATGTTTCGATGCATGCATAAATAATTGCCGTGAGTGTTGCTTACCAATAGTCAAAAAACTAATATACAATTATTAAATTAATTAAATAGTAAAAAAAAAATAAAGATTAAAATTATTTAAGAAATAATTGGAAAACAAGAGCTATATTATGCCTAACTAGAGTCTAGAAATTATATATGATACATAACTATGACTCGATTTCATGCATTGTGCCATTGCATTATGTTGCGATTGGATGGAAAACCGATTGTTGTTTGTTGCTGTTGCTGTTGCTGTTGCTGTTGCTGTTGCTATGGTGTTATGTGACAGATGCCAAAAAAGGTGTAGACTTGTGTGTTGTTTGTTTTAACACTAGATTGAAACAATGGCGAACTTTTGTCTGAGATTTGACAACAGCTAACTGCTAGCAACAAACAGCAAAAGAGCAAGACATTGTTTATAGGTCTGACTGTCCGTTGGTTCGTTTGTGTTTCGTGTCTTTGTAAAGCTAGTTGACCCCTGAGCGCACCTGATCCCTGCCCCTACAGCTGCCTCGGCTAACTGCTTGTCCGGCTGTCAGCAGCTGTTGCTGTTAGCGTCACGTTGTTGCTGTCGCTGCTGTTGCTGTTGCTGTAAATGTTGCTGCTAGCTGCTGACGCGCTGTCGCTATAGCCGTGGCTGTCCTGCCGCTTGACCTTATACTCGGGATTGTGGAGCCAATCCTCCTTGATGAGATCAGCGCCCTTTTCGGCTATCATAATGACTGGAGCGTTTGTGTTGCCGCTGCTGATGGTGGGCATGATGCTCGCATCGATGACCCTCAGGCCGCGCACTCCGTAAACGCGCAGGCGCGGATCGACGACCGCCTCGGGATCCCAACTGGGCCCCATTTTGGCGGTGCCACAGGGATGATAGATGGTCATGGATATGGTGCGCACTTGACACTCCAAATAGGCGTCCGACAGGAACTTGTGCTGCTTGCAGTTGGGCAAAGGCTTGCGCCAGAGCCGGCTGCCAAATTGCTTGAACACTTCCGCCTCGGCGACCCGCAGCGCTATCTTGGCACCCTCCACCAGGGTTTTGGCGTCCAGCGGATCGTCGAAGTAGTTGGCATCGATGAGTGGATAGTGAAAGGGATTCGCGGAGCGCAGCCGAACGCTGCCCCTGGAGCGTGGACGCAGCAGCAACGGCATTATGGTCCAACTGTCCTTGTTGGCAATGGGATGATAGACCTCTTGATACACGGACTCCTTCAGGCCCATTACCTTCTTGACACGAGCCCCATTGTCGGAGTTAATGGAGGCGGGTGCCATGTGGAACTGTATGTCAGGCCAATCGATGCTGCGATTGGAGTAGGGCGTGTGCACAAACGCCAGACCTTCGACGCCGCCCAACGTGGTCATGGGGCCGCGCTCGCGCAGCACATACTGAAAGGTTACGGCTGTGGGATTGAAGCGATCCTGCACAATGGCCACTGGCTTGTCCACGAGGAACGTGAGGCCGCCCATGCCCACGTGATCCTGCATGTTCTGGCCCACGGGCAGGTCCTGCAGCACACGTATGCCGTGCTGCTCCAGATGCTTGCTCGGCCCCAGTCCAGAGAGCATCATCAGCTGCGGCGTGTTGATGGCACCCGCGGAGAGAATGACCTCCCGGCGTGCCGCAATGCGATAGACCTTGCCGTGCTTCACAAACTCTACGGCCTGGGCACGCATGGTGCCCGGCTCGATAATGACGCGGGTCACGTGAGAGTTCATGGACAGATGGAAGTTGGGACGCTGCCGTATGGGACGCAGAAAGGCCTTCGCTGTGGAGCAGCGCGACCCACGCCGTATGGTGCCCTGAGCAATCATAAAGCCCGCCTGCTGAGCGCCATTAATGTCCCGATTATCGTAGCCCAGCTGTGTGCCCGCCTCCACGAAGGCAGCGACCAGTGGTGTGTGCCAGGGCGACTCCTGCACAGTTAGCAGTCCGCCGCGGCCGTGATAGGCGCTCTTCGATAGATAGGGATTGCGGTTGTCCTCGGACTTCTTGAAATAGTGGAGCACCTGTTCATAGTCCCAGCCAGTGTTGCCCAGGGCTGCCCAGTGGTCGTAGTCATGTCGATTTCCGCGCACGTACAGCATGTAATTCAACACGGACGATCCGCCGAGGACGCGTCCTCGTGGCCAATTGCAGCGATTGTTCTGCATGCCCAGACACGCCTTCGTCGAGGGCTCCGTCTTGTAGGCCCAGTCCAGTTTGCTGAGCTGCAAGTAGGCTGCGAGCGAGGGCACATCGGATATCTCGTTCTCGTCCGGCCCAGCCTCAATGAGCAGCACCTTCCATTTGCGCACCTCGCTCAAGCGATTGGCCACCACCGCCCCGGCCGATCCGCTGCCCACCACTATGAAATCGTATTCGGGCCACAAGTTGAGCTGGTCGAGTGGTCGTGATTCCGGATCCACTGCATCGTAGCGGTAATAGGTGATCGCCGCCAAGAGCAGTGGTATTAGCCACAGCCCAGTGGTGACCACACCGAACGTCGACTTAATGACAGTCGTGATAAAAAGAAGATTTAACACCATTTTCGATGTTCTGCAGCTGTGCAGCGATGGCGCTTGATGTCTGCTTAGGATTACTTATTCTTTCTTGTGGGTTGAGTGTCTCTCGCTCGCTCTCTCTCTCTCTAGGGTTTCTTTCTCTTGTGCATGGCGTGGCGTCTAGCTCCCTCCGACGTGGTCGCTGCTCCTGCGGCTGTTCCTTATTGACTCTCGATGGCTGCAAGAAAATGAACTTTATTAATTTTCGTACGTGGAAAAGATCTTACGATATAGGATTTTTGGATAGGATTATGTTCAATTAACCCTAAGGAGAAGATACTCTGCCATAGAAGCGGAGCCCTATTGATATCGATTGACCCTACTTTAACGAACTATGGACTCAACATTACTCATGGCCGATCTGTAAATAGGAAGTTACTTCACTCGTCCAAGTACTTGTCACTCACAGAAGGTTACAGCAAGAGCCGTACAACGTAACGCCAAGGGACTCGAACGTCACGACGCTCCGATTGCAAGTGGAAGAGTACCAGCAGCACCCTCGATAAAACGGTGCACTGCCATGCTTGAAGTTGAATTTCAATTCAATTCAATTCAATTCAATTTTTCGGCATTTAGTCTTGGGGCGCCAGAGCGTGGTGGCCCAATCAAAAGTGGTCTTACCGGTGCGGCTGCCTCTACTGTTCCAATTGTGCATTCGAAATCATCCTCAATCAGTTGCCCATTGTTGTGATATTCAGCTTGCTGCCATTGCATCGATTGCGTTCACAACTTTTTGATGCAATGCAACTCTTCCACTCTTCCACTTCCCGCAGACCTACCTCCCTCCCTCCCGCTTCGGAAAGGGCCTCTGGCGTTGGCAGTGGCGGTCGTGCGACCTTGACGACTATTGCGGCCAATATCGTTAACGTGTGGAAAAAACGCAACCGCTTTTGGCAGCCACAACAAATGCGGCTTATAATGAATGTAAACCACGCAAAATGCCGTTCCAAACTGCAGCAAGAGCAGCAGCAGCAACAGCAACAACAGCAGCAGCAGCAATAGCAATAACATATACAAAAGTATCTTTTGTTGTTGCTACTTCTGTTTGTCTTTCAAATCGTGGGGCCATTCGTTTTTATTACAATATCTACAAGCTCTGATGTAATAGCTACCAAAATGTTTGCTTTTGTTGCTGTTGTCGTCGTGTTGTTGTTGCTGTTGTTGCTTTCGGTTATAATTGGCGCTAGCTGGCGCGCTCGATTGGTAAATTTCTACAAATCTACATACGAAATATCTTTTTGTTGTTCATTTACTTATCGGACTAAACATAATTCATTTCCCTTGTCACTCGATCAGCCGTTAAGACTGAACAGCAGCAGCAGCAGCAACAACAGCAACAGCAACGACAACAACCAGCTGTTGTCACGTTGTTGTTGCTAGTTGTTGGCTTGTTATCGCGCGGGTGTTGAAACGTGCAGCACTGCGTCGTTTGTCCGCGCCGTTAACAGTTAAGCTTTTTTGTTAGCCGGCTACGCACAGTGGGTCCAAACACCGTCGACATCAACACGCTAGATACAACCAGTTGTTCCCACCAGCTGATTCATACATTATGCACTCTGCGCCGTCTGCCATAAATAACATTAAACATATGAGAAACTACCTTTTAGGCAACGAGAGCAACACCTCATTGTTGGCCTCTGGATGCTACTTATGCACCTTACATTAAGGTAACTCACATTAAATCGCAAAGGAAGTGCATTTCAAATATATTTGATTATTGAAGAAGAAGCACTCGTTTGGGCTGCCTTAGAGTAAAGTAGAGATTCGATATAGATAAAAGAAGTTGGAAATTGAGTAGGCTATAAGAGAAGGGATATTCGAATAACCTATGTCAAAGTCTATATAGATTGAACTGAATAACTGACATAGTTTTCAAATTTATATATGTATATGTATTTTCAATATATATATTGCCTTGGATAGTCAATAGTCGATCGATAATTATCGATTTAGGAAACTTATATAATTCTTCCATTTCAAGCACATCACTCTCCTGTGTAAGTAGGCGTTTCGGCAGGGTATGCACTCAGTCGGCCTTATATGGCGTCCCTCTGTGTCAGCATACCACTGTGCCGGTAAATCTTTATTACTGCCGCTTGACTGCGCCCAAGTGAAAGGCCAAAGGCTGCGCCAAATAGTCACCCGACGACAGCTCCCGCATCAGCCTCAGCATCAACTACTCTGTTGCTCCAGCTCCAACTGCTAACGTTGTCTGAGCCCATCAAAAGAAAAAAAACAGGTGGCACCAAAGTTTTTTTGGCGACTGAAGTTGTAATTGTAACTGAAACCGAAACTCGGGACCAAAGCGCACGCATTTCAGATAATTTCCAGCTTTTGTTGTTATTGTGCGAAAAAAAAAACCAAAACTAAATGAAATGTTTGTAAAATGTCGAAAAAAAGTGGCGCGAAATTGGGTCAGCGACAAACGAGTTTATTGAGTTGCAGAGAGAGAGAGAGAGAGAGAGAGAGAGAGAGAGAGAGTGAGGGGAATGCGGGGGAATTGCCTGTGGTGCCAGGTAGGCCAGGCAAACCAGTTGGGCATCTCGACTAAAAGCGACTGCTATTGTTAGCTCTTGCCAAATGAGCTGAGTATGTGTGTGTGTGTGAATGTGCGTGTGTTGTGTGTAAGCCAATTAGGTGCAACATTTCCTGGGCCCCAGCTATTGAAGGCCAAGCCAATGCGCTGCAAATGTCAAGTTTGGCTCGCCCACGCATAAACTGTGTAGCTGACGGATGCGCTAACAGTTGACAGCCAGCCAAAAGCAAAGTGAGCGCAATTAAAATGATTTTGTGCGCTAATTTGGCGTGAGCAGCGCACACAGCGCCGCAAGAGGCCAAAGTCAATGGCCAGCAACAACAGCAGCAACAGCCACAAGAGTTCGGCTCTAGGTTGTTGGGTTGTCGTCAGCTCTGGGGGTCGCTAATGTCAGTCACCTTGACAGACGTCAAACTCACAAACTACCAACAATCAGTTCGGGCAGCGCGTGCCACTTGGGTCAATGTGCCAATGGGAACAGCAGCAACAGCAACAGCAGCAACAGCAGCAGCGGCAACAACCAACAGCAGCAACAACTTGCAGCAGCAATTGTTGCTTTTAATAATTCAATTAACAGTTGAATGCGTAGCGGCAAATTTGTTGTTCAGCTGTTATTTATTTAGCTGCAACAACACCCAGGCAAATTGCAATGCTTAATTGTTGCTGTTGCAGCTGCTGCAACTTTGGCTAATGCGTGCGCCCACTTCATTAGTCAAAAGGCAGCAAGCGCGTTTGTGTCCTAAGTCTTTAGTCTGGCGCAGCCAAGCGAAGAGTTCAAGCCAAGTTGTTTTGGCTAAGTTGGCGCGGTATGATGCACAGCGTTGCCAGATGTTGCGAAGAACATATATAACAGCTGAGCCAACGCCAGTCGGGCATTATCTCTCTGCTCAGCTTGCTGCCAGCATTCGCTTGTCAAAGTCTACGTAATGGGCTTGCGAATTTATGTATTTCTTGCTTTGCCCACTGCTTGGCATCCGACTGACCTGTTTATGCCAGCGTTAACCATCGCTTTTAAGATATTTAAACATACGAATTTGTGTATTGTGCACCTTGTTCACACTGCATGTTTCAGTTGAAGCTAATATAGACTTAAACTTCAATTTGTTCCAGCTGCTTCTTCTTCGTCGTTGCTCTGTTGGTCAGAAGTTAACGTTAACTTCGGCTAGCTCCTGTCAACTTCATATTCTTGACTAGAAGCTGCCGAAAATGTATTAGCTAAGTTAGCTAACTAACAGTTAAATATATATCTTGAAGGTTATTTGAGTTCTTATAAATTCGGCTTATAATTCTCAAACAGTTTTAGCGCAGGCCTGACTCACTCGCCTGCCCACAGGGCGAGGAGGAGGTCGGGCGGACTTTCAGCTTTGCTTGCAGAATTGTTGTTTGCCCATGCCTGACAAAAAGAGTCACAGTTTGTAGTTGCCGTTGTTGTTGTTGTTGTTGTTGTTGTTGTTGGTGGTGGTGGTGTTATAGCCTACTTATCTACGAAAGTGCTGCGTCAATGTTTTTCTTGCTTTTCCTTTTACTCATGTATCCCATATATCTTTTCAAATGTATCCCGCAGTTGTTGCTGCTGCTGCTGTTTTTTTTTATTTTTGTGGGCGATTGCAAAATGTTGCCGCTTGCAATTGCCGTTGCCGTTGCCGTTGCCGCTGCTGCTGCCGTTGCTGTTGTTGTTGCTGTAGTCGCACTTGAGTGCCTTTTGCATTTGCCCAAAACGCAGAGCATATGGGCTTTTATTATTATTTTTGTGAAGGGTACTGCCAGCTTAAGTCAATAGGTCCGGCAAAAGTTGCTCCAGCTGCACCTGCGCCAGCACCTGTCCCTGCCAAGGTTTCACTTTAACTGCATTTCCTTTCACACACGCACACACAGACACAGACAGAGATCAACACACACACACACATACACAGAAAGATAGTTTCTTATCTATAGAAATCGTTGCTTACTTGAAATTCTACGCGCGCGAAACATAAAATTCGCTTGAGTTATGGGTGGGCGGGCAGCTCAGGCGGATCCTGCGCGCAGCGATGCAAACAAAAAACAAAAAAAAAAATTGATTTGTTGATTTATGTATATCGTATATCGTTTATCGAAAATCGCTCTTTGTGTGTGGAGCTCTGCGACCGTGCGGCTGTGTTGCACGCTTTCAACTGAACGCAAAGTTAAACGCGAAATCCGTGCAAACGAGCCGAGCGCCGACTGCGCGCAGTCCGCGACGGCAGCATCGTCAACTGTTTGGCAATAGCAACAGCAGCAGCAGCACTACCACCACCAGCAGCAGCAGCAATTGCGCTGACAACAACAATAACAGCAACAACAACTAAAGCAAATGGTTAGCAAGCGAGCAGCTGTTGCATATTATTGGCACATTGGCATCAAACATGTTGCATGTCGAACATGTTCGATGCGCTGATAAGACGAGCGTTGATTAAACATGATAATGAAGAGCCAAGATAATGATGCAAGAATGAGGGAGAGTAAAGAAGAGAGGGAGGAAAAAGAGTAAAGGAATCACAGATACAAACAAGAATAGTCCTAATGATAATATTTACAGTAACAATAGTAATAATAAACTTCATGATCTTGAGAGAGACCTGGAGACATAAGAGATCTTCATAATCATTCACACTATTATTGTTTTCCCCCTAATAATAGTTGAACAAAATTGAAATATTTATGACTTAGATTCAGTTGAGATAACAATGCTGTTGTTAGTTTCAATTACAAAGAGCTTCAGCTAAAGGCTAAAATACGAGAGTCAAGAACCCAGAGAAACAGTGGAACATAATAGAACTGATCGTGCGCGGAAGATAGAGAAAGGTGAATAGACTTTAAGCAGATGCTAAGCGCTTGAACTTGATGAACTTGAAATTCTTCACAAAAAAGGAGATTGCCCCAAGTATAATGAACAAGAAAGCGAATAATAATTATAATAATTGAGATTATAGTGTAATAAATAGAGAAAGAAAGAGCTAGAGAGAGATAGAGAGAAAGAGACATGGGCAGAGGGAAAGATAAGAGGAGCAAGAGAAGGGACTGCAGAAGACGAACTGGTTGTAGATCACTTGTTGAAAGTGGGTTTTATGAAATTACCAACTGAATTGAGCTGAGAGAAAGATAGTCTATAATTGAGAATGCAAAGAAGGTACGAAGGAAGATAGATAACAAGTCTAGGAACAGCAGCTGAGAGCAAGACTTAAGCTAAGACAAAGTAGATATTGACTAAGATGTAAATTTGCTCAGTCAGTTAATGTCAGCATGTAGAGTAGATGCTTATTTGTGAGGAGAATGTACCTATTAGGGAATAGTTAGCTAAAGTAATGAATTGTATCTGATCCTTCGAGCTCTGAGTATGCCCCACCAGTGCCTTCAGAGGAAGGGAGCATAAAGTGTTGCTACTCATACAACTGAGATCAGCATAGATCGCTTCGAATAAGATGAAACGCCAAATGAGATAGAGAGGTAAACGTATTGCAATTGCAAACTAATCTGAACAATTTCATATATGAAGCTACATCTAAATTTGCCTAGCTATACAGCTATACATATAGCAGTTCGCATAGAAATTATAGAAGACTTTAATATAAATTTCGATAAATAGCTGATAAACTCTCCTCTAACTGCTCTATAATTCTTCATTGTTTCTTGGTATATCATTTTACTACATCTATAGCTCATCATATATTTCATATCAACGAACTATCTTTATTTCTGCTGTGGCTCAAGAATGTTCTTCGACTCTCGTATCTTGGCCAACTCTCGAGTATTGGGGAAAAGTTGAAAAGAATTTTGTAGCTGGGCAAAAGCAGGGTTCAAAACTTGGTTAATTACACTTGCCCCCAAAATTGTGGTTAACACACTTGCTGCTGCTGCTGGTGCTGTTGTTGTTGTTGTTGATTGCGTGACCGCATTCCCCGAATAACATGCGAATTCCCCTCCCCAAGCAGCAGATGAATAAATAAAGTTAAAATTGGTTAAAAGAAAAAATAGAAAATAAAGTTATTTGCTTGTTGGCTGAGTAAAGATTTTGCGCACTTTAGTCTCTTTCGTTTCTGCTTTTGACAGTCTGCGGCAGGCTACCCACAGGCCGTGCCAGACGGACGGACGGACGGACAGATGGGCGGACAGACAGATAGGCGGGCAGTCAGGCTGGAAACGTTTTTGCGCCATTTGCTGATTTTTGTCACATGTGCAACTTGCGACTATAATTTATGTAATCTAGAAAGAGAGAGAGTGGGAGAGAGACAGAGTTAGGGAGAGAGAGAGAGAGAAACGAGAAAAATAAAAACAGAGATTTCAACTGAAACTGAAACTTAGCCAGCTGAAGACTTACTAAATCATGTTGAAATGTTTTTGCAGCTAGTTGCTGCGGCTGCTGCTGCTGCTGCTGCTGCTGCTGCTGCTGAGGCGGCTTTTGCTGCTGGGTGTTAATGTGCAATTAGCCACGTTTTACGACTACAGGTAGGTGGCTCTGGCTGCCAGTCCCATGCGCCAAAAATTCATTTCTCTAATGCTGCAAAAATGTAATGTGGCCGCCCTCAAAATCTGCTTAAGCGGTTAGCGATCAAAGCCTTGCCCAGCCGTCAGATACCCCTCAATTGCTGCATTGCTTTGCCTTGTGAATGCATTTCTGTATGTCTCTATGTTCTCTATGTTTAATAAAATAAGAATTTCACTTTTCAACAACTTAACTTAACTTAACAACTTAACAAGAACTCAAAGAAGACTCTTAATCAAAGGACTTTTTAGGCTAAAATAAAAATCTCATTCTTCTTTAAGTTCCAGTTTTACTGACTCATATTGATTCAAATATAAAGAGAACAAATTTGAATAAATATTAAGTATAACTATTGATTTCCACTCCCTTGGCTTACATGTGTATGTAATGCTGTGGGCTTCTTGAATTCCCTATCAGTTAGAAAACGATATCTGCAGAGCAAATTTTGCTCCCTTTCGTTAAGCATTTTTGACTGCAGGCTAACAGTTCGCACTAAACACACAATTTAATAAATCTGTTGTCCTCTGTGTTCCTCTTATTGGGCCCCTTAAGATCACATCTTACTCAGCAGTAGCGTCCCTTTCCTTTTCTCTCTCTCTCTCTCTCTCTCTCTCTCTCTCCCTCAGCTGACATGCACTATGTTAAGCACATGCTTGGACAGATTTATAAATATATACTATATAATATACTCAGAAGCCTACAACATTTAATACTAAGTACTAGAGCCACACCACGGCTTGGATTGTTTCGTGTTGTATGCAAAATCTGAAGACTGTTTGACATGGCAGCCCTTCATGCTCTGAGCTTAATGGGGCCCATTTGACCTACAGGGTATCTGGGAGAAAAGCGAATTATTGTGCAAAGCGACTTTCGCTTGAAGCTTCAGGAAGCGAATGAACCTCTCCAAGCTGCTGGCTACTCGCATCAGAGCTGCTCTGCTCTTGCCTGCTGGTCCGCTCTGGCCTGCTATTGCTGCAACCGCATCCAATTAATGACCAGTTAAAGACTCTTGCTCTGGCTAAGGGCAGTTGCCAATCGCGGCGCGCTGCTCGCCGCTGTCTACGTGAGCCCAATCAAGTGCCGCGCCAGACACCTTCCACTTTGGCTCATGACGTAAGCATTTCCATCGAACTGCTCAAAAAAAAAAAAAATGAATTTGTTTTTATTTTTTGACAATGCTGCCTGCCAAGCGTTTCCCAGATGTCTGTCTGTCCCCCGCCGCCACCGCTCGACCGAATTGCAATTGAAATTACATGTCTCCGATATTCGTTCGGGGCGGGACCCGGCTCGGCTCGGGCTGGGGCTATGCTTGGGGCGCTGCTTGGAGCTCGGCTTGGCTTCGGTTCGTTTTGAGCTGGATTCGGGCGGCATAATTGACCGAAATTAAGCAGACATTATTCAATTTGGTGCCGTATCTGAAGACAGCTGCTTTTGCCGGCTTCGCTGTTTACTCCCCTCTTCCTCGACTCCCTCACTCTCTCTCTCTCTCTCTCTCTTTCTCTCTCTCTGTTCGGGCTGTAGTGAGTTTGGCTGCATCGTCAAATGTGTTCGACATCACGTCGACACATAAACCCGCCGACTCGCTGCCGTCTATTGCGGCATTTATGGGATAGTCATGGAGCGGAATTTCATATAGAGTAACATATTTGCCAATGCATTCCTCAGGCACAGCCACAGCCACAGCTCAAGTACGACTCAACAGTGATTGAAACAAGCGAATTGAAACCCCAAATAATGCCCACTCGACCTGACACTCGATGGCCCATTGGTAAATGATCTCTGCGCTGCTGCCAGCTTTTTCGTGACTTTGTCAAATGTTTACAGATGAAATATATCTGGTTTGCCATACCGATTATTTGTTATCGATAGCAGCCCGTAGATTGGGCCTTTTTCGTAATTTAAAATGTAATAGATGGCACAGCGATAATAACTCTCTGCTATATCTGATCTATATTGATTGATTGAGTCATGTCTCTCTAGCCGCCTGTCTCATGCAGGCCATGATTGGGCAACTTTGCGTGGCACCGCTTAGCCGGCATACGTATGTGTGCGATTTAGTCAAGAAGTAGCACGGAAACAATCAACTCTTCATACTTTGAAATTGGCTTCATTAATCGGTGATAAATCTTATGAATATTGTGTTTCCTATTAAATCATTTAGCTCCAAAGACAGAATTTATTGCTGTTTAAGATGATTCAGTATATGGAATGGGATGGGTTTATTAGTTTTGAGTTTATTAGTTGAGCATATGCCATCGGTATCCTCTTCTTGAAGAGTGATAATAGAATAGGGAATAGGGAATAGGAATATCTCAGAAACTCCGTTACTAAAGTGCTTAACTACCTCTAATTATTGCTACCTCCAAAATGGAGGTTCTTCTTCCCGACTTCTTTACCTACAAAGACTCAACGACTGTGAACGAGTATCATGTAGTCGGTAAATCCCGACAACATTCTTATTTAACAGTTTATTATTTATTCTTCTTTTTTTTAACAGTTTCAAAGTTAACATTTACAGCATAACATTTCCTACCCAACATTTGGTCTCTCTGGCAATCATATTTGATGCTTTGTTAAAGAGATTTGCAGTGCTTCAATGCGGAGACCCATTAAAGTTTCGTTTATGCGCACATCGTTCGTCTTATTAGCTTATAATTGCTGCAAATGGATGCTGCAACGCTTTGTGCCGGAGTCTTCTCTGAAATTGTGTTGGCTGGAGCTACGTGTGGATCCTCACAGAGACAGAGACGCGTTGACTACGCCCCAAACCACTCAACTTGCAACAGAGATTTCCAAGAGACGACCACAACTACCTGTCGGGCAGCCTCTTTCACAACAACAACAACAACAACAACATCGTCTACAGCAACAACAACAGCAACAACAAAATGTGCCAATTAGTTTTGCGTTCCCTGTTTGCGTGTTGCATTGTTGTTGCCCCTCAGCCGATTAATGACCCAAATTCGCAGCCGCACTGACCACAGACACTTTTGACCACTTCGCACTGTGTGTCATCATCATAATTATGACCATCATTATCATGATTATCATCTGACGTTTCTTCGTTACGATCAGCTCGGGTTGTTTACTTTTCGGTGTTTACTATTTCGCTCTTGCGCCGGACCATCGTCTTTCGCATAACACTTTCCATTACATTTTCGACTCACGTACGCCTCATCGTTTCTTCTTCTTCGTTTCGTTTCGTTTCGTTTCGTCTGGCTAAACCACGCCCCGTCCCGCGCGCACCCGCTGCGTCCCTTTGTTGGCCATAGGATGACTTCGCATTTCGTTTAAATCAAATCAAATATTTACTTTGGGTCTTGGGCGGTTGTCCAAAGGGCATTATATAAGAAGCGCCCTGGGTGGTTTATGACTGGCTTAGCTGAGCGCTGAGTTGAGCTTACCAATACCCTGTACTTAAAGAGACGACTAAATGGGCAAAGTGGCCGACTTGGAGAGAGAGTTAAAAGCTTTGCATTCGGAGAGTGTGTCTAAGCAAGCTTGCTCAGAGCCAACGGCTGATAGGTCCAACGATAGGGTATCTGTTAGTCTGGCATGCTTTGTGACGTATCATTCTTTTTACGACCGCTTGCGAAGTGCAAATCGTAATCCGTTTATTGGGAAACGAGAGTTCCAGGCCAAAAATTAGCGCTGCGTCTTGCAATTGAAATGGCTAATCAAGTGGGTCTTGCCCGGGTGTATTGATCGAGCGTATTAGCTAATCGCTGCTAGCTCGACCAGCTCTGCTGAATCAACTAACCGACATAAGTGCCTGTTTTAACTGTTGTCAGTGCCGTTTTCCCGGCTGACACCTACGAAATAAAACGTGAGCGGAGCCAAAAGTGTCTTCAAAGCGTTACTTTTTAGTAGCGTAACCTTGGCACAAATCGACAGCTATAGGTGTGACAGAAAAACATAGAGAGACAGAGAGTAGGAGAGAGTGAGTGAGACAAAAGTGGGCGCTTACGAGCAGGAAATACTCGATAGCCACGCCCCAGCGGCGGGCGCGCGCGGTTAGTCACGGAAATCATTTTACGATTCGCTATGATTGCCACTCGAGTCTGAGTAATTTGACATTTGGCCAGGCTTTTAATTTCGAACCAAATGGCGGAAGCCAAAACCGTTAAAATGGCCAACGTCTCGTATACGTGACAGCTGCAAGCAATGCAGCCCGCATCAGAGCTCGCAGCGGCTGTGCCAAGGCTGAGTCGCTGCACTTGCTTAACAAGTAAAGAGCAGCATACGTACGGGTGGGAATTGCTAATTATAATTTAAGCTGTAGATGCAGCGAGCTCTGTGAATTACAATCAATGAATCAACAATGCTCAGGGAAATATTAAGAATATGTATTTTACTTAAATCAAACTGCGGCAATTGCTGTTCACAAAAATGTTGAATACTTTTGAGAGCAAGACAAAATTCAATTGAAGAGATGAGTTGCAATAAGTTAATAACTTAAAGAAATAAACCTATGTAAGCGCACATGTATTTTCTAACAAAAATACATAATAGTTAACCTATTAATTGAATTCAGTGCTTCCATTAGTTTTGACTAGCAAATGAATTGTTTATCTCGCTCGCGAATGCAGGAGATACTCGAAATCGGCTGTTTAAAAAAGCATTGCATACTTTTGAGCGCAGAGTGAAAATGTAATTAATACGTGTATACAGCTTTTAAGTAAAGTAGATAATTTAGATATAAAATAATTAAAAAAAGAGCATTAAAATATTTAGCTCACATTTATTACTGAGCTCAGCAAGCGGCTTTGGCCATCCCAATTGTGGCATTACTTTCACCATCCGCTCAGGCTGCAGATACACAGCACAGAGCAGCCGGCTGGAGTGACTGGCAAAAACTGTTGCATACTTGCAGGCGTCAGATTAAAATTTAAATGCAAAACTCAATTGGAAGATGAAAAGTTTTTATTCGTTTCGAAGTACACACAAAAAAAAAAAAACAAGTAGAGATATATGCATTAGCATTTAGTAATATCAAATAGCAATAAATACACATAGATATATAAATATTACGCAGACAGATAAAATAAAATAATGGGAATTATCAAATAAATCTTAACAACTAAACAAGATGTTGAATTGCAACACAAAAAAAAAAAACATGAGTAGTTCATAGATTAATAGTAATTAATTACACACATAATTGACTAGTTGATTAAATTAACGGTAGACATGGACTGCAGCTAACCAGCGGCTGCTGCTGCTGCGGCTGGTGCTCCGGCCGGTGCTCGTCGCGCGCCCCAGTCCTCTTTGATCATGTCCGATGCCTTCTCGCCGATCGCTATGACCGGCGCATTGGGATTGCCGTTGACAATGGTCGGCATGATGCTGGCATCGACTACACGCAGTCCCGAGACACCATAGACGCGCAGGCGTGGATCAACAACGGCAGTGACATCCCAGCTGGGACCCATGCGACAAGTGCCCGCCGGATGGTAGATGGTGAATGTGAACTGCTTGATGCAGCAAGCCCAGTACGCGTCCGATTGGAACGGCAGATGTCGGCAGCCGGGCAGCGGTATGTTGTGCAGCCGTGAGCCAAAGCGCTGGAAGGCCTGCGTATTGGACACATTGATGGCCAGCTTGATGCCCTCGACCAGGACATCGATGTCCTGCTGGTGAGCGAAGTAGTTGGGTATCAGCTTGGGCGGTTGCTGCGGATTGCGCGAGTTCAAACGCACCCAGCCGCTGCTCTTGGGTCGCAGCAGGAGCGGCAGTATGGACCAGGTCTCGCTGTGCTGCAACGGCTTATAGACGGTGTTGTAGAAGCCATCCCTTAGGTTCAGTATCTTGCGTATCTGCTCGCCGCCATCAGAGTTAATGGAGCTGGGCAGAAAGTGAAACTGTACGTCTGGCCAGTCGACGGCTGGATCCTGGTACTTGGTGTTCAAGAAGGCGACGCCCTCGACGCCCGAAAAGGTCATCGGGCCGCGCTCCCTCAATATGTACTCCATGGAGACGGGTATGGTTTGGAAGCGATTACGTGTTACGGTCAGTGGTGCGTCCACTACAAACGTGAGCCCGCCCAGGCCCACGTGATCCTGCATGTTGTTGCCCACCGGCAGATCCGAGACCACGGGAATATTGTGCTCCTGCAGATGCTCTGCTGGGCCAATTCCGCTCAGCATCAGTATCTTTGGCGAGTTGAGTGCTCCGGCGCTGAGAATGACCTCGCGCCGTACAAACACCAGCTGCTTGCGGCCGCCCTTCATGTACTCCACGCCCACGGTGCGCTTGTCCTTGTCGAGCAGCAGCCGGGTGGCCTCCGCATGGAGCAGCACGTCCAGATTCTTGCGGAGGCGCACGGGGCGTATGAAGGCTTTGCCGGTGCTGCAGCGCGCGCCGCGCCGTATGGTGCTCTGGGTGAGCATGAATCCCGTCTGCTTGGCGCCATTTATGTCCCGATTCTCGTAGCCCATCTCAATGCCCGCCTGCAGGAAGGCAATGGAGAGCGGCGTGCGCCACGGCGCCTCCTGCACAGTCAAGTAGCCGCCCGTCTCGTGGTAGGGCGTCGCCGCCAGATACGGATTACGCACGTCCTCCGACTTCAAGAAGTACTTGAGCATGTGATTGTAGTCCCAGCCGGGATTGCCCAGCGAGGCCCAGTGGTCGTAGTCATTTTTCGAGCCGCGCACGTAGACCATGGCATTCAGCACCGAGCTGCCGCCGAGCACCTTGCCGCGTGGCCAGAAGCAGCGGTCGCCCTTCATGGCCTGGCAGTATTGGCGCGTCGACGAGGGCGTCGTCTGGTACTTCCAGTCCAGCTCGGTCAGCTGCAGGTAGCCCGCCAGCGCGGGCACATCCGAGATCTCCGTCTCATCGCCGCCCGCCTCCAGCAGCAGCACCGTCCAATTGCGCACCTCGCTCAACCGATTGGCCACCACAGCGCCAGCGGAGCCACCGCCAATCACCACGAAATCATATTGCCGACGGATCTGCAAAGAGTCAAGGTCGGAGTGTGGGCATGAAAGTTCAAGTGGATATTAATCGATTATTCAAATGTAGTCTAGGGGCTACTTTAAAGACCAATCACAGTTCCTTTGGGCAGCTTCCCCCTATCCTCTCAGCTGCTGCGCAGCATCTTTCTGCTCTCCACAATCTCACTTTCTGTCTTTCAAACTTTCTTAAGGGGTCACGCAAATTTCTCTCTTACTTCTGCACAATCAGCTTTCATTTTGAGCAAGTGTAAGTCTCTTCGGACAAGCCATATTACAATCGCATTACCATACTTGTCCCGGCTTAGCAGAAGGTGCCAAAGTACACTCAGCAATACGTCAATCAATCATGCGACCATTCAATTAATCATTAGCTTAGACCCGCTCTGGACCCGCCTCACATAATTACTCTCTGATTCTGCTGGAAGAACCTAGGTAGCTATGAGCCTGAGATCATCGCCCTGAACAAAGTCGTGGGGTTAACATCTGTCACTTACGATTGATGGCTCCTGAACCTTGTTCTCGGGATCGACGCTTTGATAGCGATAGTAGTTCATGCCGATCGCCAGTAGCGGGATCATGCCAAGTAAAGACGTCATTGCGCCAAACGCCATGTTTCAGTAATTGTCAAATCCAAGGATCCTCCTGACAGCCTCTGCCCGCAGCAGCAGCGCTCGTTGAGCAATTGGAGCTAACACTGGCGCGCTG
Source organism: Drosophila paranaensis (assembly GCA_035047545.1). Taxonomy (NCBI): domain Eukaryota; kingdom Metazoa; phylum Arthropoda; class Insecta; order Diptera; family Drosophilidae; genus Drosophila; species Drosophila paranaensis. The sequence goes on along the minus strand of JAWNPL010000177.1, from coordinate 353,868 downwards.
CTTGGTCGCTGGATTCGAATGGGGATAGCCGAAGCTGCCTGCGGGCGCACTGGCCGACAGTGTTGAGCTGGCCGAGTCGCCGCCTCCGAGTATTTTGGGCGTGTAGTTGCGTATGCCACCCGGCCGGGCAGACTTGAAGTGGGCGCGCGCCCGCTCGTCCTCCTCCAAGATGTCCAAGTAGGACTTGATATACAAATGGTGGCTCAGATAGTGCTTCTGCTTGTCCAGCGAACGGCTGGACTTGCTGGACAGCAGCGAGCTGGGGCAGCCGCTGCTGGAGCTAGCCGAGCTGCTGCTAATCGCCGACGAGGACAGCGAGGAGAGCGACGAACAGTGACAGGACGAGTTGTAGATCCCGCTGTCCGAGCTCTGCGAACTGCTGCGCTGCAGATACGTGCCGTTCAACTTGGCGTAATGGGAGTCGCTATCCAGTGGCAGGCTGCTTCGGTTCGTAACGCCGCCGGCCAGAATCTTGGTGCGCTCGTACGTCTGCTTCGTCAGATTGTACTTGTGTCGCAGTCTGTAGTTGGCGTCGTAGTCGTCGGTGCTGTTCGAGCTGGAGCTGCAGGACAGATGGCTGGCGGGCGTGTAGATGGGATCCTTGTAGCTCTTGCGATGCGGCTGGCCACGCTTATGGTTGAGGTTGAGGTTGTGGTTCAGGTTGTGGTTCTGGTGGTGGTTATGGTTCTGGTTCTGGTTCTGGTTGTGGTTGTGGTTATGGTTGTGGTGTTGCTGCTGCTGTTGCGATACCTCTTGGCCCATATTTCAACTGCAATATGGACAGAACTGCAAAGCGAAACGATTAGTGATGGAATGTTAATTGAAAACCTAACACTAAGTGGGAGCTAAGAAGGTGTAAAATTAGAGCTAAGACGCTTATTCTTATGTAAGGAAGAGACTTGAGTAGTCAGATAACCTAAGAGAGGGTTTTAGGGCACACAGAAATAGAGGAAATCCTTCAACCCACAGTGAGATTATTGATATCTATGAAGTCAACTGTTTTGGAATATGCCGTGTGAGCCTCACTACATTACGACGATGCACGAGTATAACTCTCCGCTGCGTACAGCTCAGATAATTGGGGATTTCCTTTCTCATATCAAGATGATAAATTGAATATGAAACAATTCCAGGGCAAGTCGTAGTTCGGGCATGCATGTTGCTCTGGCGCTTTAATGGAAGATGTGCCCTAGTTGTAGCTGGTTATGTCATCGCTTTTGACCATCTGCGTCTCTTACGCATATTCTGTGGTCTTAAACTTCTGCTATCACGTAAGCTCTGAACTAGTTAATTATTAAGGGGCTCTTCGCCGCGGAAACGATGACGTCTATTTTGCAATCCAATTGGCCAATTGTTGGCGCTCGTTCATTTGCATGGCTAGTATGCACAGGCCGCTACACGCGCTGCCAAACAAAAGACTTAGGCAACGAACTTGTTTACATTTTTCGCAAGCCAAACGAAAAACAACCTAACTTGAATGAAAGAAAAAAGGTTATCAAATCACAGATTGAAAAATCAAATTCGAATGATGTCAAAACGGCATCTCATTAAAGACATGCGCGATTGCCCCTCCAGCACGATCTCGCTCCCTCTCCCACTCTCTCTGTCTCTGTCTCTGTCTCTTTCTCTTTGTCGCTCTCGCTGTGCCGCGATTATGCGATGCGATGCGGTTCGAGTTTTTCAAGTTCAATGCCGCCAGGCGGAAAAGCGCAACTTTGCATTGCATTTTCTGGTTTGCTTCTGTTTTCATTATTACTATTTTGTATTTGTTTGTATTTATTTTTTTCGTTTGTTTTTTGCTCTCTGTTTCAGCTGTTGTAAAATGCAATTTCGTTATTTGGTTTATTTGTCCGAATGTCATTTGCGGCCGCCTGTTCCGAGTGTCAGCTTTAATTGCTGTCCGCTAGACGCTGCTGTGCTGTGGTTTTTCCAGTCTCTTCAACATGTTGTCGCGCTCGATTTAAACGATACCAGTGAAAGCCGAACCCCACACACTGTGATAGGCAGACAGACAGTCAGACAGAGAGAGAGCGAGAGAGAGAGAGAGAGAGAGAGAGGGAGTACACGCGATACAGCTGCAACTGCAACTGCAACTACAACTTCCTGCTCCTGGAGAGAGTCAAATGCTTTTGGCTTTACTTTTAGGCTTTAATTTTTGGCACTGAAATTATCCAAAATTTGTGAACGTTTGGCCGTCTTCGCGGTTCGCTTGTAACTGAGCCACCAGCAAAATAAAAACAAATTCCAACAACATATTTCCAATTCAAAAGCGCCGTTAAAAAGCCAAACGCAATAGCAGAAAAAAAAAAAAATACAGCTAAAAAACGGCAAACAGCAAACGTCGAACCGTGAGCTCAGTGCAACATGTTAATTTATGCAACGCCCTTGGGACAGACCCCATTTGTGATTTGGGCCAACTCCAGCTTCAGTTTCATCTTCATCTTCATCTTCATCTCCATCGTCATTTTCGACTTCGGCTTTATTTCTTTGGCTGCTGTGATGCAAGCGGTGCCTTTTCCCCATTTTTGGCTTTTCTCATTCATTGAATTGTTCGGCTCAGGGCTTTACATCACATGACTTTATGTATGTGGAGCCCCCTATACGCCCCTTCTCAGCACCTACTCCGAGCGAACTACAGCTATAGCTCCAGTTACCTGATGAGCTGCTGTCGATTGTTTGTGGCTGCTCTTGTTGTTGCTGTTGTTGTTGCTGCTTATGCAATTTACACATTGTTAGAAACACACTCTGTCGCTGGCGCTGGCTCACATGGGGCAGACGCTATAACAGTTGGGTCTATCTGTCAATTATGATTTGACAGCTTTTAATTATGACCGCGCTTAGTTTACGGCTTATAATTGATGACATTCGGCTGTTTATTTTTGTCGTTGTTTGTTTGTTGTCTCCGTCTCGGCTTCGGCTTCTTTAGTGGGTTACACTCGGCCATCTAGCCACCAACTGCCGACTGCCGACTGCCAACTGCAGGTCTTGACACTTTCTCACTTGAGTCACGCGTCGCTGCGCATTGAAACACACACAAAAAAAGAAAAAGAAATTAAAACGCGTTACTAATTGCCCAGCTGGTATTAGCCCAGCTTTGTTTATTAGTTAGTTAGTGAGTTAGCTAGTCGCTTAGCAGCTGACGCCAAGTCCCGTTCAGATTTCCGGCTGCATTGGATAATGCTGCGGCACATTAGCCACGCGTCTGTATCGACAACAGAAGCTAATTGCCTGTTGCACTAGTTATCGATAACAACGGCGATAGCATATTATGTGTTGACTAATTGCAGTGAGCAGCGCAGCAGGACGGAACGCCAAGCAGTAAATAAGTGGACTGTAGTCCATATCTGAGGGAATATATATCGACAGCTTATGTGGAAATATATTTGTTTGTTAAAGCAAGCAGACTGCGCAAAGTCTGCCACAAATAAGTGATGTGTATATATATTACTGATAAATATATAACTTTTCTGTATAAACACCTCACTTATATGTATTCTAAGAGATTTGAACAATATTCAAAACCAAACGGTAAAAAATTGACTATTTTATGTTATCGATAACAAGCATATATGCAGATTTGTGTGCTCGCTTTAGTTTTGACTTATATGTATTCTAAGAGATTTGAACAATATTCAAAACCAAACGGTAAAAAATTGACTATTTTATGTTATCGATAACAAGCATATATGCAGATTTGTGTGCTCGCTTTAGTTTTGATTTGATTTTTGTCAGTTTATCAGATTAAACCAGCAAAATATATACAATTTGACAATAATGTTATCGATAACAACTGCTTTACTACAGCTTTCAGTTTGATTTCTATAGCCAGAACCTGATTGCAGCTATCGACCACATTGTACCAATAAATCAACTAACTACACGACATTTGACAAGAAATCCACAGCTCTCTCAGCACAAGCTATCGATAACATCAAGCTTGTTGGCAAGACTGAAGCAGGCCTCACAGTAAAAGCTATTCGCGTTATCGATAATATTTGGCACAAAACTTTTTTTTGCCTCGGCCAATTTTGGTGCGCCTCTATGTCCAGCCATAAAGAAAGATCTGTGGCGCAACATGTAATCGATAAAATCGATACCCATAAATTGAATGGTTTTTCTCGTGCACCAGGCTTTTCCCCATTGTCCGAACATGCGAGATGGGCGACTTGTGACAAGTGGTTGTCGCCTTTTGCTTTTCCAGTTTTCCTGCTACGCCTTGGTCTATATCCGCCGAGTTGGCTCTGAACTTGATTGCTGCCAATGCCAATCAAGTGGCGCCCGAGCAGGGACATTTATACATTTTTCCATTCATTTCTTTCTTTTTTTTTCTTCGTTTTGTGTTTGATGTAGTTTTGGTGCTGTTGCTATCTTGGCGACGCGTTTGTGTTTATCGGCGTTTACTTTCCTTTCGGCTGGTTTTGCGTTTAATCGTTTTATGCAGCAGTAGCCGCATGATCGACTATTTATAGCTTCGACGTGCTCAAATTGATAATAATTTGCGCGCGCAGGTGCGACGGCAGCCAGCCGAAAGGTAGAAAGTGTTAGCCGGCGGGCCTGTTCGAGATGTGCAAAGGGAAGTCGACTTGGGTCTCGGCTTGGGCTATGCGACAGCGATTGTTACCCCAAAATGGAATTACATAAGAACGCGCACAGCCGGCATGCATAAGCGGGGCAAAAGAACGTGTTAAGCAACGGTGATGCAACGGAAGTGGAACGAAGTGGAATCAAAATGGAACGTGACTAGCATGAGGGAATTAATATGGAGAGAACTGAACTGGAGCTAAGGGAAATGATTTCGAAAAGTTAAAGACGATGAAATTTATTAAGAGAAGAGAAGAGAAGAGAATTGAGAAGAGGGAAGAGGAGAGAAGAGTGTCAAGAAAAATGATTAAAAATCAATTGAAACATAAAATCTCTTGAAATCAAATGAGATTTAAATCTAAATGTTACTGAATCCACGAGGGTTTGAAATATAAAATTAGATATAACTTTTAAGGAAATTGAAATAATGAAAATGAAAATATGGCAATGAACTAAAAGAAATATGCAACAGGCCGATCTAAAAGAATTTCTAGCAATAGAAATGGATTGAATGAATGAAAAATGATACAGAAAGAGGAGGATAATGCGAAATGGGGAAACAATTCGATGAAGATAAACGATAGATACAATTTCTATACACAGAAAGATAGATGGATAGAATGAAAGACTTAAAAATGTATAGATAGATAGATGGACATATAGATATGGATAAATATGTAGATAGATATATAGATAGACAGATAGATTGTTAGATAGATAAATGGATAGAAGGGAAATCAAAGGTAGAAGCAAAGATAGATAAATAGAAGTATAGATAAGTAGATATACACCCATAGATTGGCAGATGCAATTGACATTCAAGTCACATAGAAATCATATGGAAATGGCCAATAAAATGCATTTGTAATGATAATTAAACGTGTTTTGGCATTTCGTATCGGAAACGCTATCAGAAATTGAATTAAGAGTCAAACTGAAGATTACATAAACGAATTGCAAGCGTTGCGCGCTTTCCAAAAAGTGAAAATTAGGACAAGTAAATCAAGTGCTCGGATAGCTCAAACAGTCGAGTGAGTGTGTGTGTGAGTGTGTGAGTGTGTGTGTGTGCTTAGTACAAGTAACTTTGTCAACGTACCTCCGCTTTTTGTCGCTGTCTTTGTTGTTGCTGCTGCAACTGCAACTGTTGCTGCTGCCGCTGCTGCTGCTGGGGCTGTGTTGCCTCGTCTGCAGTTACCACAAACGCAACCGCTTGCCACTTTCCTTTGTCTTACACATTTTATACATTCATGTATATATCTCTCTCCGTATATTCGTATATATCTCTATATCTTTCTTCACTTTTCTTACTTGGCGTGCAACGTCTTAACAAAAAATAAATCAGAAAGAAACCAAAAACCCACAAAAAAAAAAAAACAACAACAACAAAAAACTGCAAACACAAAGTCAAAAAGTATTGGACGTCGGGTGTACGGCGCAAAGTTCACTCTATTCCTAGGCACATCACGCGGGGTTTTAGCTGATTTTTATATTATCTGCTTCTTCTTTTGGTTAACTTGTATTTTATTTACTTTTTATATAATTGTTGACGATCACGACGAGAGTTGGCGACGGCAGCGAGCACTGACTGTACGATACGCACGCCACGGGCTCGTCTTGTTCAATGAGCAAATCGCTGGAGCGCAGTCCACACTCGAGCTCCCCTCCCAAAAAAACCAAAACCGAAAAACAAATCACGAAAAGCTCCACGCTCTGAGCTTTGACCACTGCGGCTGCACTTTCGTTTTCATTCGTATTTGTCGGCGCCTGGCCCCTCGCCTGCCTCTGCGTCCACGCCTTTGTCTGCGCTCTTCGGCTACGTGCGCTGCCCAGCGTCTGAGCTGGTTTTCTTTCTATTTCTTTCTCTCTCTTTTAGTCTTTCTTCGCAGCTTTTGCTGCAGCCTGAAGCTTTCTGTTTGAAGCTTTTGCAGCTCGAGCCGCCCATTTTGTTGATTTTATTGTAGATCAATCCCTCAGTTTACTGCCCAAAAAAGGGGCCATTAGCTGCCAGCTATTTTAATACACTTTTCTATTTTCGTGAACTTTGTCATGCTGACAGCTCACGGAGTAAATTTAATTTACAACTTTTCAGCGCTTTAATATCACTTTTTGTGTACCTTTGCGTTGGGCCCGCGTTAAACACGTTTGCAATTTCTTAGTGAAATTCAGTCTGAAACCTGACAAAATACCCTATATACTTGTGTGTTTATCTGTCAGTGCATATACCCTATACATAACTAGGTTTGTTTTCATTGAATCTCTTTAAGTTTTGGTATTTTTGAAACTTCAACTAGGGTTTTATATATGTAGTGTAGAGGGCGCACATAGGATATGCAAAGCGGAAGAGGAAGACTTACGTGGAATGTTCATCTGATTAGACGCAATCACATTCATCTGTATATATCTCCTCACTGGCTTTCAGTCTCTTTGTTACTGCTTTCGTCATTTAGTCTAATGTGAAAAAACTGCATAGGTATTATATTATTGTATTATTATTATACACCATAGTAGAGGTCACATAGTAGTTCACATATACTTTCAAATATAAAGGCGATCGCTATCTTCTCGTTTTCTTTCATTTATATCATTGTTCTTAATGCCGCAGTTGAGGCCTCTCTTTTCCTCAGCTCTCTCCCTCCTTCTCTCTTTCTATTCTACACGCACTCTCTTCCTTTTTTCCTCTGCCTTTTACTCTCTTTCTTACGTCCCCCTTAAGTCAAGCTTCAATATTTTGCTCGAAGTTCACGTGCCGAGTGCAATGCCTTCCAGCTGAAACGTTGAATGACCCCCACAGCCGCAGAGCAAAACCCACACGATGCTTTCGCATGGTGGTAAACCCACTCTGCACCGCTGCCCACAATTTCAGCTGCTCCACACTGTCAACACACAGAGTTGGCCTCTTCATTCATTCATTCATTTGTTCATTCATTAACTCACTCAAGTGGCTTGAAACGTCACGACGCCTCATTCGTTTCGTCTCCCATTCGTGAACTCCGTTTGCAGTTGCCGTTTGGCGTTTGGCGTTTGCCGTTTGCCGCTGGCCGAGTGTGGAGCAGCTGTGGCTTGGTTGAACCACAGCGCCAGCATTGAACTCCGCGCACCACAGCCTATCAAGCTAAATGGAGTCAAATATATTTTACCTTGCCGCTTCCGGCAGTCCCAGCCGTCGGCCAACAGAGTTGACATTGAGTCCGTTGTATTTTTGTGTGTTTCTGCGCTTTTTCTCTGCCAACTTTTGGCAACTTTCGTTTCGCTCAATTTTCGGGGTCCAAAAACCCAGCCAGCCAGCCAGTTGGAGGCAGCATTAATATTTATGCGTTGCACTTGAGAGCGTTCCTGGCTGCAGCCGCCAAAGCAAGCCACCCCTCTCCAGATCTGCCCACTCCCCAGGCCCAGCTCTTGCATTGAATTTATGGCCGCTTTCCGCCGCGACCCGAGTCGTCGGGCTGGACTCGAGGAGTCCGAGTAATCATAGCGGCTATAATCGAAATAAAGAAACCAAATCAGAATCCCCAACGAGGTAGACGAGGGTATACCCTGTTTATAGTCCAAAAATGGATACAGGAAGAGAATGCAGATCAACTAGTCTTAAAACTTCTAAAATGAAAGAGGTTGCTTTATGGCGCTTTATCACTACTTGCATAAAGTGTCTAATAAGCACTTGCCAATCCTATTCTTTAGCCTACCACGAGCTCTGATTGGGGCTGAGCTTCAAAGTCGGCTCACAAAAGATAACTAGAATTGGAAGCACATAGGGTCATGATTAAGTGATCAAGAGATCAGGTATGCATTTTTGGGATAAATAGACAAAACGATACAAGATGGAGCTGGCAAGACCTCTGAATTGTTAAATATTTGTTTAAGCCCGAATTCATTTCAAGCTTGAAACTGTTAGCCATTAAGAGCCATTACTTAGCCATTATATATGTCCACTAAAATCTTATTAAATTAGTTGCTTTTGGCTTAGATGCGGTATAATCAATTCAAATACACTAAAAGCATATGAGAATTGCAAAATAACTTACAACTAGATATACTAGATATACATTGAACTTATGGAAACATCCTCACAGCTTATGAAACACTTGAATCAGTCTCACAGTAAATCAATATACCCCATTCGGTCTTTCGCCAACGGAGTGCAGAAAAGTGCAGTGTAATTATATTTCATTTTGTTAACAAAATCATCGACCAAACCTGGAGCCAGCACACACAATGCATTATTCAATACATTTATGTATCATTGTTCAAGCATCGTTAAGTTTTTTTAACCAGCCCAGCCCCTAGCGGGCTAACAGCTCGGCCCCATCTCCAAAGACCTCCTGCGTAAAGCCTAATTGCAATCATCATCGAAAAGAGTTCGTAATTGCAATTGAAATCGCTTTGAAATTCCATTTAACGCTTCCCCGGCGCATCTAATTGGACAACGCATTGAGCTAGCTCATTTCTTAGCCAGGTTTTATTTTTATTTTTAATTTCAGCTAATTTACGCACCCATTGTGTGTAAAATGAGGAAAATTATATGTATTACTTGGGGCATTACTTGCTGTCGAGATTGCGTAACACCAGCCCGTCGGCCATTATTTAAAAACTATTCGGAAATTCGGCGCTGCTTTTCCGCTTTTCCAAACTGATAATAAAACAATCTAATCTAGCTCGAATGAAGCTTCCTTTTTCCTTTATTCACTCTGAACAATAAACTATTATAAAGAGAAGAATTTCTTTTGCTTACTTATCGATAGGCAGCCTTGTTAATTTGGCTAAGTTCGATATATATCGCAGTGAACATCATTCATCAGCTTTTGACAACCTCAGCAACTGTACTTTTAGATAACTATCAGACTTGCAGTGGATCACGTTCGTAGCAGGTCTCGACAAACGTGTATTCGATAAAGGCGACGTGATGCTTTAAGTGACAACAAGACAGATTTATAGTGCGAGCTCATTTGTTTATATGTATAGCTGAAACAGTGGAATAAGTTTGGTATTTTCTTCATAATAATGTAATGTAATTATAAATTGACAATATTGAGATATTTGGGATTCGCTTTGTGACTCTGGGCGAATCTTGAATGCTTTCAGCCAGGTTTGTACGCCTCAAATGTGGTTAGTCAAATTGAATAGTTGTGGTAAAGTTAAATGAAGAAAGGTAAATGAATAATCTGTTTGAAATTGTGGATTAAATGCGATTCAATTTGAAACTGCTTAGCTTTGTGGTCTAATGTAATGTATCCATATAACTTGGGTTGGCTTTACATTTACAGAACTTTAAGGAAAACTGTACTTCCATTCGATTCGATTCGATTCGATTCGATTCGGGTTTTAATTTTCTGTTGGAAAGTGTTCAAGTAGCTTCGGCTTCATCGTTATAGAAATTGGAATGTTAATGAGGAAGATATATTCATATAATCCAAATTTAAAGTAAAATAAAGTGTAAATTAAATTGCGATAGATGGGAGTCTCCTTATACTGTTATATATAGTATATTTATATATATATAAGTATATTTTTTTAGAGTTCCATAATATTACGTCAGCTCTTAACAATATATTTTGGATAGAAATATTTACTAAGCTGACCAACTGAAAGGACTTTTATTTAAATATAAATATTCCAAGCCTGCAGGAAATATACAAAATAATTACATAATAAGCTCTTGAAGGTAGGCTAAAGAAAGACTGTAGTGAACGTAATTAACTCAAATATCTCCATGCCAAAAACTAATTCAAAGTACTTTTTAGGTTATTTCATAACATACTTTCGAGTGCGACTTCAGTTGACTAAAAATTGAAATCATTTGGGGCTTTTCTTGGAATTGCAATTTGAATAGCTTGAAAGCTGTCAATGCTTTGAATATTTTTATAATAATAACAGAGCAAATATTAACTTTCCCAATTTCTTTTTGCTTGCAGGTAAGCTTTAAAGTCGAGCCCAGCTGAGGTTTGTGTACTCGCTGATCTGCGATTTGGGTTCGTGTGCCAGCTAAACAATCGCAGGTTTGGAATGCACTGCAAAACACTATAAACAAAATGCAGTGCGAGTGCTCTAGTCGGGAGTGACTGACTAGTCGCTACTCTGAGCCAAATGTTAAGCAAATTACACTCCAAACATGTTTCAGGTTCCATTGATTATTTGTTTACTCATTTATTTATTCGTTAGGTATAACAACTATTCCAATAAAAATACATATGTATATACTTCGTATCCAACTTAATAGCTAATTGAGGTTTTTTGTTTATGTTCGTATTTCATATTAAATCGTCAATCGAAACGTTTTTGTTTAAGCCAAAGACTAACTGAGGTACTCTAAGTGTACGCGGCGAAGTGCAAAAAAAAATGTGTTTATATTTACCATCTGTCTATAGGTAGGTAGGATATACATACAAACAAAGAAACGCATTAGCATAAATGACTCGATATTTACAAGAAGCGCTTAAGTGACTAAGGACAACGCACAGAGGAAGGAGCTGCAAAGCGAACTAAAGTTTAATAAATTAGATACGCGACGAGAATTAACTAACTAAAGCTAAACCCAGTTGCACAACCTGCTCCAATGACACCAGCCTAAGGTAGCAGAGCTTCAGATTACTCTTGGTCAGAAATAACTCACTGAACGAGCTCTGTGATGTGCGTCCGAATATGTACTCAGAGGCTTGTACAGTTTGAGTTGAGCTCTTGCTTAAAGCTTAACTTAAGCTTAAAATTAGAATTTCATCTTGAATGCGTTTTCGAATTAAACTATACAGAAACGGAGAATTTTTAATATAAATGAAACTGGCAAACATCTTCAGGAATATCGGTAATAGGAAAGCTCTGAGCAGGGATTACTGAGGAAAGTCTCGGATAGCAGGCAGCAAAAATATACGAAATGCAAGCTTCTCACTGAATGTGAAACATGAGTAAAAGTGAGGCTGAATTGCACTGACTACTTGCAAATGAGCTCACAGAAACTACTTAATTTGTCGTGTTGTGGCCAGCTGTGAGTCGACTCGCCAAGATTAGGCTCAGGCTTAAGTCGGACACTTTGAGCAGCTGTCATTGAGCTTATGGCTGTGCCCCGGGCCCGTACCCCGCCCATTCGAGCTACGAGCTTGGCAATGGCCATTGCCGCACTGTTTCCGCGCGCGTCTCATTGCCCGCGGCCGGGAGGGAGCGCTTCGAGCGCCACTGCTGATCCGTTGGCCTGGTGCTGGGCGTTAGCCACAGCTGCTTGATGAGATCGGCGCCCTTCTCGGCGATCATGACGACTGGTGCGTGTATGTTGCCATTGGTGATGGTCGGCATGATGCTCGCATCGATGACGCGCAGCCCGGGCACACCGTAGACCCGCAACTGGGGATCGACCACGGCCCAGGGATCACTGGGAGGCCCCATTTTGGCCGTGCCGCTCATGTGGTATATGGTCATCGTGTACTGCCTGATGAAGCAGTTCCAGTACTCGTCCGTGAAGAGGGTCAGATGCTTGCAGTTGGGCAGCGGCTTGCTCCAGAAGCGTGCGCCGAAGCGCTTCATGGCCTGCGTCTCGCCAACCGCAATCGCTGACTTGACGCCCTCGCGCAGCACGTTCACGTCGTCAGGATGGGTGAGGTAGTTGTGGTAGAGCAGCGGATACCGCAGCGGGTTCTTTGAGGCGAGCTTTATGTAGCCCCGGCTCTTGGGGCGCAGCATCATGGGGAAGATGCCGAAGACATCGCGATTGTTCACCTCGCCGAAGACCTCCTGGTAAAACTCGTCGGTCAGGCCGTGGGCGGTCTTCACCTGCGACCCGCCGTCGGACATTACCGAGGCGGAGGTCATCATGAAGTTCATGTCGGGCCAGTCGTCGCTGGAGTTAGCGTATTTGGTATTGATGAAGGCCACCGCCTCCAGGCCGATGCTGGAGGTGAGCGGTCCGTCCTCCGTGATGGCATAGCGCAGCGCTGTGTTTATGTTGACCATGCGCTTCATCACGATCGAGATGGGGTAGTCGATCAAGAAGGCAATGCCGCCCACCGCAATGTGGTCCTGCAGGTTCTGACCCACGCCAGGCAAGTGCTGGACCACTGGAATGCCCACTCGGCCCAGTTCCTCGCCGTGCCCGATGCCCGACAGCATCATCAGATGCGGGCTGCCAATGGCGCCAGCTGCCATCACCACCTCCCGCGTGGCATACACGTTCTGCAGGCGGCCATCCCTGATGAACTGCACGCCGGTGGCGCGCTTCGTGTGCGGATCTGTGAGCACCTTTGTCACATGAGAGAAGAGCGCCACGTGCAGATTGGGCCGCAGTCGAGCCGGCCTCAGAAATGATTTCGCTGTCGAGCTGCGCGACCCGCGGCGCATGTTGAACTGATAGAATCCGAAGCCCGTCTGCTGGGCGCCGTTCACATCGACGATATCGTAGCCCATCTCCTCGCCGGCCTGCAGAAATGCGGGTCCGATGGGCGTGTTGTAGGGCGAGTCCTGCACCGTCCAGAGCCCACCTGCAAAGAATTGAGTTTAGTCAAGCTTCAATATGGTTGATAAGCTATATAGTCTCACCCGTGCCGTGGTAGCGCTTGTTTCGCGCCAGATAGGGATTGCGCTGATCCTCCGACTTGCGGAAGTAGGGCAGAATCTCTTCGTACGACCAGCCGGGATTGCCGAAAGAGGCCCACTGGTCAAAGTCGCGCCGATTGCCGCGTATGTAGAGCATCGTGTTGAGCACGGAGCTGCCGCCAATCACCTTGCCGCGTGTCCAGCAGCAGCGCTTGTCCTTCATGGCCTGGCAGGCGGTCGCTTGAGGCTGTGTGCTGTAAAAACAGGTTGAAAAAGAGACAGAGAGAGAGAGAGAGAGAGAGAGAGAGAGAGAGAGAGAGAGAGAGTGAGATAGAGGAGGAGGGAAGAAAAGTTGTTAGAGAAAACGTAAACAATTAGCGAATGTGTTGGCAGCGCTTTCATCATTAATCAACAGGTAAACACCGCACGACAATAAAATCGCATTAGCTAAACTATTCAAGGGCCACGCCCACCCGCCAACAGCGCCAGCCACTTTTGACTGAATTCACAAATAACAAAAAAACCAGCAACAACAACAACAACCAAACATCGAATACGACCAACAATTGTTTGCCACTGGGCAAATTTTATTACAGCATCAACAACAATAACAACAATAACAACAATAACAACAACAACAACAGCAACAACTTGCAATAACTAAAAACAAACAAGAGCTGGGGCTTTAGTGGCCGTTCGTTTGGACGAAAAAGTTTATGCAATTAAGAGTCGACCCTCTAATTGTACATGATCTGCGGCATTAGTTGGCATTTAACTCGCTTGCCTTGGGCCGCGAACTGTTTATAATTAGGCTACTCAAACAACGTCGAATACCCGAAGAAATCAAAGTACTCAAGGTACTAATTAAGTGTCGTTATTGCAAGTAGCAAGGATTTCCCGGCCTTTTGGGCTCAAGTCAGGCTAAACGCGCTCTCATAGTCAAGTTTTCACTCAGCTACAATCTTAAGATGGGAAAATAGTAGGAGAGGAGAAGATAGAGAGCCTAATCCAGCAAATTTAAGAAACGATTTGGGAAACTATATTATTGCAGCTCTTAGTTTTACAATCAACAAAAAGAGAGGACACATTTTCCCATCAACGTTTCACTGCCTTGGCTTAAGATGCTATATAAGCTTTCGTATATAATGAAGCTGATCCTATGATGCTACAAAAATGAGAGAAATGGGAGGAAAATAAATGGAGAGAGAGGGATAGAGATATAGGCTAGCCTGAGAGGAATAGAGAGATAAATACAGATGCATAAAGACAGAGAAATATATATAGAGAAAATAAGAGGGATTCAGAAAGATGGAGAGAGAAAGTGGGAGATAAAGTGGGGGAGAAAGAGATAACTAGAGAGAGTGATAGACATTGGGATAGTGAAGCAGAAACAGTGGCAGAGTGAGGGAGTTTTGTAGGTTATACTTAACTCCCTCACTCTGTCACTGTTTCTGCATTAGAGCTAAAAAGAGCTAAATCCCATAATTTAGCATTTGAGAGGATATCCTTACTTTGATCTTTACACTCAGCAGCAAAAACGAAAGTTGATTATTTTGAGTTGCTGTGAAGCGAGCTGCACAAATCGAGGAAATCGTACATATATAATAATATATAATTCAACTTCCATAATGCATTTTCTCTTTCTCTGCATCGAAGATCTGCAGCGCTTCATGCCAAAATTTTCCGCCATATTTCACTTTTGCCGTCTGCTCTGGTTTTTTTTTTCAATGTCGATTTCGTTTGGCCATGTTGAGTCGCAGACGCTTGACTGCAAATTGCTAACAAAACACCTACAAATGTTGTCAAAGACTACCTCTCTGGCGGCGTCCTCTTGCTTGGCTAATTAGTTACATCCATTGTCCCGTTACGCATTTGTTAAACATACAGGAAGTAGCACGAACTGCAAATTAAATGACAGCAAGTAAAAATACCATCCGAGCGCCAGCAGCAAGACAATCAGCAATGAGCTCAGCAACTGCTGCACGACTGCAGTGCAATGCATGACAAGACAAATCAAGAGGGGAGTGTTCGACTAGCCATATACCCTGTTTAGCAAATGTAGGAGACAAGAATGAAGAGCTCTGAAAGTTGTACAGCTTCAGATACAACAATGTATCTGATATGAAAGACATAAGCAAAGGACTTTGATTGAGGAATTGATTGAATGCCTGATTGACTGACTGATATTGGCTAACAGCTGTGTCTTTGTCACAGCTAACTGCACTTTATTTTACAGTCAATCATACCCGCCTTGGCCCACAATTGTCCACAGGGTATGCACAAATTAAAATAAAAAGGAAACGAAATGTCAGTCGCGGAAAACTTGGTCAAACTGCAAACAAGATGTGTGCAATGACAGAGATAGATTGCCATTGAAGATTGAAGAGTAAGAGTCTCGGATATGAAAGTGTTCAAAATGTTGTCTGCTTGTTGTTGTTGTTGTTGTGTTGTTGGTGTTGCTTTATTGATGCATGTTTATGCGCTGCCGATAATCTGTGTTTATTTGCTTTGATCATTTGAGCTTATTCACGCCTCCGTCATGTCGTCTGGGCCCTAATTAATATGCTGGCATTTATTTCGAGTGTCGTGGCCGCCACCTGCCATGAGCCAGCTGTCATTAGGTTTTGCACCACTGTGCGCATGCGCATTGTTGGGCGTAGTTCGAGTTTATTGGGTATGCGCCCTGACTCAATAAATCATTTGTTAACTCTGTGACTCGTTCGAGTAGTTCGAGTCGCTCGCTCGCCTCGTCGGAGTCTGCCATGAAATATTCAACTTTCCCTCTGCTCTTCCTCATCCCAAAAATTCACTTGCAAATGACGCAAGAACTGCGAGTGTGTGTGTGTGTGCGTGTGTGTTTGTGTCTGGTTTATTAGCCATTTAACAGTTAGCGCACATAAACGTTACCAATTATTGTTAGCTAATTTTTGTTGCCCTCTTTGAGGGCAATTATTTTGCATATTACATATTTATGGGCGGTCGACCCTCTTTAAGTGCTCGCTCTTTCGTTTTGAAGCGTTTCAAATCTCTCGTTTCTGGGCCTAAGTGGAGTCACACGCAATGCCGGCTGGGGTGATATGAACTTGGCATGACATGCGTATATTAACATCGAAATGAATGCCATAAGTCAGATTATATAGTTTTTAGATGGTCTATCTAAATGCTGACGCAAGCAGTGCTCGAGGCCTATCTGCTCATAAATGCAGCTCTAATTCCACTTTAAGGTAATCGTTCACTTTAGCAATTGGCTGAGTTAATCTGGAAGTTTAACATGAACTTTGATGTGAACCCTCAGCAGATATTCTTTATTACCATATAGAAACTTTAGCTCAGACTATAACTCAAGCTTTAGTAAGGGTATTTTAGTAACGGTATTATGATTTACATAGTTTCTGATGTGAACTTAGACAGATCTAAGACCTAGCCCAGACAAATATCTATAACTAACTATTAACATTAAGTGAAGCCAACGAGGCTATGCTTTTTGTGTGGGAATCGAAGTGTCTATTGGTTGTCGCTAAAGTTAAAGTTATTGTTGCGTTAACGTCACATTAACACTTAATGCCTTGGCTAAACACAAACTCATTTACATCATATGATCGTTGTTTATGTCTTGAGCTAATTTCCGTTTCATTTTGCGAGCGATGATTGCAAATTTAAATGTTAATTCAATTGACAAGCCGAAAAAGACATCGCACATATGTGCACAGATACATATGTATGTATATGTATATGTGTACAGGTGTCTGCAGCTGAAGTCAAGGTCTCGATTCGTTACATTATGCGGCGCCTGATGACAATTGCAAATATTTGCTTTGCCCGATTTGGTTGTTGTTGGAAGCAAGTTCGTGTCCTAAGTCTTTTGATTTGCACTGGCCCCAAAAGTGAGTTTAGTAGTAGAAAAAAAAAGTTGTGAAATGAGTTAGCGCTTTGTTGGCGACGCTCTGGACATATACCTGACAGATGCATGTGTGTGTTAGCCAGTATATGTATCTCTTTCGGGCCAATCTCTTGAGCGTTTCTGCTGAGCGCTTTTATAAGCGACTCACTGAAGCCTGTCGCGCGCTCACGTACAAGACGAGAGACGCAGGCGATGTTGATATTTTCATTGTTGCAGTTGTTGTTAGATGTTGCTTGTTTGCGTTTCATGTATTTTTGATTGGCAATTGTGCTCATTGCAATTGGCCAGCAGAGGCAGACAGTCAGCCAGCCAGCCAGCCAGCCAGCCAGCCAGGTAGCCAGGCAACTCGCCTCAGCTTTCAGCACTGCTGCAGCCGCTCTTGTTGCTGTTGCTGTTGCTGTTGCTATTGCTGGTGTTTCTCCGATCAGGTCTGGCGTGGTGTTTCATTTCATTCCATGCCATTTCCAGCCTGTAACCGATTAACCCACTTTACGTGGCCCGATCCGGTTTTGGCCATTTGGCATTCGTTGCATTTAGATTGAGAAATTGTTGCTGTAGGATATGCCGGTTCAGGTGAGACAAACAATCCCCCGCCCCGTGCCCCTCCGGTGCATTCCGCTGTTGTCGATGCGCCCCACCTTTGCATAAATACGCTTCTGACTTATGCGCAACATCCGAGTGCAGTCGCTCGACGTCTGCAGCCAAGCGCTCTGCTTTGGGCGCTAATTATGCGCGTTGACATTTGTGATTGCACGGCCCAAGCGATGCCAATTTGTTGAGGTCATTCGAGCATTACATAAGCCGGCGATATCAGCCGCAGAAGATCTTCGACTAATCAACCTGGGCTGCAGCTCAGGGAGATGGCAAGGGCGGTCTCTGAAGACGGCCAAGCTCTGAGTGTGTGAAATATTTTCATGCATCAGCTTGATGGGCGTGCTCCTAATCTGTGTGTGTGTGCGAGCGTGAGAGTGTGTGTGAGTGAGTGTGTGTACTCCTAATCTATAGGATTGTCTGCGTGCGTTGCCAAACAACTCATTATCAAAATAAATACCAAGTGTCGCCGTAAACATCAACATTATTTGGTTAACAGTCTTTTAATTGCTCACAGCTGCGTAACATTCGAGTCAAATGTGGCGGAGAGCGCTGTCAAGACTGAACATTTGTTGATTTTGGGGCACAGTTGACCCCCGTTCGCCGAGCATTTAGCATTTAGCATTTAGCACTTGCCCTGATGGCACAGCAACAGTTGGCGACAATTGTCAGTTGGGGACAATTGGTTGCAGTTGCTCTTCCTACTGTCCACAAGCTGACGAGATCTGTTTGGTCTTCGCATGAGGCTGTGAAAAGCCGGCGTTGCCATCTGGCTGAGTCGCGTTGTTATTGGCAACGCCGCGCAATACCCATAAATTTCCCTTAGACACCTTAATTTGAATCGATGTGCTGACAAGCTGTGGCTGGCAGCGTTGCCACCTGTTTGTTTTTAATAGCTCTGGCAGCACTTGAAGCCATTTGTTAGCATTCAGCCGTCAGTGAGTGAGAGTGAATGCTTAAAATGTTGAGGAGCGTAAGCAGCTTTGGGTGCTGTATGCCCTTTAGACTTGTCAAAGAATGTGCAGCGTTGCCATATGGCAGAAAAATATACATGTGCTATATATCTACTATAAACATTTGCCGGATTGCATAAGCTTTATGTAAACAGAGTTCATGCTATGAAGATAAAAGCTGTTGGAGAGCTACTAAGCTTTGCCCGACTGTATTCTACTGTAGACTTAAGCACAAAATGTGGATTTAAAAAGTATAAAATCGATCTTTAATAGACAGATATTTGAATGTCACTGTAAAAGTAGTTAAAACTTAGGCAAGATTCTATTCAAATATAGCTAGAACACTATTTAAAATATCTCCCAATTTAAAGCTTTTTTAACCCAATTAACACTTTGAGTAATGTGGGTGAATCGACAGCTATTTGAAAGAGAGTAAAACATGCGCAAGTATTTTAGATTCGGTATACTTATATTTATAAATATTTGTAAACTATTTGTAAATACTTTTGGCACATGCAAATCATTGAAGTGCAACAAAGCCCGATGTGTGGCAAGCAGCGCAGAGTGTTTCAGTTTCGGATAAAACCTTCACAGCACTTGAATCTTGTTGATTGCGGCAGCAGACACAAAATATATTAACGATGCTGGCCAGGGACTATGCTGGTCGCCCATGGGGACAGGGTACTCTGGCCTTAGCCGTAGCTTTTGCTGTTGTTATTGTTGTCGATTGGCCGCCACCGCGTGGCTGTGCCACGCGAATGTGATGCAATGGCGCGGAAAACAGGCGCCGATTGCCACACGCTCCATTCCACTGCATGTGAGTGTGAGTGTGAGTGTGAGTGTGAGTGTGTATGTGTATGCGTCTATTTCGTATGCATTTGGCCGGGAGGCAAGATAGCCGGGAATCGGCAGGAGACGGGGGCAGGCAACTGCCCCGCTCTGCTGCATTCAATTACGACAAATGCAGGCGAAGCAAAAAACCAAATGAAATGAAAAATGGAAATGCTATTCGGATCGAAAAGTGTGCGTGTGTGCGAGCGAAGCTATGGCAACAGCTTGTGGTCGCATGCTAATGCCAATGGAATTCTGACTGGCCGAAAAAAAGACTCGAACAAAAGTGAAATTTTTGTGGCCGCTATAGGGCAGGGTCCACGCCCAGCCCCGGCTCGGGCTCGATGCGGGCCCTACCGAAAACAGTTAAATGGATTACGGTATTGAAATGCGTTCGAACAATACTAAAGATCGGCTCATGAATATTAAGCAGACAGGTGGCTGGCCACAGCTGAGCCAACGAGTCGCAGACTTAGAAAAGTTGAGGCATAAACAACTGTTCCTAACGGTAGCGCGTTCTAATTTTATTGGACTTTTCATTGAAGAGTCTGTGTGTGACGGGGCGATGGAGAGTGCCGCTGGAGCTGGTGGGGGGAGAAATTAATTTCTTTTAATTGCAAACTTGCTTTTTTTGGAAATGGGACGACGAGGGGGAGTCATCGTCTCATCGTCTCATCTCGCAAGTTGCAAGTCACGTAGGCAGCGCAAGCGAACGTTTTCTTGAGAGCTTTGACATTAAAATCTTCTTGAGAATGCTCGTTCGATGTTCGACTTGAAATGTGCTCTGTAAAGAGATGTATACATGTGCCGGCATATGTCGATATATATACATACATATATATATATATATATATATATATATATATATATATATATATATATATATATATATATATATATATATATATATAGTAGTCAAGATACCACTGCTAGAGCTGATACACATAGAAAGACCAATTATAGACAACAATAGGTTGCTTTATTATTGTATTAGAATAAGCGAGAGAAGAGTAGAGAGCAGTAAGAGGAGTTTAACCGAGTTTTAAATCTACCATCTATCTGGACTAAGCTCAGCTCGGTCAACAGCAAGCCCCATGTCTGCTGGGGAATTTAGTCTACGCTATGTTTGTACCCATTATTTATTCCATAGATTTCCTTTGTCACGTGTCACGAAGTAAAAGTGCTCGATATTTACGGAAGCTCACAAAGCGCATTGGAAAAGAAATGATTTGGAGCAGAGCTACGATCTACGTGCCCAAACCCAAATGGAAATGATCTAAGATCAATACTAACTCTGCACCATACAGACCTATCTTAAGTACATTCTCCTAAAATAATGTGTATATAAATATATAAGTGCAAAAAACGATTGTCGATTTGTTCGTTACACAATGTGCACAGTGCACAGTGCAATCTCTTTTCAATTTGTGCCGCGCGCATTATGAATGTATTATTCAATGCAAAAATCCCCATTGTCCGAGTGGCTGTGGAGCACAAATTAAAGCCGTCCGCAGACCAAGTCTTTCCCCATCAAATCCATTTGTCGTTTGTGTGTGAAAAGAGAGCGCAAAAAGCCAAACACTTTGACAGATTGCTGCTAACTGAAAGAGTTGCCAAGCGAACAAGTGGCCGACTGGTCGGGCCCCTAGGTGTGGGCCAAACGCGACCAGTCCGATCGCCGTCTGACTGGAGACTCCCTAAAACTGGGCGCTGCCCTAGCGATAGCCCTGGCTAATTTCATCATCTGCATCAAATTAGCTTTAGA
Organism: Drosophila paranaensis; assembly: GCA_035047545.1. NCBI lineage: Eukaryota > Metazoa > Arthropoda > Insecta > Diptera > Drosophilidae > Drosophila > Drosophila paranaensis. The sequence goes on along the minus strand of JAWNPL010000177.1, from coordinate 332,732 downwards.
TCAGACCTCTCAATACGGAAGTTATTCAACAGCTATAGATTATATGACACTAGACCTTAAGCATTTCATTAAGAGAAAGCAGATATACCTAAAAGGCACGAGGCCAGCCGTTTGGCCACATTTATAGGTTCTTAAAGACTTTGGCTTTGTAGAGACTTAATGCTTCAACCCATAACATATTTGCTTAATTGGGAACACTTGATCTCTAGTTTAGCTCTCGGATCACAGCTATTGCATAGTCTGAGCTGGTAAAAATTTAACTATGTTTATGGCTATAGAGACAGGTTCAAAGAACTCTCTGCCTTGGAGTTGCGTTTCCTGATTTCCAGGCTAAAAACCAAATTTATTTCACTTCTAAAAAGTTTCGTTTTCAGTACGATTGTCTTTTCGTAAACGGCTTAAATTAAGGTTCACATTTCAATATTAAGCTTCTCGTTCGAGCCGGCGAAACAGTTTTATTGCCTTTCTCTCTATCTGTCTCTGTATATACATATATATTTGCTCTCTTTGAGTAGAAATTAAAGAGCTATCGAACATGCAACTAATATTCTTTGAGCTTTGATATAAATAGCTTTGTCCCGCTATCTGTAATTGGTTTACCAAAGTGTTGACAGCTTCACAAATGTATTTCCGTATGCCTTTTGCTAGTAATGTCTCTGTATTTTCTTGTGGATAGGGCTAAGAACTGATATCATAAGAGCAAAGCTTGCTTAGAAGTAAGTAGAAGAGGTCTTAAGCCTGAACATCTATTAGATCTAATATACATTTCAATTACATTAATTTACTCTCAATTAATGTCTGTCTAAATACCAGATCTGATGGACACGCAGTCAATGACAACTTGGTCTGACTGGATGACTCTTGGCCATTTGCACATTTCGCAATATTAATAGAGATGGCACACGAAATGTTGGATTTTGATATGGAAATGGAATCGGCCAGTCATCTATGTAGTCATGTGTGACGCATCAGTGGACGCGACTCAAAACTCCAGCGCGAGGCCCATTCGGGGCGTGTTTTGTTTGAGTTGACCGAAAGGTGGTAAACCGAATGACAATTGTGTACTTGACTATAGTCGTTGTTGTTGTCGTTGTTGTTGTTGTTTTGCTTAATTATTACTATTATTAGTGTTTGCTTGGGCTGTCCCTCAGTCCGATGTGGGTCACTGTGAAGGTTCGTCCCTCAGACTCACCGATACTTCCAGTCCATTTTGCTCTTGTGCAAATAAAGCGATAGCAGCGGCACATCCGATATTTCAGTCTCCTGGCCGCCGGCCTCCAGCAGCAGGATCTTCCAGTGGGGCACCTCCGATAGGCGTGAGGCAAGCACAGTGCCCGCCGAGCCGCCGCCAATGATGATGAAGTCGTAGGCCAGCTCCACCTGCTGCACGTTGAAGGGTCGATTCTCCGGATCGAACAGATCGTAATTGTAGTACGCAATGGCGGCGATCAGAAATGGCAAAATCGTCAGCTTGCCGACGCCTACCACGGCGGTGGTCAGCTTGATGGCCGTGGCGATGCCCAGGCCCAGCTTGGAGGCGCCCACTGCAGCCACGCCCGCTGCGGCAGCCGCCTTGGAGGCGGCACTCGCCTTGAAGAGCAGCCCGCCCACCGAGACGGCGGCGGCGCTTAGAGCAGGCACAACAACCATATTGAAGGCTTCCTTCGTTCTCTCTCTCTCTCTCGCTCCCTCTCGCTCGCTCTCTGTCGCACTTGTTTAGTTGTCTTTTCCGCTTCAATTGTTGTTTCTGGTTCAGTGCCTATCCTTGAACGGTTTCTTCCTTTGCGCCTTCTGCACTCAGCACATCTTGCTGCCGTTCAATATCATCTTCATTCTCAAGAATCCACCTTTTCGACACTTTCATTTACGCTCACAAATCACGAGTCACGTTCACCAATCACAATTGTTGCTGCACTTTCATTTAGGCTTCGACAGAAAATAATAAAAAAAAGTGTTGTTTTCTTTTTGAAAAATAAATAAACAGTAGTGCGCGTCGCGTCGAGTCGCCGCTTCGAATTCCTCGTCGCGTATATAAAATGCTTTTTCCAAAAAAAAAAAAAATATTTTGAAAAAAGGCAACCGACTCGTTTGGCAGCCGCTGCGTTTCTGAGCCACTAAAGCAACTCGTGTGCGACGTTTTGTCTGCTTCGCTTTTCTTGTTGCAAGCCCGTCGACGCGTCGAAGCCCCCGCTGAGGCTGAAGCTGAAGCTGAATCGGTTGCGCATGCGCTCGCCCTGTGGAGCTGGCTCGTCAGCTGAGGAGCTCTACGCGCGCTGTCGTCTGCTCTGCTGCCGAGCGGGGCTGAAGCTGAAGCTGAAGCTGAGCTGAGCGCGTGACACGATTCAATCACGACTTGATTAGTGATTCTCTCTTCTCTGAGCTCCGATTCTGAATTCTCTTTCTTTCTCTGTCCCTCACTTCCCTTTCTATCTCCTCCCTTCTTTCTATCTCTCTATTCTTATCTACTTATCTCTCTCTCTCTCTCTCTCTCTCTCTCTCTCTCTCTCTCTCTCTCTCTCTCTCTCTCTCTCTCTCTCTCTCTCTCTCTCTGTCTCTCTCTCTCTCTCTCTCTCTCTATCTTGTTCATTCTTCCTCTCTCTTCTCCCGCTCATATAAATTATTTTGTGTTTTACAGACTCTAGTTTTATAGATTATTCTATTATATATATTCAGCGGGAGTTGTATTAAACCATTTCGCTCACAATTTATCACGCGCTCATCTTTAATTTTCAAATACACACGCGAAGCACTCATACACACACACACACACAGCTTTATTTGAGAGCGGGCTGCGGCAGCGCGTTCCAGCTTGGTGGCTCCTTTTCGCCAGCTGCTGCGGGAGCTGTTGCGAAACGGTTGAGTATTCGTACTCGCATTCGCACTCGCACTCGCTCAATGGGTATGGCGTAGTGCTTAACCGATTGGCAACCGATTGGTAACCGTTTGGCGCTCCTGCCGCATTGCTCTCGCGCTGACGAATTCGCCTGGCGCTGGGCACATTTTCGTTTTTGTGTGTTTGTGGTTTTTCTTTGCTCGCGTCTTTCGCTTTTTACCTTACTTCACTCACTTCTCTTTTTATTTCACTTAACCAAACGACCTTCATGCTCACTTAACAGTTATGTGCACTTAGCCGACGATCTCCGGCTAGCGTGTGTGTGAGTGAGTGAGCCACTGTGTGTGTGCGCTCACGTAAGCCACTGGCCCACTCCGAGGCGGGAGATAAGGAGTCGAATGAGCTGGATCTCCTCAGGCAGCGGAGGCAAACACTACTTACAATACTCAATATTTCCATATCTGTATTTATATTAAAGAAATTACCAAAAAAGAAAAATAAAACAGTAAATTATATAGTACACTCATGTGCAATGCAAAAACCGGTTCTTCAATTGCCAAAATGAGTGGAAAGCCACAGGAAAACAATTATTTTGATGTTTGCCAATCGGCTGGAAGTGGATTCAATTGAATGAATCAAACCAATGATGCCTAATCGTATTTAATGATATATATTTGGCTCGTGTTTCAAGTATGTCGAATAGCTGGCTAACAGAGCGCGCGGCTGTTAAGCTGCTGCTAACAGAACAGTTATTATTGGCAGTTGTTCAGACAGGTCCTGAAACAGTCCAATTAATGGTTCTAAATAGCCAAAAGTCTTAAATGCTGATAGAAAATTAAATGTTGATCAAAAAATATAAACCAAATATAACTTGTTGCATTAGAATGGAGTGCTAAGAAGAGTGTTAGCGTAAACTTGATAGAATGCATTGCAAATCGACACATCGAAATACTTTATATAGAGATAGTTTTGAAATTGATAAAAAATAAAGAAAATTAAGAATACATATTTAACATTTATAATATTCTCTCTCCGAAATCGTTAATGTTAAGTATAAATGTTAATGTCAGACTGTTAGCTGGTGGCTTGTAAATAAATACTCTAGATTCTTAATATTGCCTTAACATTACGTTAAGATATCTACATATGTATATGAGTTATCATACATATGCTTATAGAGCTGAAATTTGTCTTTTTTAAAAAATTCATTTATAAGCATTTTACCAATCAAATTCTGCTATATAATTCCAATAAGAATCACTGTTAAATTTAATGGCTGTTAGCATAACAGCGCATGTCGCTGCTGTTATAACAGATACATGCTATTAACATTCCGTGGCAAATAGAGCGTTTCATCTCAATTAGAATCGCAATTTAAGTCAAATCGCTTTGAACCCACAATAAAAGTACCGCACGTCCACTTGTAAACGGTAATGTTTCGGCTGTCCGGCAGAGGCTTGACAGCGTGAACAAATGTGTCAATCAAGTGCTCGACTCGCATCGAATTCAATTACGCAAACAAAACACAGGGGAGTGGTGGGGGCGGCATACTCCACAGAGTAAGCTTCTCCACGCTTGCCCTCAAAGAAGATACGTAACAAAATGTAATGACCGCCAATTAAGACGGCGACAATAAAATGCGGGGCGATGCCTGGTCGATTGTTTTTCCATTCGCCGCAAAAGGTCAGACGACAGTCGGCTTTTCCTCCCCGTGCGTGACTTTGGCAGGCGAAAATGTGTCAGCTGCGCTGGGAAAGCCTAACGAGTCGAGAGCTGAAATGTCACTAAATAAATAAACAAATAGATAGAGTTGGCCAACGTAAAGTTGTACAACTTGACCGTGTGCTGAGGGGCCCTTGTGAGTGAGATGTGAAGTCGTTTATTGCCATCTAAGAATGGTCAAGGGCTGAGAAGTGGGGCATTTATGACTCGATGTCATTGAGGAGTGCAGCATGGGGCACTCATAAGGCTCATGAGAGGGCGTTGTGCAACGTGCAGCTCTCGCGGCTGCCCTCATAAAAGCAAAGGTAACAGACTAATAGACTGCGACTTTTGAAATTTCGGTCTGCCTTAACGGTTTTCGAATCAGTTGCTCAAATTTCATAATCATAATCTGAGGCATTGAAGCGGTTGTTAAACCAGCCAAGATTTCTCATTCTCTGTAAGGCTTTAAGACAACAGCAATTACTTTTACTAATTTGCTAAATAGGTTTAATAGTCGCTCAGTTGAGATAACTGTTTCGAGATATGAATTTCGTAAGTAGCATGTGAGAGACTTTTTAACAGCGTGAAATGCTGCGCCAGCAGATGGCGCTAAATATTGCCATATTGCCAGCGACTGGAAGACTTTGGGTGGCTAACTGACCCACACTGTAAAAGCACTTCCGCTACAATTACAGGCGGCGGACAGTAAAGCGCACAAATTTCCGGTACTTGAGGCTCGTTTCGTATGTGGCTCTCGTTGTCTCTGTCAACTTTCCCAATCAGCGCCGAAATTAACTTAAAAGCAATTAAAAGTGAAAGACGCACAGCGCGAGTGTTAAGGCAGAAGCAATTTAAGGTGACATAATGAATATAATAATATGAAATGAATACAGAAATGAGAGATGAATATACATACCATGTCTATTGGAATGGAATCGAAGCGAATGTTTGGCATTCCTAGCGAATCTGCATCGCTGTTACGAATGTATCTGCATCTGAAGTTGTGTATCTGCCAATGTTTGATAGATATGCGAGCGTGAACAGCTGAGGCCAACCACAGAGCCAAGCGGTGCGTGGCATATTACACGCGCACTACGTGACCTTTTCCCATGGAGAAACAACAAGAAACTTACAAGCTTACCTCTTATTTACCAGATAGAGAGAGATACAGATACACGCATGTACTCACATGGGGATTACCTCACTGACACACACACACACACACACACACACACACACGGAGGGGGCTGTGTTTGTGGTAACTGGTAGCTCTTGGCTGACATCTTTCGTCTAATCTGGTGCCTAAACGCCTGGAAATGCATTTGTGCCCGTCATCGTTGCCCCGCTCGCTCGTAATTCACTGTCAAATCAGCGTAACGCATCTCAGATGGATCTCTCATTGCGTATTAACTTACGCATCTGCTGCCTGCCACCCGCCCACTCTTGCACTTGGCCTCTACGTGCGCGCTAATTACCCAACCCAATCCGGCAGTCAGGAGATTGGTCTATGGGAAAGTGGCTCACGTTGAGTAATTGTTATACAGAGCCAGCAGAGCTCGACTGGTAATTAAGCGAATACTCGATTATTACTACTGCCAAGGAATATATCGAGCATTATCGAAACTAGTGTTGGAAAGTGTCACATTAATTGACAGAGGCTAAAGCGTTTTCCTCATTCATTCCTCTGCGAGTAGACTTTGAATCATCTGTTAGCTGTCAGCTGTCAACTGCCAACTGCCAACTGCTCGCCTCCGTAGACCCATTTAATTATTTTAAGAGGCAATCTCTTCAGGCAGACCAAACATGAATCACTTGTGCCGCTACCCTGTAATAGCTGAAAGAAACAAATGTCAAGTTGTTCAGCGCCGTCTGTTCGCGCCGGAGCCCCTTTGGCGCGTGGGACACTCTTGTGAAGCGTGGCGCTGGCTGCACTTGTCTCCACGACCCACCGATTAATTGCCATCGGTTTGTATGCATGGGTGGGTGTTCGGCGCTCGGTCTTGGTCTTGGTCTTGGTCTTGTTGTGGCGCCAAGTGCCGCGCGGCATAGAAATGAGCCGAAATTCGGCTTTGGCCACTAATTGCGATGGGCCGGCCGAAAAGTGAAAGCGGTCAATCACCAATTGGCAAAGTTATGCCCCAGACCCAGTAAAAGGCGCTTATGTCAGCATTACATTCAGCATTTAATGAGTATATGGATAAATATGCATTTGTTACTATAATACATGTGGGCTGCAACTAGTGCAATCTAAATCTAGTGGTGGCATGTTTGGCATGTCACGCTCTCATATGCAATTTCCGAACTAGTAAAGTTGCCTGGAAGCAGAGGAACGGAGTTAGAGATCGGAAGAAGACTTCCCCTTTCGAGTTGCAGACGTCCTTAATTCTAGTGTGTACGATAAGCGAATCTGCGAAACAGAGAAATGATTAACATAATACCAATGATATAGGGCAGCGAGTCCTCTCTTACACAATTGTGTCCGTAACCAAGCATCCCAATACTTGATTGCGCCGGAGTGTAAGTGTTGCGTATATTTTCCTAGTTTTCTTTCTCTGTAGAGTTCCATTAGTGTTTCAGTTTACTAATTGGCTGGCTATAATTATTATTATTATTATTATTATGTGTGTTACAGAATATACATATGTGTAATTGTCACTTCAATATTTAATTGTCACTTCAATACTATGTTACATGGGGGCAAACGCAAGGAGGGACTCCTCGGACCTTGCCGCCCGACAATGTCATCTAATGTGTAATTTTAAATGAAACGCCACGTCCTGCAAAGAGAACTTTAAAATTTAGCACCTGTCGGCGATGGAAAGATCTAGAGTACAATACTTACTGTCATGACTGCGTGAGGATGGCAATCAAATGAAAATTAAGACTATTGGCAGCCTCCTTGCCTCAAAATGTGAATTAGTTTCGATATAACATCGAACATATTAATGGACAGTTGAAAATCTGCTTCGATTTCATTTAAATTCGTGTTCGTTGTAGGGATTTTATTGGAGCAAACACAAGGACCTTCCTGTCCTCGGACCATGCTCCAACGCCAAGCAAACTTATTTTCGAAACAAAAGTCCATTCCAGCAAAATTTTATATCAATTCAATTAACAAACTGAAAAAAAAATGTTCTTAACTATTGTGTCCGTAATCAACACAGCCATTTAGCTATGAGGCAAATAAATGCCACCAAGACTCATGCTGATTGAGCCCGTATACGAATTCTGCACCAAAAAAAAAAAAAAAAAAAACTACATGAAAATATGATTTCTTACCTTCATTTTCTATGCATTTGTGCTCGCCACCTGTAAAACTCAACAGGAAAAAAATTGTGTGCAAAAAAAATATAAATAAAAACTTTCAACACATTTTCGTAGGCAAAACAAAAACCGAAATTCCGGAAATTTAGCTCCGGTTTATATTTATTTTATTTTTATTTTCACTTTGAATTTTGAATTTTGAGAAACTGGAAATTTTGTATTTTTGATGTGAACGCTGCGACGTTCTGAAACGGAATAATGATTTTACAAAAGTCTCTGGACTGCCTAGCCTCGATTCGGGTCGTCGGCTACTTTGATGCACCAAAATTTAATCGATTGGAAACTGAGTGTTTCCAACTTTATCGCATCAAAGTAGGCAATCAATTAAACTGAGTGTTTCCCCATAGATGTGGCGAGCTTTCGATAGAACTATCGGCATCATCACTTATGCTCTGTGGTTATGGCCACTAGTGAGTCGATGGTCCTGCATTACCGATAGTTTGAGCAGGCCAAATGGCGTCTGACTAAACCCATGGCTCGAAGATGAAAAATTTTGGCTTAAGAAAATATACAAAATGCGTAATAAAATATTATTACATATTATTATTATACATATTTATATAATATATGTATATAATATATCAACTTCTTATTTAAAGAAAAATACAATAAGGAAAATTGTAAAGTAAATACCTTTCATATTGTATTGTACAAACGTTCTTTTATATTATTAGTATATGTATATATGTATATAAGTAACGCTTATTTTTAGTACTAACGATGGTGTTGAGGTAACTGGCGCCTGTGGTCCATCAAGTGAGACGATATATTGACAGTGCACAAAGTCAATCGATCTATCGCATAATTTCATATCTGTCGCTAGTGTCATCAATAGTTTTAATAGCTTTTACAGTTTTTGTGTAACATCAGCTGTACTCCAGATTTTATTCAAGTTTGAGATCTATTATCGGGAAAATGAAATACTTGTATGGATTCTCATCTTATTGATACTCCCACTGGGGTGCAGTAAATCGTCTTGTATTATAGATTTAATAACGTTGATCTACAGATATCCCCAAATGTAAATACTTTATCTGGTAAGTTACGTGGTGCTCCCACTGTGGCGAGATCGATTGGAAAACATTGATCTTACCTCAAATCAAGAGAGTCCCAAGCGCCTCTCTACACACTTCTCACTCTTACCAGCTTACCTCCTCGACTTTGGCATTAACTGCAGATCACTCTCCCAGATATTCAAATAAAAACATGCAAAAAGTCTCCAGTGCATTTCAAACCGTAGCTTTCACAGTTTAAGGTGAGCTTTTGCCTCTGCAGAGAGCTTTTCAAGCTTGCAAGCTTAACGCAGCTTGGAACCACTTGCGTGCGGTAGCGTTTGACAAGCACTGAACCCTGGGAAGCATTCAATCAAATATCACTTTTGAAACGTGCTCGCTTTATTGACTAACTAGAAAATACCAAAAAAAAAAAGAGAAAGAAGATCATTGATACATAGTCTCCTAGATGGATGGATTATGCATTGTAGCTCTCGTTTGTTCAGTTATGAGAGGACTTATAGCTCCGTGTGCTGGCCAGCACCCAGGTAATCCTCTTTGATCATATCCGCGCCCTTCTCGCCAATCATAATGCAAGCGGCATTCGTGTTCGCTCCGACAATGTCGGGCATAATGCTGGCATCGATTACTCGGAGGCCGCTGGCGCCATGCACGCGGAGGCGGGCGTCGACCACAGCCGTGGGATCGCTGGCGGGTCCCATGCGAGCCGTGCCCACTGGATGGTACACGGTGGTGGTCATGTGGCGGATATAGCAGCGCCAGTAGTCGTCCGACTGATAGGCGAGGCCATTGCAGGCCTCCAAATCGACCTTGTGCAGTGCTGCCTCGCGCTCTCCGAAGGCGCGCGTTTCCGGCAGCCGCTTGTAGATGTTGAGGGCACGGATATAGGTCTCCACGTCGCGATCGTCGGTCATGTAGCCCGGATCGATGAGTGGTGCATCCAAGAAATCGGCGCTCTGCAGTTCCAGCCGGCCGGCCGAGAAGGGCTTCAAGTGCAGCAGGTATGTGATGTATGTATTTGACTTTTCGTTGGCGGAGAGAATGCTCTTGGCCACGCGATCGTTGAATCCGGTGGCCTTCACATAGCCGCGCAGCTCCGGACTCTGCATCAGACTGAAGAAGTTGGTTGTCTGTATGTCCGGATTGGGACCATGCAACGAGGTGGTGTTGATGAAGCCCGTCAAGGCAGTTGCCTCGTGGTGCAACAGCTTGCTGTGGCGACCCATCAGCAGGTTGAACATGGCATCGACCAGCTCCTCCTCAGTGGGCTTGCGGGCCGTCGACTTATCGATCTGGAAGATCACAGGCAAACTGGCGTGATCCTTCAGGTTGCGACCCACGGGCAGATCCAGTTTGACTGGCACGCCAACGCTCCTCAGGTGCTCAGCTGGGCCAATGCCTACGCCAAGAGAGGAAAATAAGAATGGAATCAGAATAGAGTGTAGATGAGCTGTCAGTCTGTCCAAGCAAACCAATATTTTTAGATTAAAAACTGAAGACTTTGTACAGCGGAAGATTCACGCGTTAGACACGTTCTAAAGCCAATTAAATTCAGAGTGCCATAAAAGTAGTCATAGGTCTCTGTGCGAACGGTAGGAAAATATTCAGCAGCTATCGGATAACTTTATCTCGGCCATAAAAGTCTCAAACAATTCGTTTGTTTTCTATTTTTGCATAACTTTTGGCTATCTAATCGGCGTGGGCAGAGATTAAGCAGCGAGCAGCGAGGGTCGCGATTCGCTTGACCTTGTCAAACCTTGGGCTGTTGTGACCCACTTCACCACTACCTACCTGAGAGCATTAGAATCTGGGGAGTGCCAATGGCACCTGCCGCGAGGATGATCTCCTTGCTGGCACGCACAGTGTACTCCTTCTTGCCGCGATGAACGAAGGTAACGCTCTCGGCCCTCTGCTTGCCGTCCAAGTTGAGACGCTTGACGTGGGCGTGGCGCACAATATGCAGGTTGGGCGTGTCCTTGCGCAGATGGGAGCGAGCAGTGGTTATGCGACGACCGCCGTCTTGAGTGCCCAGTATATCCATTTGGCCGACGAACGAGCCCTCCGTAAAGTCCGGCGCACTGCCGTAGCCCATCTCGAGCATGCCGGCGCGAATGGTCGAGCGGAATTCGTTGTCCGAGACGTAGTTGTTGAGACCCATTGGTCCGCCCACGCCATGATCGCCGGGCTTGTAGTCGGGCCGAGTGGAGCGCAAATCCTCCGCCTTGCGGAAGTGCTTGAGCACCTCGTCATAGCCCCAGCCGGGATTTCCGCGCTCCTCCCAGTCGTCGAAGTCGGTGCGTGTGCCGCGTGCGTAGATCATAGCGTTCATGCCGTTCGTGCCGCCCAGCATCTTGCCTCGCGGCCAGTGGCAGCTCTCGCCGAGCATGGCCATGCAGGCGCGTCCATTGGGCTGCGTGTGGTACTGCCAATCCCACTCGGAGAACTGTGTGGCCATGTGCCAGGCAACGAATTCCGTTTCGATGGGCGGATCGCCGCCCGCCTCCAGCAGCAGGATGCGCCAATTTGTGTGCTCCGCCAGCCGACCAGCCACGACGGCGCCCGCGCTGCCCGCACCCACAACGACGAAGTCGTACGGCTCCTGAAAGCCGCCCGCATTGTCCAGCCAATCGCCGCGATCGGCCGGCCACTGGTTCTGTCCACTCAGATCACAATATTTCGAAATCAGCGTATGCAGCAGCAGCGACATCAGCGTATTGGCTGGGCCCGCCGACCTAGCGGCGCACTCGGCGCTAAGGAACTCCATTTCTCTCACTGATATACCAGAATCTCGAACGTATCGACGCCTTGCGCTCCGGTCACTGGCGCTGTCCGTGCGCTACTGTTCGCCGGACAGAGCCGGCCGCCGGCATATGTACGGTCGCGAAGCACCAAGCATTCGCATGCCGAACGCGTCGCCGTAAATCACCTGCTCCATTTGCATTGCAAATAGACCACCGTCCGTATAGGTGCTCGGCGTGTGTGTGTGTTTATATATAGAACCGAGCGGGCTCTGCCGGACGCGCCTTTATCACTGCTACAGAGATTAGATGTGACATTCAAGAGCAGGTGCAGCCAGGGCTAAGGCGAAGCCTAAAACTACGACTGCGCACTACTAAGCGCACGGCGTATGATAAGCTCCGCTGGCCCATTCAATTATCGGGCCCCCAAATCGTTTTTTATGATCGCACTTAACAAGGCAATTGCTCTCTCTCCCTCTCTCTCTCTCTCACTCTCGCTCTTAGCCTCTCTTCCGTTGATAAGTCGCCGCAGATAAGCCGAAAAGCATTCGCTGCGCCTGCAAAGCCATTCGTGTGCTCTACAGCGGGTGGGCGGGCCACGCTCATGGGCTTGGCACAAGCAACACATCTCGAAACAGGAAAATCTGTGTTCATGGGTTCGGCCTGGGCACTCTGCCAACCGATGCAGTCGAGTCGAGGGTGCGTCTGCCTCTCTCTCTAGCTCTTTCTCTCAATCTGTGTATCTCTTTTGCCCAGCTTGACTCCGCTTTGAGTAGATGTATGTGCCTTCATCTAGTCGATGTTGCCAAGTCTAGATACCCTGTAACTAGCTGCATATATCTATACTTGCTGATAAACGTTAACAGCAATCTATCTCGTTGATTGATTCTTTAATAATAAATGTGTCCGATATATGTACATATGTGCTGAATATGAAGTTCCTCAATAAAGTCAGCTAGAGATTATTGGGAACTCAAATGCCTTTGATGTGTTGGCTAAACTTTTCCACAGAAATCTGCATAACCAAATGTTGCGTCTCTAGTTTGTAGAACCTGAATTGAGCGCCATCAAATGAGATACTTATATAGATATATACATAATCTTATACATAGAGATATTTATAATTTAAAAGAATCTTAAGTTTATATGGCCGAGCTGAGACAAAGCATATGGGAACATAACTAAGAACTATAGAACTCGTAGAGCAGGAGATTTTCAGAATTAGTTTAAAGACTCAAGTTGACTCAGTTCACTTGATCGAAACTTAAGGTAAAGCTTACCACTGGTGATGCTCTGACTTGCGAGTATTCCCAGAGCTCCCTAAATTTGATTCTTAAGAATAATCCAATCATAAGACAGCACCCATATCCCAAGTGCATCGCTCACATCTATAGTTGCACGGATTTCGATCGAGTGTGTTACGAAATCAGAAAGCAAAACATATAGCGCAATAATGAATTCGTACAGTTCAAAGGCTTGTGAGCTCTGACGGGCAAGATGCTAATAATGCGTTTGCCAAACGGAATACTAATTATACTGATCGAAATATTCGTCGTCTAACTGGCTACGCAACAAGTGGTACTGAGTGGGCTCAATCCGAGCTCGAGTGGAACTAGTTCATTTATGAGAGTTGCCAGTAGAACTAACTATAGATTTTATTTAAAATATAGAACAGAGTTCACATGTCTTCGTGGAGATGCACTCGGCCTAGCTGCTCGGCCCAGTCCTGCGCAATGAAGTCCGCTGCCCGCTCTGCAATCATGACCGTGGCCGCATTCGTGTTGGCGCTGACCACGGCGGGCATAATGCTCGCGTCGGCCACGCGCAGGTTGGAGATGCCTCGCAGCTGCAGGCGCGGACTGACACAGGCGGCTGGGTCTGAGGCGGGGCCCATCTTGACGGTGCTCGTCTGATGGTAGCAGGTGACGGTGAAGTACTTGGCATAGCACCGCCAATAGCTGTCACTGCCGTACGCGTCCGACGCTGCGTCGCACTCCTCGATGGGTATGCGCACCAGCTGGGCGTGGTGCTTGCGGTACGACTGTGTCTGTACCATCGCCTCCTGATGCCGTATGCCACGCAGCAGCGTCTCCACATCCTCCCGCTCTGCCAAATAGTTGCTGAACAGCTGCGGCGGCCTCTTGTAGTCCGCGCTGTGCAGCCGAACCTTACCCGCGGACTTGGGCTGCGCGAGCAGTATGAAGACGCACAGCAGATTGGAGTCCTTCAGTTGCTGCTGCAGAGTCTGCATATAGCGCGGCTGCAGCGAGAGTCCATTCAGGAAGAGTTCCAGGGTATCGTGTCGGGCGCGTTGAAAGAACAGATGGTGAAACTCCAGGTCCGGGTAGCGAGGATCGCTGCTGCTGTTCGAGTTTACGAAGCCCACCAGCGATGCGGTGCCGTGGGCGGCCAGTTCCCCCGTGTGCTTCATCAGATAGTCATAGACGCTGTCCAGTACGTCCTGGTGGCTACCTGGCTTGGCCACGCCAGCGTCTAGCTGTATGAAGAGCGGCACAACCACATGATCCTGCAGGTTGGCTCCCAAGCCGGGCAGGTCCTGCAGCACAGGCACTTGGAGTTGCTCCAGATGCTCGCGTGGTCCGATGCCCGAACGCATGAGAAGCGCCGGCGAGTCGATGGTGCCCGCTGACAGTATGGCCTCCTTGCTGACGTCGATGCGATAGGTGCGGTCGTCGCGCACAAAGCTGATTGCCTCCAGCTTCTTGACGGATTCATCGAAGTGCAGCTGAGTCACGTGCGCCCGTTTCACCACATGCAGATTGGGTCGCTCCGCGACCTTGGACAGATGCCCCTTGGCGGGACTCATGCGATGTCCGCGCTTCACCGTGCCCGGCACGGAGGAGTAGCCCACAAAGCTGCCGTCGGCAAACTCTGGAACGGTGGGTACGCCCAGCTCATGGCCGCCGTCGCGTATCATGTTCTGCATTTCTTCGTACTGTAACTCGAAAGGGTTCAGCGTCACGTAGCCCTGCGGATGAGTCTCATTGCCCGCCGGACGCACCGAGCGCTCAAAGTACGGCAGCACTTCGTCATAGCTCCAGCCCTCGTTGCCCAGCTCCGCCCACTGGTCAAAGTCACGCCGATTGCCTCGCAGGTAGAGCATCGCATTGGCCGCCCCCGTTCCGCCCAGCATCCGACCGCGGGGCCAGTAGCACTGTCCATTCCGCTGCGCCTGGCAGGCTATGCCGCTGTTCTCCGTCTTGTAGTTCCACACGAACTCCGAGAACTCAAGGCCTAAGAATAATCCAGGTAGCTGTTCAGTAAGAGAAAGAGAGGTAAAGAGGGGAGTCAGATAGGAGTCAGATAGGAAGAGAGCATGTTTCAAGTATAAAGATTATAATCTAAATTATTTCCACACTATGAAACGATCTTAAATGAGAACTCGGATCGAGTGAAGAGCCCAGAAGTCTTTAGAGTAAACTCACTCAAAAAGTATTGCTTATAATAATAAATTATAATAAATATATATACTATTCATATTCTGTGTTAAAGCTTTGTCGAAGTTCGTAGATCCAAGTTTAAAGATCGTAAACCGTAGATCTCAGATCATGTAGCGCACATCTAACACTTTTAGTTTCTAAGCAACCCAGCAGCTAAACTGTTGACTATCTAAAAATAATATAAATAGAAATATTTTCGTATTTATTCCAGTCCAGCTAAGCTGAACAAAAATGTTTTATTTCTATTTCTAATCAACTTCATTTTTAGCTTATCTAAATTCCCTTGTTTTAGACATTGGAAAACTACAAATGGAATGGCTCTAATATATGGTTAGATAAGTGACAGCACTTATCTTAATTTTATATACTTGTTTTTTTCAGATAAGCTATAACAGCTCTTATGTTATATTTCCTAGCGCCTATATCCTTGAGCTGATAATAACATAATTTAACTTTAAAGGCTGTCAAGGCTAAGACTACCTACAAAGCATCGCTTCTTTTTAAGTTATGTAATCAACGAATTGGAGATTTAACTATAAATATAATTATAACTACAATATAATTGTCACATCTTGGTCCTGGTTTCTTTCTATATAAAAGAATCCACAAATATGAGAGCGTAAATCTTAAATTGATAGATTTGAAGAGCCCTTTAGGTATACCTAGTTAAGTATGTTTAGCCGCATCACAACTCTCTCTCACTTCTGAATATATGACAATCTCTAGTCGCTTATCTACGTTACAGCCGTAACGGCCCTGTCCGGGTAGTCATCCCATTGCAACATTCATAGACTCGGCTGTTCGCTTCATAGTATCATGCCACATTATATTATATCTGTCACTATATGCCTATAAACGGGTATATATATTATTTACATGCAAATATTGATACACTTGCCTTCAGTTTGTTCTATGTACTATAAATATTTATCTCTTTATTCGCCTGACGGAGTATTGGCAACTCTCGGTGAGCTTTGAACTTTGGCACTCACCTCGGACTCGACGGGCGGATCACCGCCCGCCTCTAGAACGAGCACACGCCAATTGGGATTCTCGCTGAGCCGGCTGGCGATCACGGAGCCCGCAGAGCCGGCGCCAATGACGACAAAGTCGTAGGGCTCCTGGATGCCTTGATTTTCAGCCAGCAGCTGGCCATGGTCCGGCGGCCAAAGCGAGGTGGGTGCGACATTGCACTGGGCTGCGAGCAGCGTCTGGAGGAGCATCTGCACCATTCCCGTCCAGATGCCAATGCCGTTCGGTGTGCACTGCGCATCACCTGGACTAAAGCCGAAGCTCTGGTTCGCCGTTGTTGCCAGCATTTTGATTTGAGCTGAATTGAGGCGACGCCAGCGCTTGTGAATTGCTTTTATAGATGCGATAAGCTCAAAGTTGACTGACTGACTGACTTCGTTACGGCAAGGCAGCGATTACAACAAGCTTGCCTTTTGTTGACAAAAGCCAGCGAGCACAGCCGAGTTGCGTCGTGTGCGACAACCTGACAGTGAATCGCATCAGTATACCCTCGCACTCGCCAACAGCGAAGTAGTTCAATCAACTGATTGACTGATTGACTGATAGAGGACACCGTATGAGCTGGAAGCGTGCTAATCCTGCTAAACTAGGGAGATATATATATGGGTATATATAATTTCGGATCAGCTTAGACGAAGTCGTATAAAAAATAAAGTACAGTGAAGTCATCGCCCAGATAGTAACTGTATTCCACAAAATAAATTTACGACCTTTCCTAATTAGCTCTTTGAGCTTTTACATATTGTAAATTTGTGCATTCAGCATTTTTACTGCTGTCATTGCCAATTTTAGGTGAATCTAATTTTTCTATCAAGTATAGTGGGGTTTCTAGCTAATAGCGTAGTTCAGCAAGTAATTTGTGCATATCAAACGCATTTGGAATCCATTTCAAGCATTCATTTGCATATCTCCTTTCGAAAAAGAAGCGTGCAAAAGACCTGAATTTGCAGTGGTTTAAGCATGCCCTGTTTAAAGCTCACAAAGTAGGCAATAGGAGTTATTCAGTTGACTCTAAAGAAAGCCTCACTTCATCCTGTCAGACTTGCAGTAGAACCAAAGGGGCATAGGCCTAATCTTTTGTTTCACAATATTCCCTTAAATTCGCAAAGCGATATTAAATTCATTTTCGATTAGCACTTTCGATGTTTGCCTTATGAACAAGTCAGACGAACCCAAAGTGAAACAGGCTTGTCAGAAGCTTCAACTTTCAATGAACCCGTTAATACGTAATTGCATTAATCGAGTACGTGCTTAAGTTCACATATAATGCAGCCGATGCCAAGAGGCCTTAGTCTTTGTGAAGTGCTACTTCAGTGTATAAATAAATCTTGAATCGCTTTGTAGGAGCAAAGATTCTAGTATAGCTGACTCTCAGCTAGACTTCATATATGTGCGCTGTACATATAGATTGTAATCAGCAAATGCAGTGAGATCCGCTCTAGAAGAGCTTTGCCTTAAGTACAAGTACTGGTCACTGGGCGAGTATTGGGTAGTCGACATGAGCCGACTGCAAGTGCTCCCACTTGTTTACGCGTTACGCGAAGTGTAGCAGAACTGACCTGCTTAAAGAGCAGAGACCTGAAAACACCTGTCGCATGTGCCGCATTGTAATCTGTTTGATTTATATTCCTAGAACAAAGTGACACTCGAGTGCTGAATGCATTTATAGGGTATTATCATCTTGTGGGAAAGTGAGCAAAGCACGCCTAATCGCTAATCGAGTCTAATTGCTGCTGCTGGGCAGCTGCCCGTAAGCAGCTGTCACCTAGACCCGGCCAATGTCGACCAAGGACAGGCAGCACTCTCGAAACGGCAACATCCACGGCAAATGACAGATTGCAAGTTGTTCATTTACTCGCTGACCGATTAAAGTTTTTGTCTGATAATTGCTATAAACGGCGTCTGCGACAACCGCATTTTTGTGCAGCTAGTCAGCGCAGCAAGCTGAGCAAATGTAAAGGCAGGGTATCTCATGCGTGTAGATGCCCTCTGCTGAGTGTGGACTATAGTTGGACTCTTCGAAAGAGCATGATCACAAGAGACTTTGATCATTGATGATTCCAACGAATTCCCTGTAATATTTGTGGATGCTGAAAATGAAGTGAAAGGGCATTTGATATTGACCTTAGACTCTATCTATCTATCTAGACTCTAATTGAAAAGTGAGCATTGCATCTATAATATAGACTACATTCCCCACTCACAGCAATGCAGGGTATCTACTAGTAAATTCCCTTCCAATTTAGCATAATACTATCTGTCAAGATAAGCTCTCAATGTTTGCATCCTGCACGCCAGCTGTATTGACCTTCTTCTTGTTTTGGGCTTATCTCGTCTCTCGTCTAACTTGTTAATTTGGTTTATACTCCTCGATTATAGCTCCATTTTTATGGACTCATAAAAGCAGCTGATAATGAGCTTAAGAACTCGAGCTGTTGTGCAGTCTAACGGAAAAGATAAAGTGAGCTATGGAGCCAGAGCTCGGTCGGATTCAGCAGAGCTTGCACACTTTTATTGCACCCTTTTGCAGCCTAAACCTAATTACAGGGTATTTAAGATAATATACACGTATATAACCAACGAAAAAAAAAGGATTAAATTAGTTTAAACACAAATTGAGTATTTTATGGTGGGCGTCTGTCGGCGGCTCACAGTCCACTGTTCATGGCGATGCGGATGAACTGAACGGGCGCGGGTGGCTCGACGTTGGCGGCGGCAGCAATCCAATTGCTCACGGGCAGGAGATTGAGGCCAGCGCTGAGATCTGCGAAGAAGTCGGAGGATACTTCTAGAGAATGGCTGGAGGCAGCTGCTTGAGGACGGGCGGCGAGACTTACCCGAAGGATCGTTGAGCGCGGGCGCCGTTGCTGTTGTCGCCTGCTCCGACGGCGAGGACTCCAGCAGCAACTGTTGCTGCGGCAGTGCAGCGATGGCGGGTAGGACTTGCACCAAGCCGAACAGCAGCAGCAGCAACTGCAGCTGATGGTGGCGCTGCTGGCTCTGGAGCTGCTTGGGTCGCGTCATTTTGTTAGCAGCCGATGTCGTGAACTGGCCCGTAAGAAAATCTCGGAAACCTTTTTGAAAACTTCAGCGCAGCGAGCGTTGCATGTGTGTGTGTGTGTCAAACTGGTATAACTTGTCGCGTTTGCCATTTGGTTCAGCGCCCGCTCATAAAATACGACAAATTCGCCAAAACGGCAACAGCTACAACACCAACAACAGCTGCAGCAGCAACAATTGCTGGCGCCTGCTGTCAATGCCGCCAGAATTAGCTGGGAAATGTCAACAGCAGCTGCTGCAGCAAGTGCAACGGACAACCAGCAAGAACATATTCCAAATGTGAAATAAGAAGAGCTGCAGCAGTTGCAACTGCACACCAGCAACAGCAACAATGAACTCCTTACTTCCAACGGCAACAGTTGCAGTAATAACAGCAACAACAATTGCATTTCTAACAGTATTGATGCAGAAGACGCAGCCAGAATTGCTATTGCATTGCCTTTGCAACAACAGCAATAACAGCGACAGCAACAACAATAGTGCGAACGCCAACAGCAACTGGCAACAGCAGCAACAATTGCTCGATTAAGAAAGATTTTAATAGTTGCAACCACGACAGCAACAATAACTTTATCAGCAGCAACCACAGCAGCAATCGGCAACAGCAGCAACAACAACAACGGCAACTGCAACAAGAATAACACAAACAACTTCCACAAGAAGAAGAACAGCAACAGATCCTTTTAGACTGATTTCAATAGCAGCAGTTGAAATTACATCAACAGCAACAGCAACTGCTACAGCAGCGACAACAACAGCAACTGCAACAACAGCAACCTCCAACAAGAACAACAACAGTTCGTTTTAGAACGATTTCAATAACAGAAGTTGCAACTGCAGCAGCAACCAGAGCAGCATTCGGCAACAGCAGCACTGATACAACAACACCACCAACAACAACAACAGCGCTAGCAACAGCCACAGCCATAATATGAGCAACTGTTGCCACTGCCGCAACAACTGTTGCTGTCTCACGTTTCCAACTCAATTATGCGCAAATCGCTTTGATCGATCTTTCAGTGTGGACGCCCCCGCGCCGCACCCAATGCTCAGCCAGCTACAGTTAACCCACAAAGACCGAAACTGAGCCCGCGATCAGGTTTCCCATTGACGAAACGGTTTTTAAGCAACATTTTTTCCTATATATTCTACAATGGGAATTGGGCGGAATGAGCCGAAATCTTGTCGGCTTTGCGGCACGTCAGCATTTGCAGCTGTGGCCCGCTGGGGACGGCCAATTGTGGTTGGCTTACGAATGGCACAAGGCTGCACCGCTCGGCCTCGGCTGACCCCTAACCATTGACCCCAGCTGGCTTTACGCTTGAATACAGTTATTGTTGACCCGAATTCGGCACAGCTAGAAATACGCTATTAACCTTCGCTTGGCCAAAATTAGCTTCGATTCGCTTCTATCAAATCATGTGGAGTGAGGCAGCCTTTCACGATTGCTGTCGATATGGCCTGAAGGGTTATCTCTGTGGGCCGTAATATCTTCGTACAGTCTCGATAGCCGAAGGCATTTCTCGATCTGTAGCAACGAGGAAGCCGATTGATCCTATTCTTCAACTCTTTCAACTTCTTTTAAAATTTCTATTCAGATTTATTTGAGAGTTAAGAAATAAGAGATACAGCTTAAGCCTAGCTTATGGGCTGGCCTACCAGGTGTCGCCCAGGCGAGCTATAGCCAGCCGCCGTGTGGATAGTGGTGCCAGTCCTGCTTGATCATGTCGGCGCCTCGCTCCGCGATCATCAGCGTGGGCGCATTCGTGTTGCCGGTGGGAATCGTTGGCATAATGCTCGCATCGATGACCCGCAGGCCGCGGAGGCCACGGACTCGCAAGCGCGGATCCACCACGCCCAGGGGATCCTCGACAGGCGCCATTTTGCAGGTGCCGACGGGGTGGTAAATGGTCTGCGAATAGTACCTGGCCAGGCACTCCCAGAACGCGTCGCTCAGGTACTCCACCTCCGGGCAGTTGCGCCACTCGTATATGTTCAACGTGGCATTCAGGCTCTGCATTGCCGGCGTCTGAGTGAGGCGATGCGCCACCTTGAGCCCCTCCACCATGATGGCCATATCCAGCGGGTCGTCGTAGTAGTTGGCGTGGATCAGCGGATGCACGCGGGGATCGGCGGAGCGCAATTGGACATAGCCGCGGGAGCGTGGACGCATCACCAGCGGGGCAATCACAAACGAATCCTCATAGATGATCGGCTCGAAGGTGTTTGCATAGTTGTCCAGGGTGATGGCTGCACCTCGTCTGCCAATCATGCCGCCGTCGGCACCGTAGCCGTAGCTGCCCATGAAGAGTTGAACGTCGGGCCAGTCCGCATCGCGTGGCATCTGAAAGCGAGTGCTGACGAAGCCCATCACCTCGCTGACGGGCATGGCATAGAAGAAGCCCTTGTGACCGTGAATGAAGTCCTGCACGGACTCCTCGTTGAGCAGGTCGGGCACTACGAAGGACATGTGGCCCGGCTGGTTGCTGTCAAAGGTGTAGATGGCGCCCGAGGTGGAGATGTGGTCCTGCAGGTTGCGGCCCACTCCAGGCAGATGCTGCACCAGCGGTATGCCCAGGGGCTGCAGCTGCTCGGCAGGCCCCACGCCGCTGACCATCAGCAGCTGGGGACTGGCCAAGGAGCCGGCGGACAGAATGACCTCCTTGGCGGCCAGCACCTGATGCTGGGCTAGCTTATACTCGAAGCTAACGCCCAGCACCCGCTTGCTCTCCGGCTCTATGTGCAGCCGCTCCACGAAGGCTTTCAGAACGATGTCCAGGTTGGGCCGCTGCCAGCTGCGGCGTATGTAGCCCTTGTTGGCGCTGCAGCGCAGGCCGTCGCGCAGCGTCCCGTGGGGCGGGGCGAAGCCCATTTGGGTGCGTCCATTGAAGTCGCCGTCGGGATGAGTGAGGCCCAGCTGGGCGGCGGCTTCCATGAACACGTCCAGCAGCGGCGAGGTGGATCTGTAGCGCTCCACGGTGATGGGTCCGCCGTGACCGTGATACGGATTATGCTCGTAGCCGGGCACGCGCATGTCCTCCGCCTTGCGGAAGTAGTGGAGCACATTGTTGTACTCCCAGCCCGGATTGCCCAGCCCGGCCCAGTGGTCGTAGTCGCGCCGATTGCCGCGCACATACATCATCGCGTTGATGGAGCTGCAGCCGCCGAGGACCTTGCCGCGCGGCCAGAAGCACTGCTGCTCCTCCATGGCCAGGCAGTAGCGATCCGAGTGCTCCGTCAGGTACTTCCAGTCCCAGGGACTGCGCTGGAAGACCGGATACATTTGCGGAAGGTCCATTAGGAGTGGCTCGTCGCCGCCCGCCTCCAGCAGCAGCACGCTCCACGCCGGATTCTCCGAGAGCCGCGCCGCCAGCACACAGCCCGCCGACCCGCCGCCCACAATGACAAAGTCGTAGCTGGGCCGCAGCTGCTCAATGTAGATGGAGTGGACGCGCTGCTGATCGTCCACGATATCCGGCCGGTAGTCCTTGATGCCCTTGTTCAGCAGAATAATCACCATAGCCGAGGGCCCCAGCGTCAGCAGGAACCGCCACATGGTAACGAACGTATTCACAGCCGTCATCTTTCGCTGCCACTCGCCGCCTCAAGTCGAACTGAATCGCCTGCGCGGCCAAGTCCGAGCTCTTGGCACTTGCACTTGACTGCTGACCCAGCGAAACGCTCTCGCCCACAGCGGGTGCAATGACCAATTTCCAATTGCTTCTTTCCCTCTCTCCCATTTCGTAATACTTCACGTTTCGCTCTTATACATATGTACGTACATGTAGCTTCGTAGCTTGAGCTCTTCGCTTCTCATAATGCCCTTTGATTCCTGTGCAATGGCTACCTTTCACACCTGTAGCTCCCTCAGTGTCAACTCTCCCGATCATATTTCGCTATTCTCGAACAAGCAGCGGGGTCGTTCCCTCCAGTGTATACACTGTAATTGTGTGCTTTCTTCTTAGCTACCTTCTATTATGTTATCTGTAAGCTGAGATGTTTAAAATGGATGTCAAACACTGATTAGATTAGCACTAGCAGCTAATGTCATTCTAATACCAGCACAGAAAAACTCTTTTACATATGTTTAGCAAGACTTGATATACTCGTGCAATAGGTTAGATATGCAGTAGTCAATCCGAGTGCCAGAAGCAAACAAGTCGACCAAAACAAAAGAACAAACTGAACAAAAAACTGCGCACGCACACAGAAAACAGCACGTGGGCTAATGTGGCAAGGCTGGTCGACTATTGCCTACCCTCTGCTGAATAGAAAGTAAAGTTTATTCATTAGTATAACCTTTACCCTTTAAAGAATGTTTATTTGGGGTATATTGGTTCAGGGAACACGTATGGGACAAGCACACCCCATGGAGTATACAACGAGCTGACGCTTTCCTGGCATGTCTGTATGCCTACCTGTTAAAGAAAAGCTGTAGGCTGTAAATTTTATATATAAAATAATATAATATAATATATATAATATAATATAATATAATATAATATAATATAATATAATATAATATAATATAATATAATATAATATAATATAAAATAATTTAATATAATGTAATATAAAATAATATAATATAATATAATATAATATATATTATATAATATAATTTTATATATTTTCATATATTACCAATAATATTCAATAATTTTATTTGCCTTCCAAGCTATAGATTTCAAATATATTTTGTAGTGATAAGATCTGGGATATGGCATGTAAGAATACCGTCGAGGAGCTGCGCCCCGAGGTTGTCTCGCCCACATCCAAGGCCAAGTTGCAGTCTGGCAAGTGTCTGTCTCAGCGCACTAAACTTATTCCATATATGCTTGACATAGGTCGTACAATGATCCGATGGCAAATTGATTTGCTTATGCCAAGACAATAATATGAGTATAAAATTGCCTACTTATTGCCACATGCCCCATTGCCGTTCAGCTATTCAAAGTTTCAGGTATTATTGCAGGGTATATTGCTATTAGGCATACTTCGTATCTATCAGTAGGGTAGTAGACATTTCTGCATGAAGGGTATGCCTTTAACAGTGCGCGATCAGCTGTTAACTGTATGTGCTTAGAGCTTATAGCAGCGCGGTTACTTTAGAGCGAAAGCTCCCACGATGGCATTCTCCAGGGCGTAGGGAAGCGTCTAGGGAAGCTTCCGCTCAATCAACCGTTTAAAGCTTCAAGCGGCGCTGTTAACTAACAGTAAAAGCTCACACTGTCTCTCTCTCTCTCTCTCCCTCTCCCTTCCTGCCTCCCTCTGTTTCTCTCTCTCTCTCTCTCTCTCTCTCTCTGTTTTATTTCGGAGTTCATTTTGCCATCGCCAAAGCGAGCGAGCGACGATGCAATCGCGCGGGCGGGACTAAAAGCTTCGACTCGACGTGAAATTTAAAACGCAGCGTAAACAAGATCAGAATTTAAAAGCTGGCAAAGCTGCAAATAAAGATAAAAATAATATTTTAATTGCCTAAGCCAAAAAAAGATGAAATGAAGTCACTGGGCCTTGTGTATTTAACGCGCAGCAGCAAACTTCGGAAGGCCCAAAGCAGTTCGCAATGAGACGCCCGAGAGGAGCCAAGTGTGTGGCATTCGTGCTGCTGCTGCTGCACCCCCTGGCCGCTGGCAGCCAGGCACCCAGCAACGGCGTCGGCCTGGCTCTGATAGACTCCGTGACCTCGGCCTTGACAGCCGCCAGCTTGGCGCTGACCAGCGATTGGCCTCCAAATGCAATTGGAGATCCTCCGAGTCCAGCGAACTTCGATTACATCGTGGTAGGTGCGGGCAGCGCGGGCTCCATTGTGGCCAGCCGCTTGGCGGAGCAGCCGAATGTGACGGTCCTGCTGCTGGAGGCGGGCCAGGACCCAACGCTCGAGTCGGAAATCTTCGCGCTGAGCGGCTCCATGCACCACGACTCGCGCTATATGTGGCTGGACGAGGCGGAGCCGAACCCTCTGTGCTGCCAGGCCATGGCGCCGCCACACGGCTGCTGCTGGTGGCACGGCCGCATGCTGGGCGGCACAGGCGCCCTCAACGGAAACATCTATGTGCCGGGCAGCGCAGCCAACTTCCGCAACTGGCGCTGGCGCCTGGGCCTCCGCGGCTGGGACTGGCCAGACGTCCAGAGCGCCTATCGGCAGCTCCGCGCGAAGCTGAAGCCGAGCTACTTTGCCGTCGAGCCGCAGAACCAGCGACTGGCCGAGCTCATCTACGCAGCCGTCGGCGAGCTGGGCGTGCCTAGGATGACAGAGCCCCTCATCTCCGGCAGCAATTTCGGCTACACGCACAAGGTGCCGGTTACGATAAACCAGGGCAGGCGCGCGAGCAGCGCCCGCAGCTACCTGGCTGGAGTGGACCGCCCGAATCTGACCGTGCTGCGCGGGGCCCAGGCCCAGCGGCTGCTGCTCAGCTCCGGCGGACAGCGGCTGCGCGGCGTCAGCTACTACCACGCGGCCAGCAATCGAACCCTCACCGCCTGGTCGAGTCGCGAGCTGGTGCTCAGTGCTGGAGCGCTCAACTCTCCGAAGCTTCTTCTGCTGTCCGGCATAGGCCCGGCCCGGCAACTGAGCAGGCTTGGCGTGCAGCCGCGGGTGCAGCTGGAGGGCGTGGGCAAGAATCTGCATGATCACGGCATGTTGCCGCTGTTCCTGCGCTTTGCTGGCTCCGACTGCGCCGTCAACAGCAGCCGGCCGACGGCTAGGCGTGGCGCCTTCGAGCCCGCCTCCGTGGCGGAGTATCTGCTGCAGGGGTACCGCGGCCCGCTGGCCGAGAGCTTCTCCATGATGGGCTTCATCAACTCGAGTGCGCCAACGAGTCGCTCGGGCCAGCCGGACGTCCACGTGGTCGCCCACACGCTGCTGCCCCGCGGCGGCGACGGCAGCTTCGACTACCTGGGCTTCCGCCCGGAGCTGATCGCCGCGCAGCGTGCGGCGCTGCAGCAGACAGATCTGCTGCAGATCATGGGCTCCCTGATACTGCCCAAGTCGCGCGGCACCGTCTCGCTGCGCAGCAGCGATCCGCAGCAGCCGCCGCTGGTGAGGAACAACTATGCCGCGCATCCGGACGACCGGGCCTCGCTGCTGCGCTTCGTGCGCTACGTGCAGCAGCTGCTGGGCACACGCGCCTTCCGGCGCTGCGGTCTGAGCTTATGGCTGCCGCCGCTGCCCGAGTGCGACGCCCTTCAGCCGGACTCCGATGCCTACTGGCTGTGCCACATACGCTATATGTTCGTGGGCGCGTGGCACGCGGTCGGCAGCTGCCGCATGGCCTCAGCCAATGAGCCTCTGGGCGTCGTCGACGAGCGACTGCGTGTCCGCGGCATCCAGGGCCTGCGAGTAGCCGATGCCAGCGTCATGCCAGAGATTACGGCGGGCAATACGAATGCGCCCTCCATGATGATTGGCGAGCAGGCTGCCCGCATGATCCGCGAGGATCAACTGGGCAACCAGTTGCCATTGAATGAAACACAGTCAGAAGATCAGCCGGAGCAGAATCTGCTGCCCAATGAGCTGCCTGATCTAGCAGCAGCTGAGCATCCACAAGCCACAGGTGAAAATAACGAGATAGTTCTGTAAAACCAAAGAGTTGTATCCATATCTAAGCAGTCAAACGTAAATGTGACCTAACTATAGAGAGATATATCTATATATCTATATGTATTCTTAAAAAAAAACTATCAGAAATGTCTCAACTGTCCACAAATAGTATTGGAAATATATAAACCCACTACTAGTATGTATACATATAGTTAAGATTAACTCAGTTCAATTGTCAGTCCTGATACATATTCGTATAGGATGTCCCAAAAATCACGCAAGATTTTAATTTTAACCAAAAAAACAGCCGACAGTTAAGGCTTATTAAAAGTAGAGTGATATATAAACGAACAACGTATACTATATAAGTCAATCAAAAATGTACAGTTTTGAATTGTAAACCTACGTTCTCTATGAAAATTGTTTCTTGCGTCACTTTTGGGACTTCCCATATATATCTCAAGAAGATCTAAACGTGTGTTCATCTGTTAGATCCTCATTGCTTCATAGAAAACTTCTTTATTGATTCCCTATACACATGTTCCTATTCACTTTATAATCAGCCAACTCCACCCTATATTCCACGCTCTGCACCCCACATCACATGCATGGATCGTTTGGTTATAGAACTGTTTGCAGTCAACTTATTAGCATAAGTATTATTTAACAACTATAAAATTGTGCCTAGACAGTAATTCAGAATCCCAACGGAAAGTCCCACTTGAGATTTAAGGAAAACGTTCGTTTTACTGGACATTGTTTCACTGTTTCATTGAGTTACAATAAATACATAAGATTCACTTATAAATAACAAAAAAAAAATACTATTAAAGAGCTTGGATTAAGTCTAGGCAGCACAAGAGAAGAATAATACAAATACACTCACAGATTCACACACAGAAGCATACGCTGATCCACACACATACAGGGGCGTAAGGGACAGTTATTCGCTTATCAGACTATTGTGTTCTTGATCCAGAACTCTTTGATCATGTCGCTGCCCTTCTCGGCGATCATGATCACGGGCGCATTCGTGTTGGCCGAGACGAGCTTGGGCATGATGCTGGCGTCGATCACGCGCAATCCGCGGATGCCGTAGACTCGCAGCTTGGCATCGACGACCGCATCCTTGTCCCAGTAGGGACCCATTTTGCAGGTGCCCACCGGGTGGTATATGGTCGACGTGTACCGACGCACCATGCACTCCCAGTAGGAGTCCGTGAATGGGACGAGGTGCTCGCAGCCCGGCCAGTGTATACTGGACAGCCGGGAGCCAAAGCGCTGCATCGCCTTGGTGCGGGAGAGGGCAACGGCGACCTTGACGCCCTCGATGAGGGTCTTCAGGTCGAAGTCGTCCTTCAAGTAGTTGGGGAAGATATAGGGATAGTCGAAGGGATTGCTGCTGCGCAGCTTAATACTGCCCGTGCTGCGCGGACGCAGCAGCATGGGAATTATACTCCAGGCATCCCGATTGTTGATCGGCTCGAACACCGAGCGGTAAAACGAATCCGACAGGCCGTGCGCCTTTCGCAGCTGCGATCCGCCGTCGGAGTTCGTCGAGCCCGAAACGAAATGGAACTCTATGTCCGGCCAGTCCAGCGAGCTGTTTGCATACTTCGTATTCACATAGGCCAGACCCTCGACGCCGCCGAGGATGGTGAGCGGACCCTGGCCGAAGACCGCGTACTGCAGCACTGTGGACATGGTGTGAAAGCGGTTCTCCACTATGGACACGGGTTGATTCACCAGAAACGTGAGTCCGCCCAGTCCGATGTGGTCCTGCAGGTTCTCGCCAACGCTCAGCTCCTTGATGAGCGGTATGCGGTGCTTGGCCAGCTGCTTGCGCGGTCCGACACCGCTCAGCATCAGCAGCTGCGGACTGTTTACTGAGCCGCCCGAGAGGACAACCTCCTTGGTAGCGCGCACATGGTAGAGCTTCTGCTCCTTGACAAACTCCACTCCAAAGGCCAACTTGCTGACCGGATCGATCATAATGCGCGTCACGTGCGAGTTCATCGAGATGTGCAGATTGGGCCGCAGTCGCGCCGGCCGGAGGAAGGCCTTAGAGGTGGAGCAGCGCGAGCCGCGCCTTGTCGTGCCCTGGGCAATCATGAAGCCCGTCATTTTCTCGCCGTTCAAGTCGCGATTGTCGTAGCCCATTTCCACGCCCGCCTCCACAAAGCTGGCCGCCAGAGGCGTGTGGTACGGCGCTTCGCCCACAGTCAGATAGCCGCCGGTGGCATGGTAGGGCGTGCTCGCCAAGTACGGGTTGGTATTGTCCTCGGACTTCTTGAAGTAGTAAAGGGCATCGCGATACGACCAGCTGGGATTGCCCAGCGCCTCCCAGTTGTCGTAGTCGTGCTTCGATCCTCGCAAGTACAGCATGTAATTGAGCACGGAGCTGCCACCCAACACCTTGCCCCTCGGCCAGTTGCAGCGCCCGCCTTGCATAGCTGAAAGAAGAAGCTGGTTAAATGAAAGTAAAAGGAGTTCTCGGGGAAAGGGGAAGCACTTACCCAAGCAGGAGGTGCCTGATGGTTCTGTTTTGTACTGCCAATCGATTTTCGATAGCTGCAGGTATCCGGCCATCAGTGGCACGTCCGTCAGCTCGGTCTCATCCCCGCCGGCCTCCAGCAAGAGGACATTCCAATTTTCGACTTCGGTCAAGCGATTGGCCACCACAGCGCCGGCCGAGCCGGCGCCTATCACTATGAAGTCATAGTGGTCTAGGATGTCGTCGCTGCTCACATCGCTGGGCTTCGACTCGGGGTCCATGATCTCCTCGTACTGGAAGTAGGCAACCGCTGCCATCAGCATGGGTATGAACCAGCTGTTGCTGGTTGCCGCCGTCACCGCGCCCCCGATCGCTGTGGCAGCGCCCACAATGGCCGAGCTCATAGCTGAATGCTCCTTCTAATGCCTGTCTCCAACTGGGGCGATAGCGATCTTCCCACGTGCCGCTACGTGTCTGCCATGGAAACGAAACGAAAGGAAAAGACATAAATCAGCAAATATGTGATGAAAAGTCACGTTTGTAATATATGTATGTAATCGGGTTAGGCGCTTCGATTGCAGCGATCGAGCTGCGGCACGCGCCTCAGCATTTCGATCACGATCTGCGCACTTCGGCAATTTCGTAACGCGCTTCGGGCTGCCATTTGCTATGCATACCCTGTACCCAGTCGGTTGCCCAACCTGACCGACTCGCTTATCAGATCTCAGCCCCGCTTTAACGAGCTCTCAGCTGTACTTCAATCGGCAAGAACTAGTTCTCCGCCTGGCGACAAAGCGTTCGTTTACCGTTACGGCTTAAGCTTAAGCACGTGCCGGAATGCTTTGGAAGCTTGACAAAGCCTAGAACAGAAAAAGGTGGGAGGCAAGGGAGCGATGCTCTCGATAGTAATACCTTATTATAGTTGTATCAAGAGCAGGGGGCAGAGGGAGAAGTAAATGGATAAAAACTCCGACGATAGGGGCGAAAATCCTACGTAACTGATCTGTGCTATTGCTAAAGCCGTGCCCTGACCACCTAGAAAGGCGATAGGCTCCATCAGTGGAGTGTCTGCCCAGCTATAAGCAGACAATAATCAAACTTTTCAGCTGACAGCTGGCTGTATTGTTTGCCAGAGGCTGCTGCTTGTTGCATGCGTTGCACTGGGAGTCGGGGTGAGAGGTCTCCCCGCCCCCGGCTAAAAGTGAAATCTCTCGCAGCTATTATAAAACCCTCGAAAAGAAAATTCCGCGTTTCTCCCATTTGTTTCTTGTCAGAAAGCTAAGCAGCAATTGTTGTGAGTACCCAACACAGACACATTGCATGTGAGTGCATGCAACCAGTTTGTTTGGGGGCGTGGCTAGCTGCCCAAGCGTCAGCGCTGCCGCCAAAAACGTTTCCTGGCTTTGCATAATCTTTGGCTAGCTTCGAGCTAAACTAACGGCTAAGAGCGCCAGCACTTGCCGCTGTTGTTGTTGTTGTTGTTATTATTATTATTATTGTTGTTGTTGTTGTTGTTGTCACAATTACAAACTTGTTGCTGAGCTAAGTTGCTGCTGTTGCTGTTGTTGTTGTTGTTGTTGCAAACAGGTTGCCACTGCGCCGAGTTGAATGTGCGCAGCGCTGCTCAAGTTCAAGGTACCAGCGGAAAAACAGCAACAGCAGCAGCTACGCAGCAGCAGCAGCAACAGCAGCAGCAGCAGCAGCAGAGACAGCGCTGCTTCTGCAGCCATGCGAATAGCCGCTAAATAGCTGAGCAAATAAACGTTAAAGAGAAATGCATAACAGCGTACGCAGGCAACGGTTACAGTTACAGTTAACGCGACGAACACTCAACGATGAATCACTTTCGTTGAGAAAGCTTCTGCTGGCGTAGGCGTCGACGACGTCGCTGTCAACGACGACGACGACGACGACGACTGCGCATGCGCCGACGCGTCGGCTTAGAATTTGTCGATTGCTCGCGTTCCGCCGCTTCTTTTGTTCGCGTTGATTTCTTTTTGTCCATTGGCACACTTTAGCAATGTGATTTAGTTTACACACACACACACACACACACACACACACACACACACACACACACACATACGCATACACACACACACACACACACACACACACACACAGAAGTGCGTGTGCTGCCCTTTTCTTACTCACTTGCGCTGTGGATCTATGGCAAAAGGAGTTGATATTTCGCTTGGTGCAATTGCTGTTTGCTTTCAGCTTTTGCTCACACTCTAAGCCTGCGTTCGCTCTGAAGCCTCTCTTCTTGTGTGTGTTTCTCGTACGTTAACGTGCGCTTTCTTTAACACTTTCTTTCTGTGCGGTTACCACGGCCGCGCGCTGCGACGTTCGCTGGCCAACTGAAGCATTGAGCCATTAAAGCGGAGCCCAAACAGCTACACAGCTAGAAATGGCCACTCCAACTCGCTCTCTCTCTCTCTCTCTCTCTCTCTCTCTCTCTCTCTCTCTCTCTCTCTCTCTGTCACACGCTCGCTCAGTTCGTGTGCGCAGCCTTCGCAGCGTTGCCCTTTGGCGTGTTTTGTTGGCTTTCGGACGGATTGCACTGTGGGCTGAGTGCAGCTGGCGAATTGACCCGTTAGCTGGCACCTCACTTGGCCAAGCGCTTCCTGTTTGGCTTCTCTTGCTGGCACTCTTGGCTGCCGTCAAGCTCATCCATCAGCTCTTTGACGCGATGTGACGTGTTTGCCGGCACGTAGACATAACACACACTCACTTACACTCACTTACACACACACACACACTCACACACACACACATTGACGACTGCGAAATGCTTTCACTCTTACTATATAAGCCGCTGGCCATTATGATGCTACGCCCCTAGCCAAAAAAAAGAAACAACAACCACTAAAAAGTGCGTGTGCCACAGCCAACAACATTTGTGGGTCAAGTCAACAGCTCGGACACAGACTTGGCCTGCCCCAATGACGTCAGCAGCGCTAGCTCTATGAATAAGGGCCAGTCTTAGCAGCTTAGCAGCTGCAGCTGGCTGTCAAGGCACATCGACTACCTGCATACCCTGTAAATGTGGACTTTGACCGCTGATCAAATTATCAAAGCTCAAAAGTTGACTTACAATATTACCATTTATGTATGACAAAAGAAGGAGCATATGTTTGAGCTAAAAATAAAGCTAAATGTTTAGCTATTTTTTAAATACAAGGAATTATCTAATTATATGAATTATCGTGATCAAAACATAAACAAATCTCAATTATTATACGACTTTTTTTAATTTTAAATTTTAGTGTTTAGCCGAGATGATAAAGATCTATTATATTTTGATATTTATTAAAATTATTTTTAAAAATTAAATAATTGTTTAAAGTTGGCTTTATATATATTTTTATGTATTACATATACTTATTATATTTTAGTATTTTTTATTATAGTTTAAAATGTTGCTAAAGTTATTTGAGATTTTTGATGTTTTTAATATCTATAGAAGCTCGGTAAATTTAGCCATAAATCGGCTGAGCTGCCAGCACTAACGACTATTAACTTACCCATGCTCACCCACTCTCTCTCTGTCTCTCCCACTCTGTTAGGTGGCTGCTGCGGCTCGACGAAGAAGCGGACAATTGTCGGCGGCTGGGCCTGGGCCTGGTGGCTGGTGACGGACGTGCAGCGGCTCTCGCTGAACGTGATGACGCTGAATCCGATGTGCGAGAACGTGGAGACCGCTCAGGGCGTACCGTTGACGGTGACCGGCGTGGCGCAGTGCAAGATCATGAAGGTATGTGGGCGAGCGGGCGAGCCGCACTTCGCTCTCCTCTTTTCCTTTTAGCCACTTTCATCGGCTACGTTAGCAGCTCTCCCAGCGGGAGCGAGTAATTGCAGTTTTTCAGTTTCGTTATGCAAGTTATTTAGCTTCTCTCGATCCTGCAGATATACCTCTCTATATACATACATATATAACCTTATTCTTATATAACCCTTTGTATTTGGCATGCATTTTTCGTAGCTACGTAGAAACGCGTCTGAAATTTGGCTTCCTATTCCTAATAGCATCATATCTACCCAATGAAACAGTTTTTATAAATAAATATATATATATATATATATATCCATAAAATTATCGTATATTTTAATCCGATTTAGCATCTTTTTTTGTTTATGTATGTTTTAACTCTTTCGACCCCCTCCCCTCCCTCCCGTTCCCTACCACAAAATCAATTCCGAATCGATTCAATTCAATTCAATATAGCCTTGCAAGCGCCTTAGAACTGATCCATCAAAAGTAAGTGTAGAACGTACCGTAAGCTTGTGAAAATTGCTTGTTTCGTAGTTTCGTACAAATATATTTAGAGTATAGCAATTGAATCATTGCCGTGACTTGGCACCGTACTTCCCAGTCACTGCATTCACGAATTCACACTAACTGTGACTCAAAGCACTTTTCGCACTTTACTCAAATAAGAGCATTGAACGCGACGCAAACCGCGGAATCTCAACTGAAATGCTACCAAATGGAAATGGGTTCAAGCCAGCTTGAATCGTAATTCTAAGTGATTCAAGCATTCACGAATCGAATCAAAACAAATTTCGATTGTATGTAATAGTGCACAAATTGAGAGAGAGAGCTCTGATGTTTGAATCATCCATCCGAATGCATTCATACATGAATTTGCTCTGAATTATATAATGAATCACATTATAAATGCACCAATCACAGTTAATGGCTCATGCAAATGATTCAATCATTCACAGTCACTATGAATCAAAATATTTTAGCTAAACCAAACATCTGTAGATAGAAATTACAAGCCACAGGCAAGGAGCTCCGGCATAAGCAATTTGAATCATCATTCACATCGTTGGTTGCATATGAATCAACTCACTCACAGTAATTGTGATTTGCATACAGTATTCAATGGCATTTGTAAATATCTGTATATAAAATCACTTTTGGAATTGGAAATCGAATGGATCGCAGCTCGCAGGACTTATCAATGAGTCATTCACTCATTCACAGTAGCTGTAAATTAGATTGGAATCGTGTGATCACATTCGTCTTCACTCACTCGCTCGTTGTCAACAATTTGTTTCCCTCTTATTCTTTTCTTTTGTCACTAGGCATTATTTGATTCTCATAGCTCGCTTTTTTTTTGGCTCTCCAGCATTGATGATTCAAAATTATGTTCTTAATTATTTTCATTTCATTATTACAGTCATCTTCGTATAAAAATAATGATTATGCTAACAACGAGGTATGTTTATTGTGTTAACATTATTTCCCCTTCAAAAATTTTCATTTCGGTTTTCGGTTTCGTTGATCTTGATCTTGACTTAAAGCGATGCGACTCACACACTCACACTAACTCACTCTCACACACACACGCACGTTTAATTCACGTTCACACACGATTCTAATCTTGAGTCGAGTTCCCTCCCTGTTTCTAGACGCCATATCATTTGCTGCATGCTTTTGTCGTTTAGATCTTATGATTTGTACCACACTCATATATGTATAGCTAACATATGTACCACCTATATAGTAAGCATAGCACTCATTCATTTCTATAGTGTGTGAGAAAAGGAGCTCTATGCTCTTTAGCTTTATTCAATTGAGCCTACAGTCTACATAAACAGTCGAAATTTGTTGACATTTGTGTTTTTTACCTCTTCTCTACTTTCTTTTACCAACCACTTACCCTGCGCTCGAATCGTTCGAATCAACTGAACTCAACTCGACTCCAATCAACTCAACTCATCAAACGAATCCGACAAACAAAACCAAAACAAACAACTGTAAATGATAACAAATCAAAATTAACAAATCGCTTGTAACAACAACAACAACAACAACAACAACAACTAATATATAATAATTATTATTAATAAACAAAAAACCAAACATCATCTGAATAACGCCTACTGCTAAACGTCTGCTAATGTTAATGTTACCGTTACTGTTACTGTTACTGCTAATGTTACTGTTAATGTTACGGTTACTCTTACGTTTAATGTGTGCGTGTGTGCGTGCGTGCGTGTGCGTGCGTGTGTGGGTATAAATGAATCGTAATTACTCAAAAACTAATCAAAAACTTATCGATAACAAATATTAAATAACCACTCAATTATTTGGCTGTGGCTTTGGATTGTCCGTCCTACTCTCTCCCTCTATCTCTCTCTTTCTGTCTCTCTCTCTCTCTCTCTCTCTCTATTCATCTCTCTGTGTGTGCCGTATCAAACAACAAATATGAATCAATTAATAACACGATCATCAATTCATCTAATCAACTATTCGCATACCCAAACACACACACACACGAACACACACACACACACACACACAGATGATGAATGTTTATTATTTTCATCATCAGGCCGACGAGCTGCTAGGCACGGCTAGCGAACAATTCCTGGGAAAGAGCGTGAAGGAGATCAAGCAGACCATTCTGCAAACCCTGGAAGGACATCTGCGCGCCATATTGGGTAAGCAAACTATATATGCATATAGTTATATTCGATGTCTATAGACATAGGGATAAGTGCTAAAAGCTAATAGAGAGCCCAGACAGCACATAGAACCGCTGCTAGTTGGATTTGGCGTTGCCAGATACTAAATATATTTGAACTGCTTGCCACAATGCTTGCTCAACAACAGAGTATGAAGTGTAAGTGCCCACTGTAGGTTGGCATTAATTTTTCCTTGATACTTGATAAGCAAACATAAAAGTACATTGCAAACGGATGCCACCGACTGCGGAATACTCTAACCAAGAAAAGTTTCATTTATTTACCTCATTGGAGTATATATAAGTATATACTGAGATTTTTATCCAGTAGAGTACATATTCCTAGAAAGACGGGACAGGCGTATAGCGTTAATAGTGTCTTTTCAAGTCAGGCTTACCGCGTAGGTAAATGAATGAGTCTGACTCACTCTAATTGTACAGGCTGAGACAAAGTAGGTTAAATAACCAAACCAAAAACGTGAATCTCGAATAAGTTGCTTCAAGTCATAAAACAAAAGTCGTAAAGATAAAACAGAGCGGGAGCAGCGAAGCTAACTAGTTTGAAGCCCACTGCAATTAGACTTGGAACTCAAGTTCGATGATACTTGGAGCTCGACTAGAACCCTTGGATAGTTAGTTTCGAGCGAGTCTCAGTCTATCGCTAGTCATCAACGACGTCATATTCTAATCGAGTTTTCGACTCGACCTTGCTGTCAAATTGATTGTTTTAATCAAACTAGACTTGAGAGGCTTTACGAGTGCGTTGAACTGCGCTCGGTGCGTGTGACTCGAATAGAACCACGTTATTACGGCCGCAAGAGTTTAGAGCGTGTCGTGCGAGGGCCTGTGGCGCTAGAATCGCTATAATTGCCATACTTAAAGCATAAATCGTGTATCTCATTCTCAAGGCGATTGCCAATTGTGCAACGCGCTCAAATTGAATATTTAGTTTCACGGCGCGTTGTCTTGGAACGGGCAGGCGCTCTCGCTTTTGCCGTGCCAGTTGTAAGCGCGTCGAGCGACGCTCCGGTCGCAACGTTTCCGAGCGGCTCTCAATTATACTACCCACGGCCAGCCCACCCCCAATTGAGCTATATTTTCTTTGTTTTCTTCTTTATTGAATTGAATCGCGTGTGAACCGCTCAGCTGTCGACTGTATGTGTGTGTGTGTGTCGAACAAGTGGGCGAAGCCCTCTTCGATCTTGACCTTGAATTCGTTTAGGGGTTAGCTTTCAGTATTCGAAAATAACAACTGTAACTAACCTTGCTTATGTCTCTCAAGGCGAATACAAAAGTATCCGAAAATACAGAAATCCTTGAATTGTCTTAGCCTAAAGCTGGCAAGGAAAACTCCTAAATACTAGAGCAAGGGTTTTCCTAAGCTATATATCCTTAGAGCTCAAGTACAAAGAGTATCTGTAAAGTTCAGTTTTTAGACCTAAGCAAAACTAAAACAAAGAAAAAGCTTATCAAATGTTAGTTAATTCGAAAAAAAGCAGAGTTGCCAGACTTCAGCAAATCAAGAGATAAACAAACCAGACCCGATTGGCATATCTGATAAATATAAGTAAAAATATTACAGAGAGTAAGAAAACATAAATTCATTAAGTTCTCAGGCAAATCAAAAGTCTCCCAGAACCCACTAAATTCGAACTGAACATTAATCAAAAAGTGTTAAAAAATCAAAGCTCTGCTAATGCCCATTAGTGTAAGCTTTGCGTGCTTTAAGCTTCGAGCAGAGCAAAGCTTTCTGCACTCGCAGCAGAGTGACGTGCGCTGATAAGCAGCAAGAGGCAGTCGATAAGACTGCGCCAATGACGTCAAGGGTAATACAAATGTCTTAATTAAAAGGAACGAACTAGTTGACTGGCTAGGCTAGGTATAAACGGTTAATAACGGTGCTCGCTGCTGTCAGTGCACACTTAGTCGGGGTACTAACTGGGCTTTAGCCAGTCAAGAGCCAGCAACCAGCAGCGAGCCATGTCGATGGTGTGGATTGGGACCTTTAAGGTGGTCATGATAGTGGGCACCACCTGGCTGGTGGTGAAACGGTAAGCCTGCACCAGCTAACCCCAATTTCAATTCGACACTGTTTCTCTCTCCCTCATGCTCTCTCTCTCTCCCTCTCTCTGTCTACAGGAACGCTTACAGTCGAAGAAGTCTACAAAGATCGCGACCAGTTCGCTGCGCTTGTGCGCGAGGTAGCAGCTCCTGATGTCGGCCGCATGGGCATCGAGATTCTGTCCTTTACCATCAAGGATGTCTACGACGATGTGCAGTACCTGGCCTCTCTGGGCAAGGCGCAGACGGCGGTGGTCAAGCGCGATGCCGATGCGGGCGTGGCGGAGGCCAATCGCGACGCTGGCATCAGGGAGGCCGAGTGCGAGAAGAGCGCCATGGACGTGAAGTACTCGACGGACACCAAGATTGAGGACAATACGCGCATGTACAAGCTGCAGAAGGCCAACTTTGACCAGGAGATCAACACGGCCAAGGCCGAGTCGCAGCTGGCCTACGAGCTGCAGGCGGCCAAGATACGCCAGCGCATCCGTAACGAGGAGATCCAGATCGACGTGGTCGAGCGCCGCAAGCAGATCGAGATCGAGTCCCAGGAGGTGCAGCGCAAGGACCGCGAGCTCATCGGCACCGTCAAGCTGCCCGCCGAGGCCGAGGCCTACCGCGTCCAGACAATCGCCCAGGGCAAACAGTAAGTGGACCGAAGCGAGAGAAAAGTCGCAACGTATTTCCAATCAGCAGTTCCCACTCAAGAAGAAACTTTGAAGTAGCAATTTCCTTACTCAATGTTATGTTTCGAGTTCAGAAACTAGTTACAACGAGTTCAATCTAAAGGCAGATTGATGATAGCATAATGATTTCATTTTACCTTGTACAATGCCGCGTATGCGTAATATTTATATCTGTAAAAAGTTAAGTTGTTTTTGTTATAAACAAATGGTATAAAGGTGAGATCACTTACCTTCATGC
Source organism: Drosophila paranaensis (assembly GCA_035047545.1). NCBI lineage: Eukaryota > Metazoa > Arthropoda > Insecta > Diptera > Drosophilidae > Drosophila > Drosophila paranaensis. The sequence continues at coordinate 294,063 of JAWNPL010000177.1, read as the reverse complement.
TTATTCCAGCTTTGTGCATATATTGTTTATGCATATTTCACATTTCATTTTATTCTCACTCGCGCAACGCGTCGTATGAGTGATATTTACATAGAACTGTAGTCCTTGCCTTACCTGACTAGCTTAGACTTACTAACGGCGTACACCACTTCGTATGGGTGATATTTACACAAAACTAAATTATGTTATGCGGACTAACTCCAATTCCCCTTTTCTCCACCCCAAAACAGATGTCAGACCATCGAGGGTGCCAGAGCCGAAGCAGAGCGCATCCGAAAGATCGGCGCGGCGGAGGCTCATGCCATCGAGCTGGTGGGCAAGGCGGAGGCGGAGCGCATGCGCATGAAGGCGAACGTCTACAAGCAGTACGGCGATGCAGCCATCATGAATATTGTGCTCGATTCGCTGCCCAAGGTAAGCGAGAGAGAGAGAGAGAGAAAGAAAATAAATCATAGAGACAGCTATATACATTTGCCTTTGATTACAGATCGCTGCTGAGGTGGCTGCTCCATTGGCCAAGACGGACGAGATTGTCCTGATTGGAGGCAACGATAATCTGACCAACGACGTGACACGCCTGGTGGCCCAGCTGCCGCCCTCGATCAACGCGCTGACCGGAGTGGATCTGTCCAAGGTGCTGTCCAAGATACCAGGCGCCAAGGCGTGAAACCTAATCGAATGGGATGTGCAGCAAATGGCAATGACAACGTAACCCCAAAAGGAATTGCAACTGGAATGACGTAAAGAGAATGAAAGTGAAGCAGAGACAGAGATGGAGAGGGAGTGAGAGAGAGAGAGAGAGAGCCAACCAAAAACGAGAACGATAGAGAGAGGAGAAGAGCGCATTTGTTAGAGCGAGCTGGCGAGCGCATTTGAAGCATCAATGGAATCGAACGATAATCTTCATATATATATAAATTGCGATATATATGTGTATACATATATAGCAAAATGTACTCCGATATTATGTGTGTCAGTGTGTGTGAGTGCAACAGCACAAAGAAAGCAAAAAGCAAAAAACAAAAAACAAACAAGCAAAAATGAAGCAGAGGCCCCCCACCCACCAACGAACCCCCTGGGAATAGTTTGACAAATCAAATGAGGAATCAGATCAAACTGAAGCTAAAGCTAAATAAAAATTATGCATTACGCACGCATTCGCAAACGCATTTCGTGGCCTTTTCTCGATAAATAAGCAGAAAATTACCAAAAGAAAAAAATGAAAAAAAAAACGAAAACTAAAATTATACCGAAAAGAAAGTCAGAAATGGGAAAAAAAACTATTTGTAAACAAAGATTTATTGTGTAGTGTGCTAGTTATATACATATATATAGATACGCCCATATATAAATAAATATATCTATTTACACATCGTGGCATATAACACACACACACACACACTCACATAAACAGATATGTGTCTAAGCGCAATTTAGTTTTGAATTTGTATTTGTCGTCATTTAGTTCATAAGCTCAACAAGAATCGCACAAGAGTGTTAAGTGTTGAGCAGTGCTATGAGATGCAATGCTTCTTGTTGATTTCCAACACTGAACAGCAATTTACCAACACTCACAACTACAATTACTGCCTGACGAAGACAATGAGAACGTCCCACTGTGCCAACACCAAGCAACCAACAGGCACTCACACTCACATACACACACATACACACACACACACACACACACACACTCACACGCACACACTCAGTTTAGTGCACACTAATTTTCAATGACGCCTCAGTCGCAGCCGCTCTTCCACACCCACACACACGAAATTTCCCTTTTGATTAAACTTAAATTTAGTTAAAACAATGTTTATGTATGTCCACAGTCCATTTGTCCCACTTAACGATTTAAAAGAAAGATCTATATAGATGTATAGAGAGAAAGAGCTATAAACGATATTTGTACGAAATAAATAATTGTTTTTTTTTTTGTTTTTTTTGTTTTGTTTTGTAACTTTTTTGCTTTAAGCTAGTTTGGGTTTCTAGTATAATTCAACGAGGCCGCTGAACTTTGAGGAATTGTCACATCTGCGAGGCAACTCAAGGATCTTCCTAGAGAAATCGATCAAGTTTTGATACTTGAGATCGTTGACCAACGATTCTGAAATCAAAAATGATTCAATTGAGATTAAATACTCTCAAGTCAGATCATGAATCAGTTGACTGTAGTTTGATCTGAAGATTCAAGAAGGCTAGGAATCTATATCTCACCCACTTTGTAAGATATTCGATTATACAAATTCCGATTGGGAAACACTTTAGATTGCTTAGCAGATCGAGACAGTTCGGCAAGGTGAACGCAGCTCTGTTAACAGAAAAGTAAAACGAAATTTCGATTACACAAATTGTTAAGAAAAGATAAACGAGATCAAGAAAAGTAACTAGACTAACCGAAGAAGAATCTGCAACGTAAATGCATTTACTCACAATTCAAAATAACAAAAGTATAAATAAATATATATACATACATACATACACACATATATATATAAATGAATATATATATATTTTTTTTCTATTGTATGTTAAGCGCAGGTAACTTTAATTGATATATGTTTCACAGAGCAAGAGAATATAACTAAATAAATCGAATCTAAAATTTTGTGTATTTTGTCGTAAATAAATAAATTGAAAAAACAAAATGAGAAGAACATATGTCTTTGTATGTGGAAGAGTCTTTTACTTATGTTGGTCACTCAAATCTTTATTACAAAACATTCATATACAAATAGAATACATATATGTATGTGGGCATACGTATAGTTGTAAATATAGGTTAATATCTAAGAACTAGCTTACATACGTCTTTATAGAGATAACAAAAAAAAAGTGGTGGCTTAGAGCTAGGTCCGTTGGGAATCGGACTGATTGATATTGGTGTATACTGTGGTATACTATGCAGGTCCAGCGTTATCAATATCTATTCTGTTGCAGTTTAGGTACACACAAGCCGAGGCTACGGGTCTAAATAGCGCTACGACACTTACAAGCTATGGACCAATCCAGTGACTATTTACTCGCTACTCGCTAGACGATACTCGTTAACAGCTAACCGGTAGTTCCTACTCGTTACTCGTTACTCGTTACTCGCTACAAGCTACTCCCATTCTGTCACTCGCTACTCGGTAGTTGCTATCCGTTCTTGGCTGCAGCAACTACTCGCTATTCCCTACTCGTTACTCGCCACTCGCCACGCGCTCTGCCTACTCGCTACTCTCTACGTGCTACTCGTTACTCGCTATGTTTTACTCGCTACTGTCGCAGCCACCCTGGGGGCCACTCGTCTAAATGCAATGCTCACAATGCCCGCATCTGCGCTGGCGATTGCCAACATCGGATCCACAGAGATACCAAACGGTAATTGAAATTCACAAAAAAAAAAACAATCATAAAATAGTCAGATGTTTAACAGCTATGTAAAAACGTCAGTTTGCGAGATTGGCTGGCTCAGTCCGAATACTTTTCTTTGAGATCCTTGCGCAGTATTTTGCCGGTCGGATTCTTGGGCACCTCATCGACGAAGATGACGCCTCCCTCGAGCTTCTTGTAGTGTGCAACGCGCTCCGCCACGTACGCGGCGATCTCCTCGGCCGTTGCCGTCTCATTCTGGCGCAGCACAACGATGGCACGCGGCGCCTCGCCGTTCAGCTCGTGGGGTATACCAAAGACGGCTGCCTCCAGAATCTTGGGATGGTCGCGCAGTACAGCCTCCAGCTCAGCTGGCGGCACTTGGAAGCCCTTAACCTTGATCAGCTCCTTCATGCGATCCGTTATGTAGAAGAAGCCGTCCTCATCGTAGAAGGCCACATCGCCCGTGCGCAGCCAGTTGCCCGGGAAGAAGGTCACCTCGTTGGCCTCCGGATTGTTCAAATAGCCGGACATCACCTGCGGTCCACGCACGCACAGCTCTCCGGTGATGCGTGCTCCCACGCCCTTCGAATCGCTTCCCTCCAGGGGCACGATCTTGGCCTCCGTGCTGCCTGGCAACATGCCAGTCGAGGCGTAGCGCGTGTTTCCCTCCGGAGTCATCAGGATAACGGGCGATGCCTCCGTCATGCCGTAGCCCTGCATGAAACGCGTATTGGGGAACCTACGGGAATGGGTCAGAGGGATTAGTTTCAACTGAAAATATATATTTACATATAATCTAAGAGAGCGGTCGTTGTTCTTGCTGAGAAGACTTTCTGATAGTTTGAAAAAAGTAGGAGCTTTCAGGAGATCGATAAAAGCACAAAAGAACTGATTAGGATATTAACATAGAGTAGACAAAAGCCTTTCGATTATTTACAAGGGGTTGCATTAAGAGGAATACAAAGAAGCTTGCGAAACTTACAAGGTAATTAACTGAATCTTATCAAGAAACTGACACCGAAGTGTAAATAGCTTGTGAAGGGGCTAATGAATGCTTATCAAGATGTTATCAAAAGATTACTGTATGCATCTAGGCATATGGAAGGTGACTATAAATAGGTTTACAGCAGCTTATCACAAGATGACACTGTGAGGAGGATAAGAGCTAATCAGGAGATGAGCAAGAAATAAACTGCAGAAGATTTAACTAAGCCAGCTTGAAGGATTACTGGCAGAGGGCTGCTTGATATGGGGAGGATAAGGCCGGGATAATCTAACCCTAACGACAGGCCGATAGCAGCTTTTCTTTAGCTCTTCTATACTCACTTCTTCAGGAAGCGCTCGACGTCGTGCTGGCCAATGGGCGCCGCACCGGACATGACGACGCGCAGCGATGAGGCCGTCTCCTTCGTCAGCTTTGGGTGGTTTATCATGAACAAGGCTGAAGCGACAAAGAGAAATCTGCATTAATAGCTGTTCGACTTGAGATAAATTGCTTGCAGCTTGCCACTTACCAATGGGCGGCACAAGGTTGAGGATGCTGCCCTTGTACGTGTCGAGGGACTTCATGAAGTCGTCCGGCTTGAAGGCGGGCAACGTGGCCAGCCGAGCGCCCTGGCCCAGCTTCGAGAGCATGACCACGGTGAGGCCGTAGATGTGGAAGAAGGGCAGCACCGCGGGCAACGTGTCCTGGAACTGCAGTGAATCGATGGGCAGCGCGTCCTGAATCTGTTCGCAGTTGCTGCTGATGTTGTTGTGGGAGAGCACCACGCCCTTCGGCATGCCCGTGGTGCCCGAGGAGAAGGGCAGAAAGACCATGTCATCGGGCGTCGCATCCTTCGGCGCGCGCAGCTCATCGTAGCGCACATTCTCCGTGCTCATCAGCTCGAAGAAATCAATAGCGCCCGCCGGCAGCGACTCGTCCGCAGTGCTGCGCACCACAGCGATGGGCATCTGCTTGCCAGCCAGCTGGCACGCCTCCCGCAGCGTTTCATAGCCCTGCACACTGCCCACCAGGAATTTGGCATTGCTGAACGTCAGCTGGCGTGCAATTTCATCTGAAAGTGAAAGCGAAAAATTAGCCGATATAAGAAAAAGGTCTAATCCACCATAGATTAGTTCCTTATCGTAATGGGCCCCTTTCTTTTGCATTCTTCTTTGTGTGGCATTCGTAAACGTTCTCTTGCTTAACATTGGGTATCCTTTACGATTACCTCTAGTAATCTTTTCCTATATTTCCTTTCGTTTCCCTTCCCTGACTTAAGTCAACTCCTTTATATCCGACATAAGAAGAGGTCTAATCCACTACAGATTACTTCTATATCGTAATGGGCCCCTTTCTTTTGCATTCTTCTTTGTGTGGCATTCGTAAACGTTCTCTTGCTTAACATTGGGTATCCTTTACGATTACCTCTAGTAATCTTTTCCTATATTTCCTTTTGTTTCCCTTCCCTGACTTTAGTCAACTCCTTTAAAACCGACATAAGAAGAGATCTAATCCACTACTGATTTCTTCCATATCGTAATGGGCCCCTTTCTCTTGCATTCTTCTTTGTGTGGCATTCGTAAACGTTCTCTTGCTTAACATTGGGTATCCTTTATGATTAGCTCTTGTTATCTTTTCCTATATTTCCTTTCGCTTCCCTTCCCTGACTTAAGTCAACTCCTTTATATCCGCCATAAGAAGAGGTCTAATCCAATACAGATTACTTCCATATCGTAATGGGCCCCTTTCTCTTGCATTCTTCTTTGTGTGACATTCGTAAACGTTCTCTTGCTCAATATTAAGCATGATTTATTTTCAGCTTTTGTTATCTTTTCCCTTTCTTTTCCTCCATTTAATTTCCTTTGGACTATTCTCATTAAAATTCTTAAGGATTTTCCCTGCTTCTACATAATCCTTTCCGCTTTTTGATTTTGGCTCGTTTTCGTGAAGACTTTCTTTTGTATCTCTATATCTCCTCCAGAATTCCTCATTCCATATCGCACTCTACGTGCATTCTTTTTAGTTAAACTCGTGCGAAGCTCTCTTTCTTATCAGTCAATACGGCGCTTGGCATTCCCTCTCTTATCTCTCTCGCCCTCTTCTTCCTAGCTCTCTTGTTTACTGTGTGTCGCATCCGTTTATGCTGGAGCAGAGCTTAGCCTTTGAGCACCGGGTTGATAGACAGATGTGCGTCAGTCCATCTTCGAGACGAGTTCGTAACCTCGCAAATATAATTTGGGGGGCCTATCTGGAACAGTGGTCTTCGGACTCGGACTACGCTCCCAATTAATTTTACAATTCGCGCTCTGATAAGGGATAATTAAACCAGATTTAACGTATAATTATGTCAGCTTATCGCGAGCGCGTCGCTCGGATGGTGCTGGCAACTCAGACCCGGACCCACGCCCATACGGAGAGACCTACCTGGCGTATAGATGGGGTTGATAGTGGTCACAGCCAGACCAGCTTCGATGGCGCCCAGCGCTGCTATCGGATACTCTGGCATATTTGGCAGACAAATGGCAAGAATATCGGGCTTGAACAGCTTGAACTTCGTCTGCAGACGCACGGCAAAGGCGGCGCTGGCATCGCGTAGCTGGGCGTACGTATATTGACGATCTGTGATCACGCAGACCTGCAAGTGAAAGAATAGTAATTGATTAGTAAATGGAACTGATCTAGATATAGATTCGCAAGAGGAATGTCTTGAACCAAGGGGGTTGGACTGAAGAAAGACTATAATATATATGAGTGAAGACTGAGAGTTCTCGTAGAAGGAGATTTAGGAGTAAAGGGAAGGGAAGATCAATGAGATCAAAGATTTCTAAATACTAGAATATGTATGTATTATATTTATCCCCATAGACCTATCTCTTAATCATAGATCTAACATAAACGATATATGATTAACAGATCTCAATGAAGGATTTATAACGCAAAGAAGTGAGTTTCGATAAAACGAAAGATTAATGAAATATGAGATGTTATGATATCAGATATATGTTTTATATTTGTCCATATATGTATATTGAAGACTTCGAAATATCTAAGCTCTATAAAGTAATATTATCTTATACCCTTCAGCCGATTTCTTTCGGAAAAATACATTATAGATCCACTGTTCCATAGAAGCACACAGAAGTTCAATAATCTCGCGCACTTGGATACAAAGTTATTGGCAGAGCTCTAATGCTTAGCGGGGAGAATAGGTCATGGTTATACGAATTGAATTCAATTAACATAAATTCGCCTATGCCGCAGCAGAATTACACTTGAAAGTAAATAGTGGAGAGGCGAAGGCAAGGGCTGAGAACTATTGGACTATACAGCATGAATAGGATATAGACAAAGTGATGTGATATGCTAAGGTAAATAGATGAAAAGTGCTAAATGTCTTTATCAGAGACGAGAACGTAGATAAATTTTATGAGTTAGTTGTAAAGCTCAGTTAAGATAACTTGAATTTGAGCGCCAAAATAGGGCAGTTTAGGCAGCATAGCCGAATGAGAAAACATATATCAAGATATATGTATACATATATATATATATATATGTATATGATAGATGGTCAAGTTATTCACGCTGACGTTGGAAGCGATCAGTTGTGCCCTTCAGCTAGTCGAGAGCTTCATTGACCTTAGTCAAGGCCACGCTAAGCTAAAGCCAAGACTATGTTTCGGACTAGGCTAGTAAGACGGGGCCAAGGGGGTACCGGATATTCGGCGCTAATATTATTTGCGCAGCGCGAATTATAAATAAACACGAGCGAAAACAAGAGAGCTCGAGAGAAGCAGCGAAAAACAAGCACATTAAAATGTCGAATTTAAAGAAATCAACTAAATTAAGCAAAAACCAAAAAAGAAAAAAAAACAAAAAAAAAATGGACAATTTAAATAAAATTTCAAATACAAAATAAAAACCAGAAAAATGATTTCGAGCAGTTGACGCGCTGCTGCTGCGTTCCACTCGAGCTGCGCTGCGGCCACTGATCAAAGTTCAGTGGGGCAAAGTACAAAGTCTGCAAAAGCCACAAAACACAAGAGAACCAAAGAGATGATTACTACACGCTCTCTCTCTCTCTCTCTCTCTCTCTCTCTCTCTCTCTCTCTCTCTCTCTCTCTCTCTCTCTCTCTCTCTCTCTTCTCTCTCTGTGTGTGTGACTCTCTGTCACTCACATATGTATATGTAAGTGTGTTGTCGCTGGTTATTTTGCACGACGTTTGTTGACTTTTTCGCTGGCCAAACGAGTTTACCCCGGGCGCACACCCCCCGCCGGGCATCGATCCACACCCACTGCCACTGTCACGCTCTCGAGAAGGCCAGGCCCACCGCGGAGCCAAAAGCAAAGGCAAAAACAATGACAACGAGAGCTAAAGATGATTTACCGCCAATTGTTTTGAGCAAATGCAAATGCAAAACAATCACAATTAGCGTGCTTATGGCTCTGCCTGTGACTGTTTGATTGCTTGTTTCTACACACCTATTATTGGGACAATTAATAACATATTAACATCATGATAGCTGAAGCTCACAACGAATAGTTCAATGCTCTTAGCCAGGGAAACAGAGAACAAAAGAGAGAGAGAGAGAGAGAGAGAGAGAGAGAGAGAGAGAGAGAGAGAGAGAGAGAGAGAGAGAGAGGGGGGGGGGGGGTGAGAGCTTATTTATTGACCATTTGACTATATTACTATCACAGCAGGCGGAAAACTATGGCAAATATGCTTAAGTGACTTGCTCTTTGAAGTCAAATGATTGATAATCAGAGCCCATTCAAAGAATGAAAATTATCCGAATATAGCAAAAAACTAAAAATTTGAAATATTCAGCAGTTGTCACTACTGCCCCAGAAGCTATATACCAAAATTGGCATATATACCTTTTAGAGTTCTCGAGTTATGCTAAAATATGAACAACAAATGAAAGATAAAAATGGAAAAAAAATATTGAAACTTGAGCACAAATATAAAATAAAGCTGGGTGCCTAAACTGCTATATCCAGATTTTATAGTTTTCGAGTTATGTTAGAAAAGAAAAAGATCCAAGTGGAAATGGGACAGAAATATTTACAAATATTATAAAATTTAAAAATATAATTACAAAATATCAAAATTCAGCAACACTCAAAGCATTTGGACCTGACTATTTTTAGACTCTGGATGTCGCGCTGATCAGCTATATACATATATATATTGAGAGAGAGAGAGAGAGAGAGAGAGAGGGAGATACTCTGCGGGGCATCTAAAATGCTTGCAAAAGCAGAAAGCAATAAACCTCTTTGACTCCAAAGCACAATTATATTGCTTGATAAAGAATCATCCGAAATAAATCTATGCCAAATGGACGTCAACAAGCCTCTGAACTTTGTTTAACCCGCTAATCGCGCGCCGCTAATCAAAAACCCACAAAACCCAGAAGAATCGATTCTCAGGCATATGCGAATGCTTCACGTGTAATATAAAGAAAGAGTCTGGTCGTATAGCTTACTTGGTTAATATGCCAACTGCTCACCGATATATATATATATATATGCATATAAATAAAAACTATATAATGTATCTGAAATATATATGTATATACTTATCTGCAGTATAAACAAGTGTGTACAGTTTTTGAGTGAGTTGATAGAAACAGCGTTTCAAGTCGCTTGGAAACAGCGCAAACTATTCAACCTGCACACACACACACAGATACCCTATATATGTATATCTATATAGGATATATCGAGCATTTTATGGCGAAACGAGACTGCACGCTATGCCACATGTAACGAACGAAAACGAATTGGTATGCATTTTGTTGTTGGCGCTGTACAGCGAATCGAAATTCAATTGGCACAACTCGCACTTTGCACCCACTGTGCAGCTAGCTACATTGAATATATGCAGTATATATCTTTATATATATATATAGAAATACTTGAGTGTGTGTGTGACTTGCATTTAATTGCATTTAATTCAGGCACACGAGGTTTGAAGTGTGCACAAGCCGCTGTTTGCGCCTTTCGCGCACATTTGAGCAGGCAAAACCTGATATTGCCCACTGTCAGCTAATCAATTTCAATGAACAACTTTTGCACTTTGATTTCGTGGCGGAGGGACTGAGTTAGCGGCTGCAGTGGCGGCAGCGGTGGCGGTGGCGGTGGCGGTGCCAGTGGCGGGCTCTACGTGCCGGTGGTTGTTGTCGCCTTGGCGTGGGCGGGGCACGTGGGCGGGCGTTCGGTGCGCTTATGCAAGCCCGACAGTTGCCTCGATCATGCAGCTATTTATAGTAGCTCGCTCGCTCTCCCTCTCCCTCTCTCTCTCTCTCTCTCTCTCATTGTCTGTCTCTTTCTCTGGCTGCCTCTGTCTCATGGTGTTGTTCAACTCTCAGTTCCATTATCAATCTCTTACAAGTTGCATTTCTTTCCCATATACCCTGTTTGCCAAATGCAGTAGAGCATATTGGGTTTTATGCCTTGGCTTAGTCTAGACTCGTATAGACTAAGGATGCACCACTCCATCAAATTGAAGTTTTCTACGACTTCTTCATACTTGAAGTTTAAGAATCAAATATCTAAACAGATAACCTTTGATTGACTTAAGTCAAATTCTGTCGATAGCCACGCTCTTACTCGAATTCAGTTTTAGTCTTATGTCTCAGTTATATAAATTTATCTAAAGCGTAACCCGTAATGTTTATACTATCAAGTATATATACAGTATAATATAGTCTATACTATACACACATATATATATATATATATATATATATATATATATATATATATATATATATATATATATATATATATATATATATATATATATATATATATATATATATATATATATATATATATATATATTAAATATATATATATATATATATATACTATGTATACTATGTAAGACAATTTGAGTCGCATTAATCAGTAATTTCAAGATCTACATTTTCTACTCAAGATTATAATAGGGAAAACTAGAAGATACACGGTATCTGGCAGTCGAGCATTGCCGTCTGCCTGAAACGCTCTCGCCATACGTCATGTCTGCTCAGTATCCCTTTCATTCCACTTGTCGCTCTTATCGGGCATCGGGCATGTAAAGCAATTTGATGCCATTTCACAGTCGACTTGAACTGGTCAAGGCCCCAAGCGAAGCGCACTCTCTCACTATATATATGTATACATATATCAATATTATATACTCAGACAAGTTTATTTAAATATAAATATATATATACATATGCACATATGAACTGTGGGTATTTCTATTATTATTCCCGTTTAGTATTTCCTTATCTCAAGACTTCGGTGCGAAGGCGTCGTACTTGCTAAATTTATTATTTCACTTTCGCACTTATCTAAATAGGCATATGGGCACATCTTATCTGGCGAATACAAGAGCAACAAAGAAATGACCCATATAAATATGTTAAACAAGATGTCGCCAGCTCAGCGATAGGCCCGAACTACCCAAAAGTTCCAGGTGATCTTGTGACAGCACTCGTGACTCAAGAGGCGCGGACTTGCATGCGACTTATAGACTCGAAAGAGGCTCAGAAAGCAATGCCAGACAAGAATATATATGCATATATATGCACACGCACATACATATACATATATGTACACACACATATAGAGGCGCGCACCAGGTATTGGCATAGGTTCAGGTTCAATGAAATGGCATAAACAAAATTGAGAACAACGAAATATTTTTATAAAGAAGCGATAAGACAGAGTAGGTGAGAGCGATATACCCTATAGGGACTGTATAGGTATGCATGTACATATGTAGGTATTCGGATCTGGACATTAGAGTTGTTCCAAATTCCAACGTTTGTCTAGGCGCTATAAATCACTTCGATCTCACAGCCAACATCTTATCAGCGCAGATTTCAAGTAGCCCCTTCAACTCAATTAGTGCAATCTGAAATCTAATTTGTCTATAGAGCCTATATGGAGTGTGTATGCATTATATATTAACTTCAGATCGAGCACCTAGTAGTCGTGAGATACTTGAAAATCAATAATACCCTTTACAGATAGACCACGCTCAAAGTTCTCTGCTCTTGATTCTCAGATTAAAAGGAGGGAAAAATAGTTTTATAATTATAGTTTTTTGTTTTGTTAAAGAAGATATCGTAATACCTATAAAGATCTGCTAGAAACTGCAATTTTTGAGAATATTTCGGCACTTTCATAAGTCGAAACAATTTATTTAAAACATTTGGAAATACTGAAAAAATATCGATATCTTTTTATATTCTCATTAAAAAATTATGGTTTATAATAGATCTTCTTTCTTAGGATTTTCAAATATTTTGTTTACATTTTTCCGAAGATATTAAAATATTTCTATGTGAAATATTTCAAACTTTAAAAAGCACTAAAAAAAAACTTAAAAAAAAGGATATCAAATACTCTCCGCCGCATTTGGGATATCAATATTTCGAGAGTTAGTCATAGTACGAACTTAAAAATTCATTTTACAGCACTAAAAATGCAAATATTTGTTTTTTTTTCCTTAATTCTCACTCTGAAATATTTCATGAAATTTGTCACTTTTTTGTGTATTTTAAACACTATTTTTGCGCGTTAGTCAACACTGTTCGACTTACCGCTGCCGTGGAGTTCTCCCACTTTTTGAAGTCGCGCCAGACGTACTCGTGCAACGGCACATTTTGCACCTTGATGGGGTCATAGGGCGAGGTCTTGTAGTAGCCATCCTCGGCATTGTAGTGCAGCGACTTGTCCCGCTCGCTGATGCTCTGGGCGCGCTCGACGCTCGCCGTGTTGCGCTGCCTGCGGTTCGTTGTGATTGTGCGGGCGCAGGCGTTCGCGGCACAGCGCAGGCGCAGCATCTGGGCAGCGACTGGGTACATTTTCATAGACTGCGTTTCTCTTCACTTATTTCCTTTCTCTTCTGTCGCTCTCGCTCTCTCACACTCGCTCTTATGGACTTGAGTTGGAATTGTTTCAAGTTGCGTTTGGGATTTTTCAAATTTGTTTTGACTGCTGTTTTGGTGTTGCTGTTTCTGCTGATGCTGCTGCTGCCTGTCCGTCTGTCTGTCCACACACACGTCTGCTGCTTTCGAGTGCTGAGGCACGACTGCCTGTTGGCGTCGCAGCGGCCGCGTTGCCGGCTCGCCGGCACACCAAAACACGCTCGCACACACAGGCGTAGAGATCGCGTTGGCGTGGAAAAGGGGCGTCCGCTGTGCTTGTTGTAGCTGCTGCTGCCTGTTGCCGCCTCTCTTTATTTTCAGTTCTCATCTGCGCCTACGCGTTCAGTTTCAAATGCAATTGTTGTTGCTGCTCTTGGCGTGATCTCACGCTCTCGCTCACGCTGCCTCCCGCTGCCTGCGCCTCTGCGTCCCTTACTCTCTTTGAGTAGCGCACGCTGTTTACACTCTTCTTCGTGCGGCTGCCTGCATAGCTGTAACTGTAAATTAGTAGTCAGTGCAATTCGTTGCTTATACATATATGTCACTCTGTGTATGTAGGTATGTAGGTATGTGTGCGTGTGTTATTGGCATGTTTGCATGTGCATGCGTGTGTGTGGAAATGCATGCATTTCTCTCTCTCTTGATGCATTTACTTAGCACAAAAACAATGTATGCGTGCGTATGTGTGTGGGCGTGAGAGTGTTTCTGCTTGCATTCTTCAAGAAAATAAATTAACCTCATATCTGTATGCGTGTGTATGTGTGTGTGTGTGTGTGTGTGTGTGCGTGTGTGTGTGCATTTGTTTAGCACAATAAACGTTTGTCGATTATTACTTTTAATTGAAGCTAGTTGATCGAGTGATGATGCTTAGATCAAGCAATGCAGGGATAGACCTTGGAATACCCTATATCTAAAATCTGGAAAGCAAAATCAGATTCATGCAGAAATCACTCAAGTTCGAACTGTAAACTCAATGTTTGATTATCTCGACCGATAAAGGCTATGCTTTATATGACCGATTGGGTATTTATATGACCCTCCGCGCGGCATGGCGAAAATCTCGACTGCCCCACCCCATCAGCACCGCCCCCCAACGAGCCTTATCCATGCCACACATGAACAGTTTTATTACAAATGCCTTATATTACACACACACACACACACACATACATTAACTACATATAGAGTAACGCGCTGATAAGGCTTATCAGCCTCCATTGTCTTCCAGACTTTGTTTCGGCCTTGTGGGCATGACTTGCATTGGGCTTATCGCTGCGCTAACGGGTATTGTTATTATGGTAATTAAGCTTAGATGCCCGATTGCAGGTGATTAGCGTGGAAAGCGTAAATCAGGTAGATTCTGGTCGAACCGGTAAGAGAAACTTGGATTACGGCCTCGGTCAAAGTCCAAAGGAAACGAGAAAAATAAAAACTCGCCGCTCTCGCCATTGGATATGGAAAACCGGACCTACATACATAGGTCTGCCTGGGCCGCTGCCTGGGCGCTTTCAGCCGCAGGGCATTCAACTTTCATCTGAGCTAAAGCGACGCCTGGCGGCTGGTTGCGCAACTACAGCGGATCGCCAGCGGATCAATAACAACATTCAAATGCCTTGCACTCTCTCACTCACACACACACACACACACACACGTACGCATTGTGGTATTTGTAGCTCAAGGCCAGCTCCGTCTCTTTCCCACACGCGCAGGCTTAAGTGCTGGCTCAACGTAATTTGCATTCGTTTCACTTGTTATTGTTTTCGTTTTCGCTCTTGTTCTTTGTTTGTCTTTCACATTTTTCCGTGTCGAATGCACTCTCGCTCGCCGTCGCCGTCGCCGAGTGTCGCATGTCTTCGTCATAGGCTTGGCCAGACATCGGAAATATCAAAATCTAACTCAATGTCTGTACAGATAGCTGTGAACTTAATTCGTCAGCGCTTATCGATCAAATTTAGACTGATAAAAGCAATTGCCATAAATGCAGTCTGACTCAAGACAAATAAACAGTCCAAAGTGCAAGTGACTAAGGTGCAAATTGACTACGTATGTATTCACATATACATATATATATATATATATATATATATATATATATATATATATATATATATATATATATATATATATATATATATATATATATATATATATATATATATATATATATATATAATACATATATATATATATATATATATATATATACATATACATCGATATGTAGTCTTTTCTTTTAGTTATGATAGGGCACAGCGCACACGCGCGAATTTGTGCAAATTGTCGCAATTTTCGGTTGGCATTTTTATTAAATTATGCCAAAATTGGGGTAGCCTTAATCGAACTAGGGAAAGAAAGAACGAAAACGGAGTGTATAACATGATTCGGTGTCGAGCCGTAATCACTCAGCCAGGCAACAGGATTATACAGCGCGCCCAATGCAAATTACAGCTAATCACAATTTGCTGCTCTCTTAAGCGCTCGCTCTCTCGCTCTCTTTGTCTGCTTTGCATGCAGCTCACTCTGGCTCTGGCTCTGACTCTGAATCTGTCTCTCCCTCTCTCATTCTGCCTCTGGCAAATTGCATACGCAGTTCGTGCTGCTGCATTCGCCCTCAGACACTTGTTTACTTTCTTGTTGCGCTGCGCTCGCTCGCGCCTTGTGAACTTTGGACTCGGCGCACGGCGCTCAGCGTCAACGCCGTCCAAATTGTCGGCGTCTCCGCTTTCAGTGGCAGTCGCAGTCGCAGTCACAGCGGATACAAATATAAATAAATAAAATAATCGTAATGCGATGCAAACCAGTTTACCGTTTGCTCTTGCCGTCGTTGATGCTGCTGTTGTTGTTGCTGTTGTTGTTTTCCTTCTCGTTTTCGCTATTGCGACTGCTGACTTTTGTTATTGTTGCATGTGTTTGCTTATGTGTGTATGTGTGTATGTGTATTCACATCTTTGTTTATTTACCGTTGGTACTCTTACTTTCGGCTTGGCGCCCGATCAATTAATGTTAGTTTTGTGATCGCCGCTAATTATTCAAGAGATCAATTTGATTAGCAAATTGCACACGAATTTTACTTTTGTGTATAGCTGCCACAGGTGCCACACGCACTAATCGTTAATCGATAAATCTGTAATCGGTTAATGGGCTCAGGCTACTCAGGAACTGGCCTTGGTTTGGGGTGACTTTCCCGCCTACCCCACAAATGCGAAGGGAAAACCCACCCTAGCCAAAGCCAAAGCCAAAGCCAAAGTTTGCAAGTGGCGCAGGCGCAGGTCTGGCCCGGCAAACGCCAGGTGGCGCTGCCTCAAAACTCACCCAAGAAAAAGCTCAATCTGAGCTTTTGCCGAATGGTTGCGAACCGGGACAATCAGCTGTCAAAAGCAGCCGAAAAGCCCAGCTCAAGCTCAAGCTTGACTCGCAGCTTTGCCAACAGCTGTTTTTCGAGAGAGTGAGAGAGCAGCCGAGAGCGAGAGCGACAGCGAGTTGAGGACGGAGCGTGTGTGCTCAACGCCGCTCGAGTTCGTAACGGGTTCGTAGTCTACTTTTAGGTGCGTAGCCGCGCGCAACACATTTGAGCCAAGCATTTCTCAAGCGAATTCCTCCTACACTGAAACCGTTGCCCAACAAAAAAAAGAAAAGAAAAGAAAAAAATAGAAAAAAAAATTAATAAAAAGAAATTCAATTCTTGTGCATTAGGTTGAAATTTTTTTTGCATTTTTTTTGCGAATTTTTTTTGTTTTTGGTCTAAAGAAAAAGCGAAAGAAAAGAGAGTTAACAAAAAGAAATAAAAGTGGCGCGGACTTGAAGCTTGCAACCTGGCCCAAACCACGTTCAAGTCGGCAATTGTTGCACATAGCCGAGAACCCTTTTCCCGTTACACGTTCTATATATATATATATATATATATATATATATATATATATATATATATATATATATATATATATATATATATAATTATATAATTATACTTTATTCGCTGCCAGTGGAAAGTAATAAACAAAGTGAAAAGCGAAAAGCGCGTTACAAGTAATCAAAATTAATATAAAAAGAAAGAAATAAACACAAAACTAAAGAGGAGAAACCAAAACAAGTGGAAGACAGCGAGAGCACAACAAGAAAGCAAGAAGCAGCCAAGAGCCAGAGCCAGAGCCACAGCCAGAGCCAGAGCCCGAGCAAAGCAAAGCAAAGCAAAAAGGAATACATTATTATTATCCACATAAAAGCAATCAAAAAGCAACAGCAACAAAAGGTAATCACTAAAGAGCCATTGCCGCTAACTTACCCACACACAAACACAGAGAGGCACTACTACACAAACATGCTCTCTCTCTCTCTCTCTCCTTTTCTCTCTTTCGATGTCCCTCTCCTTTGAGTACTTCATGTATTGTGTAATGAAGTTGAGTTCGCCTGCTGCTGCTTCCTCTTCTTACTTTTTTCTTCACATTACTTTTTTTGGGGAATTCGCCGCTAAAGGCGCCGTTAGCGTCGACGGCGACGCCAAGCGTAATGTGCGAAAGTTACGCATGGCGCGAATGCGAGAGAGCGAGAGGCATAAACACACTTGTAATTGTTGTCTTGGTGAGTTCTGCTGCTGCTGCTGTTGTTGTTGTTGTTGTTGTTGTTGTTGGTGGCTAGGCAAGATACAAAGCACAAACTTCGACTGCTTTAGCTGTTGTAGTTAGCTGAAATGTGTGTCAGTTGTGTTAGGCATAAAGGAATGCCAACCACACACACACACACACACACACACACGCACAGAGAACAATTATGTCAGCAAGAGGAACAGCTACAACAACCACAACAACAGCTGGCCGCCTGCTGCTTTTTCAAGTGCAGCCAAAAAGTATGCAACAGCAACAAAGAATCGCAAGAGAGTCGCTGCCGGCGCCGACGTTGACGTCGACAGCGGTGCAGCGGCGTTGCGGTTGCATAAGTGTCAACCGCACCACACGCGTACAGTTTGGCAGCCACTGCAGCGGAATGAAGTGCGCCAATGTTGCGTGGCTAGCAAATGCAAAAGGGTTAACAGTAAAACCTAGAAGCAGCAGAGCTAGAGAAAGCCACCAGGCAAAGGCAGCAGGCAGCGGGCAAACAAAGCGGCAGCGACGCCAGCAGCGCAGTTGAGTGAGAGGCAACGTGACAAAAACACACACACACAGCAGTCTGTGTGAGTGTGTGCGGTTAGCGAAATGAGAGAATAATAAAACAGGAAACTGAAACTGAAAACTACTTAAATATTTAAAGCAATTGCAAAAAAAGGGGCGCCTGCAAGTGTGTGTGTGTGTGTGTATGTGTGTGTTAAAGTGTGACAAGCACAGTGACAAAAAGAAGTAAAATAAGAAAGAAAAAGTAAAAGCAAAAGCAAAAGCCGAATGACAGGCAAATCTACGGGCAACAACAACAACCAGAGCTGGATGGGTCAAGCAAGGGGGGGGGGGGGGGGTTGCTGACTATGTGTGTGCGTGCGTGCGTATGTGTGTGTATGTGTGTGTTGTTTCTTTTGGTAGGCCATTTTACTGTTAACATAAAATAAATAAATAAAACACAGAGAGAGAAAAAACAACTTGTGACAGCAACAGCATGAAAATTTGTTGTTGGCGTTTCTCTTTTCTCTTTTTTCTTCCCTTTCTTTGCTGTGTTTTTGCTCTCAGTTATTCTGCGTATTCGCATACCCTGCAGCATCTGAGGGCAGAGGAGAAAAAACGAATTGAAATGAGTTTAGTTGGATTGCATTTAAGTGATTGTGGCAGCATATGTAAGTCGAAAGTCCTTCCGACAGGATATCGGACAAATTGAAAAGACGTCGATTAAGATCTGTTTAAAGTGTGCCATTATGATCTATTATATATGTAAAGCCCTCTATATATGAGTCGAAAGTTTCCAGAATATGCACTATTCAAATGTATTCAAATATATTACAAAAAAAAAAAAAAAAATCATTTGAAAAATGGATAATATTCTTGAATATTGATATATGTATAGAAAATATTCCGAAATATTCAATTGAAACATGGAAACTCAATTCTTGAATGTTCTAGAATATTCATCTGATATATGGAAAAGTAATCGATCTGAAGTACATTAAAGGAATTTGATATAAATCCTGGTATCAGCTTAAGCAAATAATTGTACATGGAAATGCTTCTATCTCGAACTTAAACTAGATATTTATAAAAATGTGGAATAATCGATAAATATCGATTATCTATTTTTATCCAGATAGTTCGCTAATTATCGTATTTGTTCGATAAGCGATTATCAGCATTATAAGATCTTTTCAGCTTTCTCTCTCAAACTCTTCTTCCTTCATCACTATAGCGTAAAGTCCATAAATATCGATCAATCGAATATCACTATATCCATTTTTCCTTCAAAAATTTTAAATTTTTTCGATCTTTGACATCATCGAGGTGAAGAGTTTTTATATGGTATTAGCAGCTTTCTCTCTCCCAGTCTTTATCTAATTCTCATTTCTGTTTGGGCGAAGTCGATAAAAATCGATAAATAGCATATCTAAAAATGATTTTGCTTCGGTTTGAAAAGGAAGCATTAATATGTTAATGATATGTGGCGTTAACAGATTTCTCTCTTCCATTCCCTCTTTTTCTCGTTGGCATTTCTGTCTCTAGGGCAAAGTCGATAAATATCGATTATTCGAATATCTGCATTTCCTTTATTACTTTTACGAAATTCATGCGAAGAGAGGAATTTAAATATTTATTAAATATTCGTATTTACAGCTCTCTGCCTCCCTCTCCTTTCACTCACTCCTGCTTCGCCTCATTAGCATTTCTGGCTGGCTGGCAGGGTATCGCAGCGTCGCATCAGCTTGGTAATCGCTTTCGATTTCTTTTTGCATATTTAATATGACAATTCGAAAATGCGATTGGTGCGTGCGTGTGTGCGACAGTTGTTGTGCCTAATGAAGTGTAGCCCACGCTTATTGCTTGACTGATTCGCCTATGTAGAGCCAAGGCGAGGTCCTAGCGCCTCGACTAACAGCTACCCTTGCCCTTGTCGCCCCAGCCGAATCGAACATGTATATTTATTGCATAACCAGAGCCAAGGCACACACGACGAGGCTCCATCAGAAGCCAAAACCCAAAAGCCAATCAATCAGTTTGGCCAACGAGGCTGGGTCCGAATTAGGAGGCTCCGACTGGCGGCAGCTGCTGGCCCAGCCAACCAGCAGCCGGAGGTGGCAATGAAAGCTCTGGAATTCGTTTGTCCATTCATCTACGATGACTGCCAGAAATGTACGCACGCCCAAATTGAGTTGCTGCTTGACACAATATCTGTAAGTGAGAGAGAGAGAGAGAGAGAGAGAGAGAGGGGAGAGAGAGAGAGAGAGAGAGAGGGAAAGTGACAATGAAATGCTCACTCAATTTCTCTCTAAATATCCATGTGAGACAGCAGCCCAGAGGAGGAATTAACTTTTGCGAATGACTTGCAGAATGTGGCTGAACTCTTTGGGAATTATAAACAAAGTTTGAAAGTCACTTGACGAGCAAATCAATAAGGGAAAGTCTTTTTCCGGCACCTTCTACTCCAAAGAGTCCTGGCTTCAGATCAAGATGTCTTCGTGATATATGTATGAGAGATAAGATACGAAGTACGAGCTCGAGTTGGTAATCCGCTTCTCACTAGTGTTTTTACGGGAGGTACAAGCGCCGTACACGGCCCGTGCAGCTGAGTCGAATTGAAATTGCAAATGCTGCTCGCCATGTGGTTGGCCTCATGTGCCTTGTCCATTTCCTATTCTTGCACAGTTATGAGGCCACAAATATTTCGAATTTATGGACTTGATATTGATGTGAATGAGCCAGAGGTGGGAGGCAGTGGGCAGAGGGCAGAGGGCAGAGGGGGGCGTGGCCAGCTACAGCTACATGCATATTTGCGTTCATACAATTGTCACGTGTCACGTGTTCCCAGGGCGCAAAAACAAATCATGCTGGTTGCAGGCTGTTGGCCATATCCGTCGGCCATATTGAAAGTCCATCTGCCTTCCGTTTCCTCTCGCCGCTCAGCTGCTAACCGGCCGTTTCCTGCTTCCTGCATCCTGCTTAAATGCGCGCCGCCTCCATCAATTTCCTATCCCATACGTTTTTTCGCTCTTCTTTCACTGTTGCTGGCATGCATTCCGCTGCAAGCCACAACAGTGTGTGTGTGTGTGTCTGACCACCTGCTGGCCTCCGCCGTTTTTGGCATGTCCTGTCCTTGTCCTCGTTGACCTTGTGTTAAGTGCTTGGCCCGAAGATATCGTCGAGGCTGCCGCTGCCGTATCAAAACATGTTTATTAACAGTCTATACATGGCCACGCCCCCTTATAGCCAGTGGCTGGCTTTTATGGCTCCCCAGCGGCACGAACACATGTGTATTGGATCGACAGCGCCTGTCAAACCCCGCAGCGACAGTTTGAACAGCGCGGCGCCGCACCATGGGCCACATTAACAAATTATGTGAAGAAAACTCGACTTTTCTTCGCTGATCAAAAGATCAAATTACAAACAAGTAAGAAAACTCTAGTCGAGACCGCTCGACAAGGGTATACCCTAAACCCTATGAAGAACCGTTATTCCAAGCATTCTTTGTTTCTTTTATATACACATGCATATGTACGTTCATTACAAGCAAAACGTACACACACACGCACAGGCGCACGCACACACACACGCCAATCGGTGCGTCAGCTGTTCTTTGGCTGCTATGCTATGGGAAATTAAATGTTTAATAACTTTTTTTCTAGAGTAACGATTTTGATCAAACTTGTTGGGCGTGATCATGTCATCCATATGTATGTATGTGCCAAAGCACAAGTCTCTAGTATTTGAAATACGGGACTTACAATTTTGAGGCGAAGGGGGCGTGGCATCCAAAATTTAGCAAAAACCGAAATTGTGTAATGCTCACATAACACTAAATGCAAAATTTGAAGACTCTAGCTATAAAGATGAATTATATATAATTATATAACGGAGCATCGATTTCGTTTTTAATCGATAACATTAAAATTAAGACAGTTATCGATTTTTTTTAACAAACTCGATCTTTTCGTGCTATACAGGAACCTACATAAAAAATTTCAAGTCTCTAGCTCTTATAGGTTCTGAGAACGACGCGTTCATACATACGGACAGACAGACGGACAGACGGACAGACGGACGGACAGGGCCAAATCGACTCGGCTTGTCTCCCTGATCAAGAATATATATACTTTATGGGGTCTGCCACGCCTCCTTCTCCCTGTTACATACATTTCAACAAAAACATTATACCCTGTTTTTCCCATTTTCAATGGGTTCAGGGTATAAAAAAAGAGAGTAACTGAAGAGCTTAAGATTTATACTAACTCACTTCTTAGCTAATGAGTTGTAGTATTAGACTCAAGACTCTAGAGTCACAGACACAGGCTCCAGAGCTACGCAGTTCCTAGCTCTTGAGGAAGCTCTACAGGCACGGCTTGAATCTGGAAGTTTCAGAGGCACTACTCGCTAGTTTATTTTACAGTCATAGTTTAAGCTATAGATAATATATTCAATACTTTATAAATTCACAGTTTGAAAGCAACAGTACAGTTTAAGAGCAACCAATTTCTATCTATTTACAGTTTAAGCTATAGATAATATATTCAATACTTTATAAATTCACAGTTTGAAAGCAACAGTACAGTTTAAGAGCAACCAATTTCTATCTATTTACAGTTTAAGCTATAGATAATATATTCAATACTTTATAAATTCACAGTTTGAAAGCAACAGTATAGTTTAAGAGCAACCAATTTCTATCTTGAATTCATCTTTCCAATAGACTTTGGGCCTTATTGATAACAGTTTCAGCTTTACGAACTGTTAACATTTTCTGTTAACTGGACAGCTGTGAAGCTCAGGCACTCGCTGGCAGATGACTAGCTTCGACTTCTCTTTGGCTCAGCTGCACTTGGACACTGGTTCAATTGAACCATAAGAGATCGAGTTGCAGTCTCTAGATCTACTATCGATTGCAATTCAATCAACAATCAAACCCACTGTGCGTCGACGTCGCCGCCGCCATGTCGCCTATTTTTGTAGCATACTTTTCAGCGTCGCTCGGTCAAGCACGTGCGCAATATGTAAATTTTTATTCGGGTCTTCGCTTTTTGCTCTTTTGCTTTATTTTTTCTTTATGTAAATGCGTAGAGTGCGTGTGTGTGAGTGCGTGTGTGTGAGAGAGATGGAGAGAGAGAGAGAGAGAGAGAGAGCTGCCTAAGCAGCTTGTACGCTCACATGCGCTCGCTTGCTCATTGCTTTTAATAGCCAACAACACGCCACGCATTAATTTATGACTTTGCCCGCTGCTGTAATGGGGCGGTGGGTGGTGGTCGATGGGCGGAGATGCTGTGTGTGTAGGCATGCCAAGCTTTTAACGGAGTCGGCATTTGCTCGACGCGGCGTATAATTAAAAATTAAAGCACTTGGCAGCCAGCAAGGAGCAGTGCCGTCCAAACTGTAGACGCCAGCCAGTCGTGTGCCCAAAAGTCGCAGCATACTTTTCGGCTGGCGCTGTAAAACTATTACAGCCCCCATTGCCATTGTTGCCGCTGCCGCTGCCGTTGCTGCTGCTGCTGTTGTTGTGTGGCGTCCTTTGTTGTTGCCTGCGATTTGTCGTGCCTCGTATTTGCCTTACTTTGGCCCATTGTTTGCCTTATTCATGTATGTATAAGAGTGTATGCGCGTGTGTGTGTGCGCTTGCTTACTGTGTCAATATTTTTTGGCGTGAGCCTTTGCTTTTAGCCACATGACAAGTAAATATGGTAGCTCGACTAAAACAAAGCACAATTTTGTGCCCGAGTCGAAGTCGCAGTCGAACTCGAACTCGAAGTCGAAGTCGAAGTCCTTCCTTTCAGCCTCCGTCCCTCAGTCTCCCACCACCAGCTCTGCCACAAGACAAAGTTCTGAAGTTTTTCCAACTTTTTCCATGAAAGCTGCGGCCGTTGCCGTCGTTTACTCTTTCAAAGGCATTTCGGCTACATGGAACTTACAGAGGTTATATACACATGTATCTAAATATAAATAGCTTGAATTGGTCTTCAAGCGAGTTTTAATCACACTAAAAGTATTTATTTTCCCTTGATGTACCAAAATATATGCAAATTGTTTCGCTAAGTATTTTCTGCTGCTCAAGTCCATTGCATATATTACATTGGTCTGTAATAATCTAAATAACTTCTACGAAAATTGGCTTTTATATTATACAGCTATTCTAGAATGATTTGAATCATATCCCAAATATTTAACTCTTCATTTATGATATGTCTATGTCTATGTATGAACAATGACAATGACAATGACAATGACAATGACAATGACAATGACAATGACAATGACAATGACAATGACAATGACAATGACAATGACAATGACAATGACAATGACAATGACAATGACAATGACAATGACAATGACAATGACAATGACAATGACAATGACAATGACAATGACAATGACAATGACAATGACAATGACAATGACAATGACAATGACAATGACAATGACAATGACAATGACAATGACAATGACAATGACAATGACAATGATAACAATAATGTTAATGACAATTATGATAATGATTGTGACTGTCACAATATCAATGACTCTGAAAATAATAGTTGAAATAATTATGATAATAATAATAATTAAACACATAATGATAATGAGCATTATGATAATGTAAATAGTAATAGTATGAAATAGTTTAGATGGAAATATTAACAAATAATATACTGATTGTGGTAAAGCTAATGCAATTACTTATACTTATGATAATGCAAATGCTTATGCCAGTATTAAGGCTGCCAATGGTAACGTAAATAACATGATAATGAGAGAACAAAGAGCAATGATGAGAAAGCTCATTGCTGAAATAATAATGATAATGCTAATAGTAATCATAATTAAATTCCAGACGTGTTGGCCAAACGTGTTCACAATTCCGCATCAACTGTGAGTTAGTGCAGCTCCCAGGAGGACAATTTGTCTAAATGTTGTTCCTAGAGGGTATTTTAGATCTGCCGCACAATCGGATGACTCTTATTTCTTCTTCGTCTTTCACATCAAGTTCTCCTCTCATCGCCTTTTTGCTTTTTCTTGCTGTCGCGACGCGTCGCTTCGCGCAATCGAAAAAGTTTTTATGACACAATTTTCTATTGTGTTGCCATTTGCTCTGCTGCTGCTGCTTCTTCTTCTTATTCTTCGTCTTCTTCTTGTCTGTGCTTGGCACACTTTCGATTTTCGATTTGGGATTAGGTTTTCGGTCGTAGGGCTCCATTGGGGCTGCCAGCACATAGCGTCAGCGTCAGCGTCTAGCTGACGCGTTCGCAACTTCAAAGACTGCGCCCCACAGTCCTTGCCAAACTCTTCACTGGCACGCCCAGCACGCCTTCGAGCAGCCGTCAACCCTTGGCTGCTGTGTGGCGCGCTATTTTTAGCTTGTCGCTCGGGCGTCAAAACTGGGGCGTCGAGTGTGGGCGTGGCGCGAGCACAAGGATACGGAATATGTTGCTGAGGCCAATGCAAAGAAGTTGCATGCAAAGAAACGCCATGTCCGTGCCAAGTTGCCCACGGGCCATGGCGAGCGGGCAAGGATTAAGGAGGGACAGGTCGAGGAAGGGGACGGGTGGCTGGTGTTGGTGCTGGTGCTGGTTGGGTCGTGTTAGACACTGAAACTGAAACGAAATGACGTTTTGCAATTTCGCGCTGCAGCAATGAAAAAGAAAAAGAACTCAAGAGAAAATTATGTGTTGCATACTTACGTGCGCCGCACTGACCTTGCGTGCGCTGCCGTCGACGGGCTAAGGGTAATGGTTAGGGCAATGGCAATAGTAGGGGTAAGGGTAAGCGAGGGAGCAAGGTGCAAAGACTTGGCCAGGTGTGTGCCATGTGTTTTATTGCTCTGCACGTTTTGGGCACAGCTCTAATTGGATAGGGAGACGGTTGAACGCTGCACCCAGGGCGCAGCAGGTCGAAGCGAATCGATATGGCTGAGGCGGTGCGGCGCTGGGAGCTGATCGCTGGGCTGGGCGCGATGCACTGCAAGAACAGTGCAGCGAAGCGTGCGGACACCCAAAAGCTGATAAGCCGCCGCAACAATCAAATCGAATCAAATCAAGTTAAATCAAGTCAAATCACGTTCCGAAACGCAAGCCTCGACTGGTTGACTGACCAGTCAGTCCGTTCCACTTGGCTGCGGTTCACTTTACCTCAAAATAGAAAAGAAACCTCCTCTCCGCCTGCCCGGCCCCAGTAAAGTAAAGTTGATTGATTTATGAGTCGTTTATATAGAGAGAGCAGTGGCTTAAGCGAATGAGCATGTGATTGATTCCATTGTGCGTGTCCGAATGTGACATAAAATGTCTTAGCCAACCAAATCTATTTCGAATCATTTAATAGCTCGGCAAATGGAACGTTTCACAAATTAAATAGAATTGAAGAACGAAAGTATTTCACGTCCTTAGCTCCGGTTTGCTCCGGCCACGACTTGTGGCAGTTGCCAAATTAACTTTGACGTGTGTCGCCGATGGATAGTTCGATAAATATTAATGACACCCAAACGTCCACTTGTGCATACTAAATCAAAGCTAAATGTGATGGTATCTGAGGGTTTCCCATTCATACATTAGCAGGCTTCCGCTTTGTTACCTAGTGCTAACTGCATTCTATAAAGGGCCTCCTCTACCATTACCATTTAACACACTCTCTTTCTCTCTATCTCTCTCTGCCTCAGCTTCAATCCCTAAGACAAGCCCAGACTTATCTAAGTTACATTGAACTCCTTTAGGCCCATTAAATTTCCTTTCTCTTCTCTATTTTTTGGTTCGGATTTGAATAATCTAACTAGGCTTATCCTAACCTCATCATACTTGGACCATGTTGACCACAAATCAGACTGATCATAGATCCGTGAATTAACTTGGAAGTGTGGAAAGTTACCCTTTCACTGTTTCGTTCAAGGCAAATATTGTCTATCATACTAACTATTTAAGTTTACTTCTACAGGTAGTGTGCATTGTAGAGCGTGAGAGCTTTGGGTTGACTTCAACTTTCGTTATTTGTGGCTGGTTAATCAAATGCCTGGCCTACTTAGCTGAAAGCCCAAGGCAGTTGAACCGAGCAACTTGCTCACGCACACAAGACACAAAGACAGCGACAGAGGGTCGATTGAGAAACCCAATCCTGACCCCAGGCCTGAGTGCCGTCTTGCCACAATCAAGGTTAAACATATGCATATGCACACAGTTATGCGCATATTTATGCATATATACATATAATGATATTTATATATAAGCGTATATATTTATACACAGCGCGAAGTAGAGAAACGGACAAAGAGAAAGAGAGTGAGAGAGAGGGAACGTGGAGCCTTTGTTAGTTTGGGCTTTTGCTTTGGTCGTGAAAGCGACCGGAAATGTCAATCAATTAGCTAGGCTGCGGCCCAGGGCAACCATTGGCATAGGACCCACAGCACAAACGGCTAATGTCGACTCTATAAACAACAGTCGGAGCCCAAGCCAAACAGACATTAACAGCCAGCTAAGAGCACAAGTTACTGACGACTGGTCCCTCGGAGTTCTTACTGCTAACTCCTACCGTCGGAAAATTCAAGTCATTCCCCAATTTCCCAAATTAAAGGATTCTTTCAATATAGCCGAGCACTGTTCATTCCACTATCTGTATCAGCTTTCTGCTCTTGCATTGTTTGGTCGAAAGTAACGAGAATTAAGGTCGTTATTTAACTGGACTAGTTGCATTTCATATGTCCTACCTCTCGCTCTCTCTCTCCCTATTAGTGAATGTAAGCGGCGATACAGTCTGTTTATTGCTTAAGGTAACTCTAGCATTAGCTCATTCTTCATGCTGCCTTTCAGAGATATCCAACCCGTATCGATATAAATTCAAAGCACATCTACGTATATGTTTCGCCTTCTACTACTCTCGTTAGCTATTGAATCCTCCGGCTCAAACTGTTTTCCCTAGCTAAACATTCCTGCTGTTCGTTATGCCAACTAAGCTCGAGCAGGGCACAGTCACGCCCACACACACACGCCCACAGAGAGAGAGAGAGAGAGAGAGAGAGGAAGAGAGAGAGGGAGGGAAAGAGAGCGAGGAAAAAAAGCATTGTCTTTGTTAGCTCTTTGTTTTCTGAGTTGTGTTTTGTGTAATTGTTGCAACAATTGTGTATGTGGCAGACGGTGGGCGAGAGGGGCGCAGGCAGTCGCAAGGGTCAAAGGGGCAAAGCCAAAACAAATAAGCAAAACATATTATGTAGCACGATGCTGCGAGCTATGCCAGAGCAACAACAACAATTACAATTGTTGCCTGGTTAGCGCAAAACTGCTGTAAAATAGATGCAGAGCAACGCGCGGAGGGCACATGTGCGCCACAGTGAGCCACAGTGGGTGTGAGAGAGAGAGAGAGAGAGTGATGTCTACGTTATTGTTGCATTTGGCTGCACATGCAACAGCACATATACCATGGAGAGCGCAAGCTGCAGCACACACATTAGGAAAAATATTCAGAAACATTGACAGGACGACGAGCCCGCCCAGTTGAGCTCGAACCTGAGCCTTAGCCCAGTTATGACCTGGGGAAAAAGTTGAGGTCTAACCGAATGCAGCGAGTTGATAGCTTCGGATAATCAAGTAATTAGTCAAGAGCAGGTAAAGCTGAGACAATTTGGGTATCAAGCAGCACAAAGCACTGCACAGGAGGTGGCTCGACTGCAGTGAGCCAAAGTCCAGGCAAGCGTAGCTTAAGGGCTTACAGAATTCCTTTGAACAAAGCTGTAAATATGACTTTCAACGTAGGCAGATGGGCTATAATAAAAATCAGTTGCAACAGCAAAAACCATTTCGTTTAATGCCAGAAACTTAACTCCCAAGGCTATGAGCTACAAATTAAAACTATAAAAAGCAAGAGGCAAGCTTCTCAGACAACATTGACTGCAGATACTGAGTACTACTAGGCTCTACTGCAGAGTTCGCACACTCTTAGGCAATCAATAATGAATTGAAGTGACGAACTAGGCTGAACTAAGGGGGTTTTCCTATCCCATGCTCCTTAGCAAAAATCAGTCCGAGTAACAAAAAACCATTTTAGTTAATGTCTCAAACTTAACTCCCGATGCTATGCTCAACAAATGAAAAGTGTAATAAGAAAAGGCTACTCGTTCGACAGCCTTGGCATCGCATTCTGTTTGGGTCTTATGCACGGCCGAAAGGAAAAAGAAAACACTTTGCATATCCAGCATTACTTCAATAGACAACTTAAAACTGGGAGGCCGAGGCTCTTTGGGGGACGGCACAGCAACAGAGCGAAACAGCCTACAAGTTTATAAATTTTTAAATAGCTTCGTACGTCAGAAGTGGCCAAAGGTGAGACACACAAAGATGAAGTTGAAGATGATAGGTTGCTGGGTAGGTTTAATGGAGCAGAGCTGAGCTACTCGTAGGGTGGTTGCTCGATGTTTGATGCCAGCCAGCCAAGCAGCCGAGCAGCCGAGCAGCCAAGCTGCCTGGCTGCTTCATTTACTTGATGACAAACTCTCATAAATAATGCGAATGCTCTATTAATATTTAAAACCCAGCGGAAATTAAATGTGTGCACGCTGCGAAAGGAGAGCAAGCTCTAGTCGAAGATTTGACTCCAAAATGGGGAATGGGACAAATCCTGAAGGCGAGCAAGCCTAACGGATCGCTGGCAAATATTATTTCTTAGAATTCGTCAGATATTTTATAACGAAAGTTGTGATTGATCTTACCTCTGGCTAATAAAGGAATAGTAGAGAGGGAATCTTTAGACAGGACATCTATTTGGGATGAGGAGTTGAGAGGTAGCTCTCGCCAACTTAAGGAGAAATTTAACAGGTGGAATCATTAGATAGGACTTCTTGTAGTTCTTACCCCTTACTAGTTTAAGGAGGAATAGAATAGGACTTACCTCTCGCTAACTTAAGAAGAAAAGATATGAACTTCAGGCTAGATTTTGAAAGAGGGCGACAGAAGATTCCTTCCTAGCTCCAATCCTGATCCTAAGACATGTCAAAGAAAATTCCGTTATCGGTCAGTCTCAGATACATATATATATATTCAATTTTATGCTGAAAAGTGTCTAATGCCTTGCAAATGCATTCACTTGCTCACGCATCGCAAAAAACAAATTGAGATTCCTTGCGACTGGTGATGCGACGGAAATGAATTTAAGTCTTCACCTAAGCAGAAAACTGTGATTTCAATTGATGACGCACTCGCTCAGTGGACTATCAAGTTGAAGAGCTTAGAAGCTTTTTAATAAAAAGCTTGGACCTTCTGCGTTGCACAGTGCAAATTGAGGAGATTAGAAAGGCTGAGAGTCAAATGAAGCACTCACTGGCACAGCTGGAATTTAATTTAGCTCGAGTAGAGAGACAGAGGATGGGATGGGCTATGGGCTGTGGGCCACTTTACCTTGCTCTCAACAAATCTTCGACTTTTTTAGTCGCACAGCAATTTGTAGCTCCATTTGCTGCACTTGGCCGCTCGGTCAGCGCCACTCGTCTTAATTTTTATGAGCTGTCTTAAGTGAGCCATAAAAAACAAGAAGTCGGAACGGGGCAGCTGTAGCGCCGAGCGCAGTAACAAATTAAAATGTATGCCAGCATGGGGCATCCGAGCTGGGACAGCCAGCTAACTGGGGTCAGGTGAGAGCTGAAAGCCAACGTTGACGCGTGCTGCCTGTCAACATCGAAGGCGCATTCGTCGCGTCGTCCGTCAGTCGGAGAGTCGATCCGTCGCCGAACGACGTCAATGTTTATCCGGGCCAACGCCAGAGCCAATGTAGCTGTGGTTTTCCTACCTTTTCCCCTTATCCCTTTTACTCTCACCCATTCTCTCTCTTCCTCCCTCTCTCTCGCTCTACCTCAGTCGCTCGCTGTCATGTCCTGCCACCTAGTGGGCGCATTTAAATGCATGTGCCACGCCCCATTTGATATATTGGTCAATTTTTGACACAAAAATCTATCGCTATGACGTCACGGCCAATATTTTGCAGTTGCTCCAGTTGTCCTTGTTGCTGCAGCCTCAAGTCCTGTTGCTCCTTAATTAAATGATAAGCGCAGGTGCTCGCGTCGAGCGCGTCCGATTGATTGATACCCTGTAAGTTTGCTTTCCTTCAGTGTGGTCTACCTATATCACATACCTATTATCAAGCCAATCAAGGCTGCTTATCAAGTCGAACTTCTATATAATATATGGTAACAAAGGATCCATAATACATATATCTTGAACTCTATAACTTTATGTAATCCGTGGGATATTGCATAACTTTTTCCTGCATAAAAAACTCTCGCTTCCCAGTCAAAACTTCAAGTCGTAAGCTGTCTCAGAGTTCTACTTGGCTGCCTCCTTTTGTCTGTTGTATAAGCTATCTTAAAGGCATTATAGCCGCTCTGTTCTTTGCAATGAGGGCATTGTAAGCCAACTCTTGACCCAAGTTTTAAACTGGGTCAGGTTCTGGCTGCCTTATCATACTAAATTTGCGATGCAGCAGCTCGCAGCTCTCAGCTCCTGCTCCACACTCCAGTCGGTCCTCAGTCCTTCATTGCCTTCTTTCATCCTGCGACCAGCGGAACTTCAGGTGAAAGCGTACCGCGTTGGCCAACGCACTAAAGCCTGAAATTCATGAATGCCTGAGAGCGTTCTCTTGGCAAAGTGCGCGTCCTCTAATAAGGCACTAACTACATTCGACAACAGCAACAATGAGCCGGGCAGAGAAAGGGACCTGTCGCTGCTTCTGTTTGAATTTTAATGAAATTAAAGATTACTGAGCTCAACAACAACAAGCAAACAGCAAACAAGAACAGCCAACAACAGCCAGCAACAACATCATCATAAGTAAGAATAATAAACAACAGAGGGCGCTGCAGCCAAGTCCAGCGCGTCGCTCATTTGCTACGTGCAAAAAGTTTTAAATGAGCTCAAACTCCGGCTAGTTCATATATTTAGCTCTAATTAACTGAAAGGCATCATCTTTCCATTGAAGTGAGCGACTCTCACATGCAACCCCTTCACATACTCTCTCCCTACCACCCCCCCCCCCCCCCCCCCCTCTATCTCTCTCTCTATCTCCCACTCTCTCTGTGTCCAGTTGCATCAAGATGCACGACGCACGCTGCCTGCGTAGTCATTAGAAACAAGAAACGATAAACAGGTAGCTCGTGCTCAGCACCTCTGATTTGGCACCTTTGATTTTCATAACAGCTGTTAATTAAACCAGCATGCCAAAGCAATTAGCAATGAGACCAAAATGAATCATCTTGCCTTGCTCAAAGCAATTTGACTGCGTTGCTTTCCTGGCGAACTCGAAACTTTGCATATGCAAAGGCTTCAATAGCCTACTATTTGCTGTCTCAAATGACTTATCTGCCCTTTAAGAGTCTTACATTCTCCTAATTATTACTATAACTCAAATAGGTTACATACGAAATACAGTTTGCTATATAACTTTGTTTTTGGTTGTATTGAATAAAACCTATATAAATCAAATTTATTCATGCAACAACATTCGCCGAGTGGACTTCTCCAAGTCTTCTTCAATACTATTTAATATATATGTTTCCTACTTTGTGCCAGGATGGATAAATAGATTCTGGCCTAAGACAAGAGTCTCAGAACTCAGACTTCCTGACGGAATTCGGCTTACTCTATATCCAATCATAAACATTTGGAAGGGTCTAGTGAAGGTGATTCATGCTGGAACATATTGCCGACTGTCCTCCACCTTCTTTAGTTAGCAGCCATTGACCCATTGAAGACTTTCTATTATTATCCAATGCCTTGCCGAAGACCACTTGAATGTAAGTCTTCAAGATTGTTAATGGAGAGACACGAATAAGTTGGTCATATCAACTTTAACATGTTCGGCGGGCGTAAGATATTTGATGATCAAAGGACCAAATCGTTTAACTTTTCCAGCATGAAGACTGTCCCTTCGTCAGGTCCAAAATATTTAATTTGTTACTTTGTTCGCCGTATAACCAACTGAAAGTACCACTGCTTGCTACTATTTTCTATTTGGCAATGTTTTTGAGCATTAACTTAGACGCAATAAGAGCATTACAGAGTGAGAGAGAAAGAGAGTGAGAGCACAAGGAACACTAGGGAAAAGTTTCCGCTTTAACAACTTTTTACAAAAATTGACTGTTTACTATAAAATACATTGAAATGAGCTTACGCAGCTGTCAGCTGTATCAATCACTTAAATAATTGATGAAATTTAGTAATTGAATGTAGTTTCATTCTAGTTTAGTCAGCTTCCATACTATACTATATAATGATACTGTAGGAAACTATATAATACCATAAGATACTATAGCACCATCAGACATGATATAGTTATATATATTGAAGTTAAACTGTGCGTCTTTTGTTTTACCTAATATCTAGAGCACCTTCTGTACACTCCTGTTGACTCACATCAAAGCTGAGCCAGCAAGAGGACACTTTACACTGTAAAATCGAAAGAGATGCAGAGCATTCTAATCAGAGATCCATATATACTCTAATAACCATACATATTTATATAAATATATATATTTGTGTATATAGGCTTTATCCAATATAAATAATTGTTTGCCAGTTGTGAGCAAGTTGTCCTGAGTATTTGTGGAGACTTTGAGTCTATAAACCGTAATGGAATTAGCTGGCATTCAGACGTAAGCTACGCCTCAGTGCTGCTCAATTGGACTGAACGTGATTCTAAAATAACAAAGCGAGTGCAGCTGAGAGATATCGTTTGATATAAATAGTTGATGTAGTGCATGGAGGCAGGTGATGCGTTGGGCAAAGCCGCAGTGGAGCCGCAGCTGAGTGCTGTTGTCAGTGCAGCGATGCCGCATTAACCACACATTCAAACTGGCAGTCAGGCGCACTTATTGCTCTCGTACTAAACTAAACAGACATTGCGTATACGCCCAGTGCAGCCTGAGAGACAATTGCTTTCATAATTAATTACGCAACTTGCGCTCGATTTGCACAATTTCTGCATAAATGCACACGCAAAATCAATTCGATTAAATGAGCGAAAACGCGATGGGGATAGAGAGAGACGGAGATAGAGACAGAGAAAGAGAGAGAGAGAGATAGTGAAACCGAGCTGGGCATTGCATAAGTTCCATTCACAATGGCCAAAAGGGAGGCGAGCAAATCGCACAAAAGAAAATGTTGAGCTGCGTCTTATGTGATTTGCCGCCCGCGATTTCATGTCGCGCTGGCTTTTCGCGAATTTTCCTTTTATCTGTTTCCTTCTTAAGCTGAAACAATGATTAGAAATAGTTTGGGTCTTAAGGAATTTTAAATAGGTTCAGTTAAAATGTTTTCTTCTTAGTCGTAACTTATAGCTCTGTAAAAATATTCTTTTTTTATTGGTATTGCTAAGGACAACTTTTACATCCACAATTCGAAGCCCTGAAGCCTCCGTCAGACAGAGGGAGGTATGACAGACCCTATAAAGCATGTCTGACTGTCTGCCCTACTGACTACCCGTCCATAGTCGTAGTCATAGTTACGTACAAAAGCTAGAGATTTCAAATCGAAGAAGCTTATCATTTTTTCTTCGATAACTCATCCCATTTTCATGTTATCGATAAATATCGATTATTTCAATTTGATTTTTAAGCATAACTCGAATATCGAAAGATCTGTAAACTTAAGATTTACTGTTTAGATCTGTGTAATATGCAATCTCTGCTTTTCGATTTCGTATCGTAGATCATTGTAAACTTTTGCTTAACAGTAGTGGGGAAAGCGTTGGCAGTAGTTTATCATATCTGAAAGGAAAGGAAAGCAAATATATGTTACCGCACCCGTGATAACTCTAGTAGGCCCCGCCCAAAATATGGAAAGTCAAATCAACAGCTAACGAAGCAGGCTGTATAAACGTATTGAGAGTCCACAGCGCAGATGAAAATTCATTGAATACAGTTCTCCTTCAAGCTGTCTCTACAAAATAGTTGAAATTTATTATATGAAAAGTGCCTTTTAACTTCGTGTGAAAATGCTGAAAATTCCGCAAACTAAAATGCTACTGTTTTGGCCAAGCATGAACCAAACTTCTTCCTTCCGCTTATTGTCCGTTGCTCGAAAGTATGCTACATTTTGTGTGTGTTCTCTTTGCAGTGCCATATGCAACCGATAAGACTGTGTGAAGTGGTCAAGGAAAAGCAACAGCGACAGGAGGAGCAGCAGCCGCGGCAGCAACATCAAGAAGCGAGCACACATTGCCAACGAGAGGAAGCAAAGCAGCAACAGCAGCAGCAGCAGCCATAAAGTAATTCTAAACGCCGCGTTGCTTCGCGTCGCGCGTGTTTGTGTGAGTGTGTGCGTGCGTCGTTAGTGATCTGAACAAAATGGCGGGCGGCCAGCGCAGCCGAAATGCAGCGCTGCACAGCAACGTTGCAGTCGCCGTCGCCGTCGCCGCGTTGCAGCTCTAAGCGAATGCCCAACGATCGAGCGGGCAAAGCACACAGCAAGAAACAGCGACAGCGTGAGCACAACAGCGATTCGAGGCGCGAGCTAAACGCTAACCGACAGCCACATCCATCCATCCACTGTCCAGTTGCAGTTGCCGTCTCCGTTGCCGTTGCAGTTGCAGTTGCGGGCGACCAGGTGCCGAAGCGGGCGCGGGCGCAGGCGCAGCTGTTTGACGAGGACTTCAGGTGCCCGTTGAAGGGCATCGAAGGGCGGCGACGCGGCATAACGATTAGGCACCAAAATGCCTGGCGGACGACGTGGACTGGTGGCGCCGCAGAACACATTCCTTGAGAACATAATACGGCGCTCCAATTCGCAGCGTAAGTAGAACAAAACAAACACCTAAAACTAGATATGATATGAAAATAGTTTTGTAAGAATATCGATCTATGGGCTATCGTATATCGAATTTCTATTGTAATATCGATATTAATGTTATCGACTTGCTGATAGCTAATAGGACTGCAAGAATATCGATATGTGGGCTATCGTATATCGAATGTGTGTTGTAATATCGATATTAATGTTATCGACTTGCTGATAGTTAATAGGACTGCAAGCATATCGATTTATAGGTTATCGTATATCGAATTTCTATCGTAATATCGATCTTGATGTTATTGACTTGCTGATAGGTAATAGGACTGCAAGAATATCGATTCGTGGGTTTTTGCATATCGAATTTGTATTGTGATATCAATATTAATGTTATCGACTTGCTGATAGTTAATAGGACTGCAAGAATATCGATTTATGGGTTATCATACATCGAAGTTTAGTTCAATTCAGATTAAGCTATCATTAATCTTGGCATCTCCTTTATATGATATTGATATCAATATCAAGATATCGTGAGACATTATAAAAAATTACTGTCAAAATATAAAGTTTCGATTATCGGATATTGAAGTTGTCTTGGCGGCAATCAAGGCAACTGTCGTATATGATATCTACATCAATCTCATCGTATGCTGTTTGACTGTTCCGAATGCACTCGTTAATACTATCACTATGTGCTTCCAAACTCTTTTCTAGTAACTCTCGATAACACTATGTATGCCACTATCGATAACACTACCGACGACATTCTCGATACCATTATCGATTTCACAATCGATCATTTATGACAAACTCTTATTGGTAGATAGCAGAAAGGGGACGTGCATTCATTCAAAGGAATTTGCTTTAACCGTCAGCCATTATATCTCGATTATATTCGGTTCATACAGTAAACCCATTAGCTCTGGTCCCTCATCAACTGCTTTCAGTTAGACAGAACTACAAGCGTCATGTGGTCTCATTTATGCCACTTGCCCACTTTGCACGGACTGAATCGCATTCCAAATAACTTACAATATTTGTCAAGTCCCACAGCCGCAGCACAGTTCAGTCCAATTTTCGAATCTGCGGTTCACAGTAAATTTGCCGTGCTGCAAAACCAGGTGAATTTTTAACACTCGTCCACTGTCTGCAGCAAACAGATACTGAAATTTCATTTGTGGTCAGCAGCGCTCAAAACTTCTGTGGCTGTTAACTGGCAGGGGGGGTTGTGGTACTGATGAGCTGTGGGGCTGTGGGGTTAAGGGTTACGAGTGGAGACGGTGCGAATGCCAACAGCATGTGAAATGATTTTCCGTTAAGTTGTCAATGCTCGCAGCCTCAGCTGGTGTCGGACACCAGCGGGGGAGCTACGCACGCTGCCCTTTACCTCTATAAATAGACGTGTCACCAAACAGCCACCCACCCACCACACACACACACACACACACACGGACAGACAGACAGACAGAGAGTGAAACACAGACACTTCAATTGCGAGCTGGCATAGCCCCAAGGCTGATTAAATGGGCAGCACCAACCTGTTGACCAGCTGCAAAAAAAAAAGACAGCGAAATGGGAACTGAATAGCGCGAATGGGAATGGAAAACGTGAATAAAAAGTGGATTACGTACAGGTGGAATGAATGGGCACTGCAGTAGGTAGATAGGAGGAGCATTAGCCCAATGAATAGAAATTAATGGGTAAAACAAAAATAAAGTTAGTTAAATGCGGGCTTCAACGAAAGCGGCAAACAAAGAGAAGCAGCAATTGAAAGGAGGGAAGCAATGCGAGAAATGAAAGGAATTTCAGAAATATCTAAATATAGCTATAAATGCGAATGGGCTCCGAGACTAGGTGAGGCGGAAAGGGCAGTAAAATTCAAAATAAATAGAAGTGCATATAGGACGAGGAGGAGGAGGAAGGTGGAAGAGAAGGAGGAAGGTGGAGAAGAATGATTCAGTTTATGCTTTAACAAGGAGCGCTGACGGAGGGAAAGCTTGAATGGAGCATTCCAAAGGATAGCAATTAAAATAGCAACCGAAGGAAGGCGCATTCAAATGCAGAACTATCAATACGGATCTAAAAGGAAGTAATTACGCAAGGCAATTGCGACGGGAATGCCAATGCGGACTGACACATGTGAATGAATTCCCCAAGCATAAGGTAAACGTGCCTGTGTACCGAAGCTACGAGATGCTGCCCTGATCAGCTCGCCATGTGACATGGCGAGGGCAGCGCAGCCACAGGACAATAACATGAGCAGATAATTAACAAACGAATGGCTGACAAAACCACCTAAAAGCCAGCCCAACACGACTCTGGCGAGCCACCGCAAAGCCACAGGGCCAAACAGCTGGCATTTGTACAATTTGCTGTTGCTCCGCCTGTTGTTGTTGCAATTAATGTTGTGTTCGCTGTTGCCGCTTCGTCATTGGCATTGCCTGCGGAATGACCGACTGTCGAAGCAGTGGAACAGTTTAGGACACGTTATAGCTTCCAACGGCTGCAAATAATTAGAAGGCGGCAAATAAAATATACAATATGTTCCGAGCGTTAAATGGGGCAATGAGATCAGCTCAAGTCAGTCGAGCTAATGTCTAGAAAAAAGTAATGCGAGTCACACTCAGTGAATGGCTTGGATGGAGCCACAGCTGAACCACCAAGTGATAGCCGAACGTGAGTCATAAGGAGCTCAGCTTGACTTGTGGACAATAAGGGTACATTGTCCAGAAACAGTTGAATCCTGTTCACTGCAAGCCTGCTGAGCAGATCTGATAATGCGAGTCTAACATATGCTGTAAATGCCACAGCTCAGTAAAGGTTTAAGTTAGAGCTGCACTCAAGTTGCAGATAAATCAAGCTGAAGTATCCGACTTAATGTTAAGCGGCTAACATGTGTTAAGCATATGTTAATATTATGTTAATTTAACTTTTATTCATGCAGCTGTAACATGGAATCTTACGAAACTAGAATACTGTTTTTATGGCCTATTTATTCATATTCAGCATTAATTGAATTGCTAATTAGCTGCTGGTTATGCCAACAGCGGCTTAACATCGCAAGCGAGTATAAGGGACAGGCCAGCGCACCTATTGAATATAGTCTTATGTCAGACGATTCAATCAAATTTAGCTTATTAAAGTTTGACAAGCTCTATTTCATAGAGATGTCGACTTAAAGACTCAGCTTGAGGCACCTGGGCGACCTTGTCTGTCAATCAGGAAGGTGCTTTAAATTGCTGCGAGCAGGGGAGGCTTGTCTAATAAGCATACATACAATTTATTTACATATATATGTATATATGTATAAATATATTATAGAGACAGAGACTGTAGCTAGTCGAAAGCGGATTACCGAGCAGCCAAATCAGACATTAAGCCTTTTTCAAAAGGATTTGCGAGTCGGGCAAAGTGAATAGCAGAAAAAAAAAACAGAGAAAGGGAGAGACAGCTATAGTGACAGAGAGAGAGAGAGAGAGAGCGATAGAGGGAAGCTTGTTAATGCTTACAGCCAAGAGGGAACGGCAAAAAGATGCGACTACCTCACATTATTTTCAGTTTTGTTCACTTTTTCCCGTTCGGCTCAAAGAGCGTTAAATGGAAATGTCGTAAAGGAAATGCACACTGGCGTAGGAAAATGGAGGACAGCAGCCAAGGAGCCACTGAGCACGAACACGGGGAACAAGATGCGGCTTAGGATAGGCAGAGGTGCAAAGCACAGAGATTGAAATAAGGAAGTGTCGCATATTAGGGCAAGTAGAATGCGTTGGCAAGGAAAATTCTACAAAGGAGCTATCAAAGGTAATAGAACCCGCAAAAAGAGTGGGGAAAAACGCTGATCTAATAATAGTTCGATTGACAACCGAGGTGCAAGTGGGCACAGAAACAGATAAGAGTATCTCTTTCAGTAAATTCAATTTGATATAGTGGTAAGGGCTACAAAGATAGGAAGAAAGAGCTGAAGATACTTCATCGTAGAGGGCACCTACTGCAGCTCATGATAGAGTAGAACAAACTACATTTAATAAGCTGATGCGAAATCGTGAATGTAAATGAAACTTCAAGTTTCAGTTGTAAAAAATTGGATTTGAATAAGGCCCCAGCATGAGCCACACACGCGTGATACCTGCGGCTGAGGCCCAACAATGGAGGCGGCCAGCAGTCGGAACCCTCTGACCAGGCTGTGTGTGGCACATGTGTGGCACATGCCACAGTCAGAAGGCAACATCAGTTTCTTTTTGGGTATTGCTCGGGGCACTCGCCATACTCCCTCCTCGTCCTGCTCCTGCTCATGCTCATGCGCCGGTGCTTCCAATGTAATTCAATGAAGGATAAACAAATGTGAGTTGGAGCAGCCCAACTCCCATCTAGCTCCGCACCCCAGCTCCACTTATGCATTTAGGCATAAGTGTGTGCGTGTGTGTGTGTGCGTGTGTGTGTATGTGGTGGGCGGGAAGAAGACTTACCAAAAACATTTGCATAACCAATCGCGAGCCTCCGGAACAGGCACATTACGTTACGTATACGCAGGATGGGCCAGTGTATTGGACTGCTCGACGGCTCGGTTTGGACAGTTTTTCAATCATACGCCCCTCCCTGGCCGCTACCCCTGGATTGTCCTCCTGCTTGTCCTGCCTCTCGCTGTTTGTTTGGGTCGATTGCTTTTTGTGTGGAGGCGTTTTTTCGAGCCACGTTAACAAATCGTTGGAGCCATAAACAAAAGCCTCGCTGGCGCCCATGATTAACAGCCGCTCCAGCCCTCAAAATGCAAAGCAAGAACGAGCAAAGCCTAAGCAGCAAAGCGAACAGTTTCACAATATCTTTAATGCCATAATATATTATAATAACAAACTTATTAACGAGCCACTCAGCCGCTGAGACAGCTATTCGACCAAGGTCTTATCGGCCGCAGCCAACCAGCAGCAGCCACATTGATTGACCAGAAAGAAGCGTTTAAGTTGCCTTCGTTTAAGGCCTCCCGTTGAGGTGACTTTTTATAGATTTTATATAGTTTTCACTTCTTAAGAGGTATTTCTGTCAATCGGCAAATTATGGGCAGATAACAAGCGCAGCTCGTAAAGGCTGCGGAATTGAAGTACTTGGTAAAGCTATACCCGTGTGATTGGTGAGCTTGAAAGGGGATATAGTTGGATTAAGATAGTCAAATCTATATCGAGGTGTGTTTGAGCAATATCTATTGAGATCAACGGATGTATCGCTAGGCATGTGCGGTTGTATTAAGATAGTCTATATAGATTTGGGTCTGCTCCATCTACATTCCTGTAGACATAATAGCTGCATAGGGACTATAGCTACTATTAAGTGCTTCAGCCAGGGCCAGCATGCACCAGATGAGAATCTCGTGGTCGGTAGAGCTGTGATATCTTAGCCAAGTGTACACTTTTCGAATATGTGTGGCTGCTCTATTATCTCATCGTGTGTTCCATTGTGTGTTCATCCCATAGTTCCACTATTCATGTTGATATATTTCTCTGTGCTTTCCCTATTTAGGATTTTTTATTAAAATTCTCGTTTAATTTTCATGCTAAAATGTTGAAGCGCACTTGACCACATATCGCATATTCAGATATTCTTTTTATGTGGCAGCTTGGGTGTCCAGATTTTTGTATAAGCTATGCGTTTTCTAATTTACAGCCGAAGAGACACACAAACACACACACACACACACACACACACACACACAGGCATACACTCACAACTAGCTGCTAAATGTTGTGTTTGTTTTTCTTTCACTTTTTTAACGCAAACTCATTAAAGTTGAAATTGAGGCCAAAAGTTGTGCTCATGCTGAGGCCAGGTAGAGCAAGCCTTGCACGCCGAGCCATGTCCTGACCCAAAGCGTTGCGCCATGCTTTAATGCCAGCGACAGACACACGCACACACACAAGTACACACATAGTTGCTCACACATACACACATACAGAGGCGCGCGCGCACTCACACAGTGGCTGGCTTTCATTGGCAATGTTTGAAATTTGTGTTGTCGCCTTTGCGGTGCGCCTCGCACGTTTATCTCGCCTCGGCCACGCGGTGTTTGATCTTCGTCAGCATCCAGTGGCAAGCAACAATAACAACAACAACAACAACAACAACAACAACGTACAGCCACAACAAACAAACAACAAACAACAAGAATAATGCGGCTAAAAGTGTCAGCCACCCGTTTGACTTGCTGGCTTTGAAGTTTTTCCCTATCGCATTTCATTTTTTGTTTCCACAGATTTTTCTTTTCCCTTTCCCCTTTTTTTTTTACTTTTGGCTAATTTTGCGCTTTTGTGAATTTTTGCTGCCGTGCAAAAAGTGGCTCGAGGTTTTCAGTCGCCGCTGCTCGGCTGCTCGGCTGCCCGCTTGCTGCGGCTGTTGTTATTGGTATTCTGTGTGTGTGTGTGTGTGTGTATGTTTGGCCAACGATTAGGCTTAGGCCAATTAGAAAAGGTCAATTTTATGTTTGTTTGCAGCTGACTAAGCCAAAGCCGAAGCAAAAAGGTTCCCAAAGGTCATGCTTAAACTGTGAATGTGTGAACCAATTCCGAAAAGTTGTTCCTCCCTAGTTTATTAGACCCTCAAAAGTGAATTATAATAATAAACAAATCACTAATTCAGTATCGAAAGTATGCTCAGAGAGTGATGCATTAGTAGCCGCTAGCTGGGTGAAAAGATTCCGCAGTAAATTGGCTAAGTAGACAAGCCCTAAGTTTGGCTAAGAGAAAAGTTGAGCTTAAGCCCGGCACGAGGTAGTCTATAGAGTGTATCATGCAGGATCTTTTTGCAAGATCAAGGAAGAACTTTGAATGAGATTAAACTGATTAAATGGGACTGATCACAAGGATAAACAGGTCTGTTTAACCTCAACCAAAGACACGAGCCACCGGCGAATGAGACTGATAACTGAGCTGATAGTGCAGTGCAGTACAGAGCTAAGAGCTCCCTTGAGTGACTGTGAAGCATGAACAGCGAACGATTATCGTATTGCTCGGCTTAATTAACTGAAAGCCTACCGCACGCAACGTGGAGCCATTGTGCAGTGCCCCCTGCTGCATGTCACGGCATTCCTGCAGATAATTTCCACTGGTCAAACAATGGCCCGACGCGCGTATGAATATTACAGTGCATGCATTTCTGGAAGTCCCGCCTCGCTGCTCCTGCTCCTGCTGCTGCTCCTGCTCCAGTGGCCTGCAAGCATGCGTCCGTCGACGAGCCCGTATCCGGACACGGCCAAGCAATCAAGCAATCAGCAAATGCAACAAGCCCCGTGAAACTGAATGTCTCCGCAGGTGGCAGCAGGCAAAGCAGGTGGGATTGGCCGGGCTGCGAGGGTCGAGGGTAGACGCTGGTGGGTCATTTACCAAATGTAAACGCAGCAGCAGTTAACAATTGCAATTACAACACGAAACAACACGACAGCAACCCACTGAACCGCTGACCCCCCGAACGATCGACCGACCGTCCGACCCACCGACCCACCGACCCACCGACCCACCGACTGTCCGCCGGAACCCTTCGGCTGCCCTTTGCCAAGCGAGTTATTGATTTTTCTGTGTTTCATTGTTGCTGTTGCTGTTGTTGTTGTTGCTGTTGTTGCTTTTTCGCTGTCGCCGTGTAAATTAACGTTGACTACATGACTGTGGCCCAGGCCCCGGGAGGGGTCTATGGGGTCTGTGCTCTGTCGGATAGGGGTTTGGGCAGCGGCTGCCTTCAAGTTTTGCCATTACATTTATCGATTTTTGGTGGTTCGCCCCTTTTGGCTGTGCCATTTGCATGTTGTTGTTGTTGTTGTTGTTGATTGTTTATTGTTGTTGCTGTGCCATTTGTAACCTTAGCGTTGCTTTGCTTTACTTTACTCTGCTTTGTGACACTTAACTTTTGACGTGGTTGCGTCTTTGACCCGTTTTCTGCGTTTACTTCTTTTCCATTTTTTCGCTCTTGTTGTTTTTTGGATGTCCGGAAATGCGCGAGTACGTTACCCGGACCCCTGTCGCAAGCCCGGACCGCTCGCCCCTGAGCCAAGAAGGTCAAACGTCGCCGGAGTCGGGGAGCTGTAAAAATAACGCAAGCTCGTCTTAGTGTGAAGTTAACCCAATGGAGAGTTCTTGGCCATGCGTCAAAAGCAAGCATGAAACATGGCTAATGAGTTGGTTACTGGCCCGTAAATCATACGCCATGTGGGCCGAGTCACCCTCGCCGCTTAGCGCCCGCGGCAGCGTCTCGCTCGTCGTAAGAATTCCTTGCTTTGACCTTTTGACAAAAGCTCACACATTCCAGGCAGCTGAGTCAGGACCAGCCACAATATAGCATTAGAGTGGCACTCGAGGAGTGAGATCAGGATTTGGGTTTGTTTTCCCGCTTAATTGAGCAGCTGCGGGACTCGGCTCCGGGCTGTCAACCCAAACCGAACCAGCTGACTATTTAGCACTTAGTCTGGCTTAACGTTCTCCCAAGCTCTATATACCCTTATTTAAAGTGCTAGTCTTCACCCTACGTCAGTCTAGATTCCTTTTCCAACTTTACAGCAGCCTCAACGTTATCGCTTCCTTAACATCTATGCCTTGGCCGTTGCTGCCCTCCTCCATCTAGCTCTCTTTTAATGAAATTCACTTTAGCCCTAGCACATGCTTGGACTCTTCGTACTATGTCCATTTGTAGCCCTTGCACAAGCTCACCTCTTTGCACCTTATCGCACGT
Source organism: Drosophila paranaensis (assembly GCA_035047545.1). Taxonomy (NCBI): domain Eukaryota; kingdom Metazoa; phylum Arthropoda; class Insecta; order Diptera; family Drosophilidae; genus Drosophila; species Drosophila paranaensis. The sequence continues at coordinate 249,232 of JAWNPL010000177.1, read as the reverse complement.
ACGCTGCTGAGCTAATACCGTGCTCTGTACTCCTAAGCCTAGTGTAAGCCCTGACCTTCGGCCCTGATATAATTCATTAGCATGGACAATCGAGTCTTAGGTCTCTCATATTGCAATGGATCATAACGGGATTTCTCGATAATATCGACATGCGTTGTCGCTTTAATTAGACGGTCGGGGCACTTGGCATTAAATAAAATGCCATTTAAGACCTGCCCCCAAGTCTATTGGCCAACACGATTATGAGGTTGGACAACGCACGGCCGGCGGACGCTGACCGTGAGTGGGGTTTCTTGCCGGAGGCCTACGTTCATCAAATATTAACAGCAAGAGCTGCTGCTGCTGCTACTGCTGATGGCGAGTCGGGGCTTACGGGGTGGATTGGTACTAACCACTGTGGCTGTGACTGTGGCTCTACCTCCTCGAGCACAGCTTGTGAGGCCAATCAAATTGGATTAAGTTGTTGCTGCCGCTTTTGTTTTGTTTGGCGTATGCCCGCAAATAGCGGGGTTATAACACATGTGTGTGTGTGTGTGTGTGTGGGTGTGGGTGTGTGTGGGTGTGTGTGTGTGTGTGGGTGTGTGTGTGTGTGGGTGTGTTGTTGGGCCACCAGGTGTTGCGAATGCATAAGCATTGTGTGGGCCCGAAAGGGGGCTGCGGCGAAAAGTCAGTGTCTGTGATGTGATCACATTAAAGGCAAAGCTCGTGCTCTTGAATACACTCATAACCATTAACTTAACGGAAGAAGAAAGCCTGAGACCAATTAAATGGCACACACTAAAGAGCATTGCAATGAGTCGAATGACAGTTGCGAGGTCTAGACTAAAGAGAGGGCACTTGGAAGCAAGATAGACTAGCTTAGTTAGGTCTACTTCAGATTAGGAATGAGCGCAAAGTTTCTAGAGTAGAAAATTAAGTCTCGTTTAGGGAGAGCAGCGATCATCGCACTCTGTTGAATAAGCTGCAACTGTGGTCTGTCCTGAACTTTTCGTATGAGTTACAGCGATCTCCGATGCATGGGGGACTGTCCAGTCTAGCCTAAGCGTTTAATTGGAGCAAAGAGATCATGACTGCTTTTCGTCCTTGTTCGATCGCTTTAATCTTGGGGATGGTTTGTAAGTTGAAGCCTGTTGAAGCACGGATTGGGCTTCAAAATTAGATACTTCTGACTAAGGATGTGAGCCAGCTTACTCGACTTGGAAGAGACTCAACGCTAGCAAGCAAGGAAGTTCGATTGAGAGACTTACCTAGTCGTATCTAGTGTAAGATACACTTATATATATTTCCAGATTTATTTAGAGCTTCTATATCTGAAAACCTACTTTTCAGGTATGCCTTGCCATTGAGAGGGTTATATCACCTTTACATAATCTATAACAGAGTGATTCTTACGGCGTAGAATCAGTTTCAGTTTATGAGTACGCACTCTCAAACTATTCACAAACTATTCACATGCTACTCACAATTTTATTCATAACTTTGTGACGTCGCAGCGCGAGTCGCGTGTTGAAAATCGACGAAGTTTCTTGGTAGAGGCTGCCAAAAACCACAAAAAAAAGCACGAAACGCAACCCAGAAAAGGAACACGCACAAGCAAACACACACACATACAGGGCCATGCGTGCCAGAGAGTGCATGTGTGTGTGTGTGTGTGTTGCCTAATTTGGTTAAAGTATTGCAGACTTTTTGGTTCGCTCGCTGCACGCAACTCGGCAAACTTGCCAAAAATGCAGAACAACAGCAACAACATACGCACACAAACGAACATATACACAACACACACACATACGCATACACATACGCACAAGCGAAGCTTGCAGTGGCCAATGGGAAAGTTACTGTTTGAATTTTGCTGCTGCTGCTGCTTTTAGCCAGAAAGTTTACGCAATCAACTATTTTTGAGCTAGGCAGCGGGTGGAACTAGGGAGGTGGCGAAAATATGGAGCCACAATACACAGGCAGTCAAATACCAAAACACACACACACACACACACACACACACGCACGCACACACACGCACACACACACACTCTCAAATGATAATGAGACATGAGGCAAATGAAACGAGGACAAAACTTCAGCAAAAGCTGCGAAGCATGAAAACCAATGGCGCCGCCATGTGTGTGTTGGTGTGTGTATATAACCAATTACACATAAACTTTCACCCACACACACACACAGTCACACACATAAACACCCACATACTGAGAGAACACCAACAAAATGGCAATAATTTGAGTTCCTCCTTACCAAATGTAAATGATGACTCTCTGATGTGACCTGACGAACCCTGCAGCCCTCCCCACCCCCACTGGCACCACCCTCTTGCCCTTCCTTGGCCAAACGCCCACTTAGCGCCGGATGATGACGGGGCGTGGCAGTTGCTGCACGAAAACACAATTGACCTTGAATTCGTAATGGCAATTGCGACAAAAACAAAAAAAGTCCGAATTGCCCAGAAACTAGGCTGGCGAAAGAAGCATGAGAAACTTGGCCAAGTGTGGAAATTTGTGGCTCAAAAATCAAAATTGATTTTTAAGACATGTTTTTGCTTGTAGCTCATACTTATCGCAAATTATACACAAAGGCAAAAGGACACGAGTGCAAAGATTAAATAGATCGAAAATCAACTTGTTCCCTTGACAATGAAAAGTGAAAGCAGAAAGAGAATATTTGATTAAAGAAAATAATTAAGTTCTTTTTTATTTAAGCTGGTGATTCTCTTTCTCTCTCTCTCTCTCTCTCTTTCTCTCACTCTTTTCTGATATCTTTTCATTTAGTTATTTCTAAGAGCTTTTTAAGTGCACTCGGGTTGGTCCATCAAAGTGCTCAAATCGAAGTCAACATTTCAGTTTGATATCTGTATATATATAAATATAATATATAACTATGTAAGAATATATGATATGCCACTTTTATTCTTCCATAATTGTATCTAATCTTTTCTCATCTGTCTCGAAATGCTTTCTACCTCCAAAAAAATCGATTTATAATTATCCATAAATTCAAACAATTCAAATTGGCTTTTCTATGGCTTTGTTTCTTGATTTTAAATGCTTCCAGTATCCAGTATCAGATATATCTGACTGAAACTTATGGAACATAAAAAACACATTCAGATCCTGAAATACTTTAGAAACCTTCTTGGTATATACTGAACTCATAGGATAGAAATAGATATTCAGGGTATGGGTATGGTTAGGCAAAGGGTTACTTAGCATATGGAATGAGACCCATAAAGTATAAATATTGTTGATCAAGTCAGGTTTTAACGTAGTTTCAAGTTTTGTTTCATATAATCGATAACTTTTGAAATCGGATAAAACATTGCTCAACTTCAATTATGGAATCATGTCCATGTCTTACTGCTTGAGTTGTGGAGTTTCCAACGTTTATAATTTTATAGTATTTGATTAGCCTCTTCTATGAAATATTTCGAATCATTAAAAATGCCTTGAGCACAACAAAAGACTGGCATTTGCGACTTGGCAATTGGCGCCAATTTCATTTGCTCAAAGCACTTTCTGCACTCCTTTTGCGATCTATAAAAGGAAACGCAAATGCTTGAATGATTGAATTGTGTTTGAAGTGTCAGTTGCGACTGCGACTTAAGATTGCGCTCATCGATGCAAAAGATTCCAGTTCGAGAGAACAAACATTATTTCTGAGCTTGCAGCTTGAAGGATGCTTGAAACGGGCAATTCGGGGTATCTCCAGGTCGGATACTCCGCAGCAAAGCGCACTTGTCTGCAGTGTAGCTCTTGGCTGAACTCAGCCGGGGCGCGCTTGTTGAATTGTTTATGTTTGCGGGCTTGCATAGAAGACATCTATCAATTATGCAACAGGAAAGTTATCAACTGGCAGCCCCTGCCCGACTTAGTCCCTCCCGCACCTGAGCGCGGACTCGAAATTTCTAATTATAAAACAAGAGTCAAAAAAAAAAAATGAAAATGAAAATGAAAATGAAGAGAAGCAGCGCAACGCATCTCTGGGCAGGTTTGCACTTAATTATGCAAATTTAATAACAATGCCAAGTGCCACACACACCCCCACACACACACACACACACGCGCACACGCACACAGAGAGCGTGTGTGGAGTTTATTATAAATGCCATTAGGTGAACGCGTAAAAAAAACTAAGAGGAGGAGCAGCAGCAGGGGGAAGGCGAGAGGTGGCCACACGGCTAAGAGCCCCAGCATAGTTTGTCCTTTCAGGTGTGTGGATTAGCGTGGAGGCGTGGCATTGCGGCGGGTTGCTGCGAGTCTGTTGCAATTTGTTTGAAGCATGCCCCAAGGAATCGCAGTAACCGCTTCCCCTGCTACCCTTGGCCCCATTATGCGCCATCCAGCCGCAACCCCAGCCAAACTCAGCTGGCCCACCTGTCCAGCCCACCGCCCGGCGTAATGTAATTAAATCGCATTGCTAAAAAGGGATTAGAACTCGCCTCAGTTTTTTATGCTTTTCGGACAATAAAATGTATGCACTCGACTGTGCAGAGCGAAGCCAGAGCTGAAGCTGACGCTGAAGCCTATGTAGGCTACGATCGGGGGTAGTACATAGGTGTGCTGCTGCCGCATCGTGGGTTGAGCCCCTTGCACAAAGCGCAACTAAATGACATGCCCAGCTGGCAATCTGTGGCCTAATCGCCAGCCGTGCGGAGAAAAACAAAGACTGGGGCGGGCAGAATGGGGATGGGTATGGGGATGGGGATGGGTATGGTGGGGTGGCGAACAGCAGCCAGCTATTGTCACTGCCCACTTATGTGTGGCAAGTGTGTGTGTGTTGTGTGAGTGTGTGTGTGTGTGTGGGAGTGTGTGTGTCATAAAGGATAATTGCAAGGCACGCGCTGTCGGTGGCAAGAAAGAGAAGGCAACAAGCGGTGAGCGTTCGCTAATGTCATTAAAACCAGCTTTTGTCTGTATGCAAGAGTGTGTGAATGTGTGTGTGTGTGTGTGTGTGTGGCTCTGGGTGTGTGTGTGTGTGTGTGGAAACAAAAGGCAAACGACAACAAGATGGAAAATGCAAAACCACAGAAAATAATGACACAAAATGTGCCTCAACAGGCAGCATCTACTGCTGGGAAACCAACAGGGTGAGGAGGGGAAGCGGTGAGCAGCAGGGCGGCATATGTTTGTGGGGCTGTGTGTGGAGTAGAGGCAACTGGACAGCTGGACAACTGGAGCATATATACATGGATATGCCGAGTAGCTAGCAGCAGCGGGCAAATGTCCATGCGGAAATGAAAGTTTTTGCAACAAAAATATTGCAACTCTGTGAATATACGTGAGTGTATTAGTGTGTGTGTGTATGTTTTAGTGTGTGTGTGTGTGTGTGGGTGTGTGTGTGTGTGTGTGTGTGTGTTAATGGACTAGTTTTGTTATGCCACAAGTAGAGGGCTATCACTTACAAACCAACCAAGCAAAAAGCCAATACAAAACCAAAATCTAAAACCAAAGCCAAATCAATCAACACCCCTGCCCCCCACAGGCGGCCTAGCGGACTAGCCTCACATTCTCTTTCTCCCTCTCTCTCTCTCTCTTTCTCTATCTGTGGAGCAGGTCATCAATCATGCGAGGCGGCGCAGAGCTGACATTTCAACTTAGCTGTCACATGCTGCACCTACCCCAACCCCAACCCCAACCCCTACCACTACCCCTACCCCATCCACCAGCCCCTACCCCTCGTCCTGCTGTCAGAAGCGTGGCTAGCACTCCTGCCACTCCTACCACTCAGCTCACAAAATTAATGATAAATTTATTGTAATTAAAATGCCTGCTTCACGCTTCTCTTGCTGAACAATGTAATTCGCATTAATTACAGCGAGTGCAGGCCTGACCTTTGGCCGGGTCCCCCCCAGGCTTGACATTAATACAGCATTCGATTCATGTTCGTGTCGTGTCGCAACAAGCCTGACACGAATGTGCAACAAGCTATATATATCGCTACAGATTTACAATACATTATATTAAGTAAAGATATAGACAACAAGCCAAAGGTCTGCCAAAACCGGAATGATCACAATATCTAGCCAGGATTATCTTCAAGCATCAAAAGATTAATTTGAAACTCGTTGAATATAGTTTCTTTATGATATATCGAATTGATCTATTCAATCTCCAGCTGATCAACATATTAATATATTTATATATATATATACCTATATACACATTCAACCTTCCCCAAGACCTTCTGCTCTACTCCGTCTTTCTCTGGCTTTAAAGCCTTCCGCATGCGGCTTAAATCTCAACTGTCTCGATGAGCCCTTAACCCCCAGCTTAGAGCCATGCCCATTGTCATGTGTGTGTGTGGAGCTCTTCGGCTCATTTGCTGCCCCACCTGCGGGCCGCCACTTGCACTGTCAGTCCAAGCTGGATCAATATGGCGGGCACCTGCCGCATCGTGGGGCTTAAAAAGAAATCGCGTCTGTCAAATGACCCAAACAAATTGCAAAACTTTGCCAGCCATCAGCTTTGAATGCCATTAAGTGTTGCGCCCTGTAGTGTAGTGTAATGCAGCCACGACCCCAACCACCAACCACTACCCACCCACCGACCGCCTACAACCGCCTCTCCCCCTCACCACTGTGCGATAGCAGTCCGCTTGTCCACTCTGCAAGTGGCAGTTGATACAGTAAAATGTATTGACGTTGACATAATGGCAAAATCAAACACACACAAACACACAAACACACGCATACACACACACACTGTGAAAACACCTACAGATTTAAGTGAGTGAGTGCCACGATAATAACAAATAAACTCGAAAGCGAAGCGTTGCGCTTCGCTTCGCGCTGACAGCGTGCCCGATGAGGCAACAGCTCGTGAGAGGCACGAAAGTAAGGAATTCACAATGATCAAGTTTTATATAGAGGCTGGGGCTATAACAAACGCAGAATGTGGATCGATAAGCCAATCGATAAATCGGTTCACTTCCCACGAAATCTATCGATTCTGGCCGATCACAGCACTTAACCGTTTCAGACTATTTCTGAGCTCTCGAAGCCCCTAACGAGAATGATCAAAGAAATTCAAATGGATTAAGTAAACAAATTTCACAGGAAAAAGGACATTAGGTGATTACTTTTACGTCACCCTATAGATGAGCTCAGCAAGTCTAATAACCTGATCCGAAGGTCTTTCGTTTATATCTAGAACTTTTCTAAGCTGCATTAAAACATCTCGACAAACCTCAAGAGGTTGAGAATGCTTCACATCTGATCGATAAAGTTATGTATCACTAAATCGATCAGTTTTTGTATTGGCACGAATCGATAAATATATCGTGACTAGGGGTGCTTCTGTTGCACCGCCAGTGGACAATTCCATTTACTTCTAAGTTTTCTTAAACTCACAGCGCAGCTTCTCAGTCGCTTCTCTTTTCATAGGCCAAAAGACTCTCTTTTCTCTCAGTTAGTGCCTTATATTCGACTTCTATTACCATGGCCCCCTCTCTGCCAAACCTGGTTCACAGCATAAATATAGGACAAGAGTCATACTGATCGTGCTCGTGCCCCAATTGCCTCTATATGTGGATAAGCACGAGCTCATCCCCAGCTTGGCTATAGACGCCGTGATTCAGGCCACGTTTTGGACGTAGACAAACTAAGAGCGCTAGCTGGCAGGCAGAAGGTGATGGCTGCCTGGGGCAAGTGGGCTATTGGCGGCAGCCACTGTTGACATTACAAAGTAGGAAAAGTTGTTGTTGTTGCAGTTGCTGATGTAAATCTGTGGGTGTAAGTGTGAGTAATTGTGTGTGTGTGTGTGTGTGTGTGTGTGTGTGTATGTTGGGCATAAATATGCATTTGCCCATTTACCAACAGCCAACGATTGCATGTGCATATTTATATACTCACACACACACACACACACCTACACACACACACACACACACACACATTCATTGGCCGGCCACGTGAATTGTAAATCTGGAAATTTAAATGTATTTGGATATGGGTTAGTGTGTTGCTTTAGTGCCCGCTCTGCATGCATGTCACCACAGACGGCATCTACGAGGCCCACACACACACACATCACCCCAGTCAGGCCCATCAAAGTATAGAGTTTGTAAAAAAAATATATAGTAGATATTCAACGTCAACTTTTTTACAACTGTCGCATGTCGAAATAATACAATTTATAGCTCTCGATATGCCAGCACGATTTCATTGCAAGCCAGCTCATATGAACTAGTTCATCAGGAACCTATTGACTTCAGAGACTTCAATATATGTATTAGAAATGATTTCATTCACTAAAATATTTAAGCTCAGTGTGCCAAGAAATAATTGGAGCTAGTTCATTTCCATTGCAATGCCTAAACACTATGTGAGCCAGAATTGAACATAACTGAACCACTAAAAAGCTTAACATAATCAAATATTAAATTTAGCTCACTGAAATGAACTAGTTCCGAAGAACGAACATTAAACCAAGCATTCAGTATAGTAAATTCAGTGGAGTTCATATAGTCATATCTAGATCTCTTTGAGTTCTGGCATTTAAATTGTGTGGAACTATTTACTAGTTCCGACCAGTATCAGCTCTTGTGTATATGTGTGTGGGCCATAACAATTACTGGCAATAACAGTAACAGCAACTGGAAGGTCTCCTTTCAAAAAAGGCAAACAAGAAGTCAGGCAATGGCATTTTGGAAGCCATGCGATGCCAGCGAGTGGTTTTCTCGCTTGAACACATGCTCCATGCAGTCCGTGCCGTGTTACATGTTACCTCTTGCAATAACAACAACAACAACGACAACAACGATGGCAATAACAGCAACAGCCAATAGCAACCGCCATTAGCTGAGTTGACTGTGTGACGGGCAACACTTTTAAATGGCTTTTAATTTTGAATGACAACATTTGAAATGTTCGAATTACGCGCAAATATTTTGATAGATACGCGATGCTTGACTAACCAGACAAGCTGACTGAGTGACAAAGCCGAACGACTCGAGCGTCGAGCTAAATGTCAACAGACATTGTTTGCGGCAGCGTTCGATAATCGAGGTTGGCAATCGGCAGTAAAGCAAGCAAAAAGCAAGTCTAATCAAGCACTATAGAGCTGAAATGTGCCGAGAATGCTTACAGTTTTCAATGGAAGACATTTTGAATGCTATTTATCATGTATAAGTCTATCGATAGTTATCGACATTTGTTGTAATTTACTCATTCACCAGACAACTTGACAAGGTGACAAATTGAAAGACTGGAGCTGAGTGTCAATAGAAGCAAGGCAAAGCCAAGCATTGTCTGCAACAGCTATCGATAATTGTCGATAAAAATCGAAATTTAAGTCAAGCTAGCTCTAAGCGAGTCACATCAAACATTCAGAACCTCAAATGTGCTGAAAAGTTTCGAAGTTTTCAATGATGAAAGAAAGTTATTTCTATTTATTATGCATAGTATAGAAGTCTATAGATATTTATCGATATTTATCGATTGACAACGTCGCTGTTCGAACTAATTAAGAGAATATAAAACGATTTATTACCAATTTTCAATCTCTTTCTCTCTCTCTCTATCTGTCTCTCCTGCAGCGGACAGCTCGTTTCTATTGGCCAACGCACAAATCGTCGATTTTCCGATCGTCTACTGCAATGAGTCCTTCTGCAAGATTAGCGGCTACAACCGAGCCGAGGTCATGCAGAAGTCGTGCAGGTATGTGTACGTATTGCCGATTTATACTCACTCGCTCTGTTGCGCTCTATTTATAAATATAACTATGAATATAAATATATACAATTGTACTTAGCTTAAGTATTGTATTATGTGCTCTCTTCTCTCGCGCTCAGCTGTTGCCCAACGCGCGCTCTACCTATCTCTATATATCTCTCTCACATTCACAGCAAATCAGAGTTTCGTACTCTTATCTATATATTATCGTATTCTATTAGACGTTAAGCCTACAATTCATGTTGTCTGTTCGCATTTGGTATTTACATACATTGGTTAACTGCATGCCTAGTCTTAAGCTTTGCTTCATTCACCCATAATCCCCTCAATCGATATTTTATAATTTCCGTTGACATTTTGAGTAGAATTGTAAAGGTAGATCCTTTTGCATCAGGTTAGACTTAATAGTGTTTGTAGTTGCACTTATCTAATGCTTCTCGTACTTTAAACTCATCCTCTGTGACTCACTGTACTATCGTAGCACCCATCTGCCGTATTCCGCATTCGTTTCTTGCCCAAGGCTTTGCAGCACTTCCAAAAGAGTTCGAGCCAAGGAAGCACATTCTTAAAATACTTTGCAGCACTTGCAGTCATGTTACTCAGACTACTGTAAGCACACTTAAGACCATTTTCTAGCTGACATGTGAGCGGATTGAGAGCGATTAAGCCGTGACAACGCACTACGAAAGCCAAAAGGAATTTCAGTCAGAAGTTACTGGACAGCTAGGTTCGCCGCCGACTCGTAGCCCCTGAGTCCATTTATCAAGGCATTAAGCAGGCATTAAAGCCAAACCGCCGCAGTTCCGGCCATGCAGCATGCGAGCACCAGAAGAAGAAGAAGAGACGGGCAACAATGTGGTCGGCTTTCATGTGCTTTTAGCAAACTGTTGTGTAATGGTCGCTAATTGTGTGTCTAGGTCGCCGTGAAGTAGGCAACGGAAAGTGAATTTGGATTGATTCGTCTCAAAGGCACAGTCGAGGCGAAAGCGAGCTCGACTTCAACTATTCTCTTCTAGATATGAGCTCGGCTCCATTTTGCTGGAACATGTGTTTCCATATCAGCTGGCAAATTAGTTTGAAATATGAGAGAAAACGCTCTTGTTCCGACTGTTGCACGGGCTCAAGTGGCCGTCAAACCGTGGCAGTGGGCACACTCGGCTATTCTCCAGCGAATTGTTTATAATTTGTGAGCAAACATTTTCACAGCGGTTGGCGAAACACGAATAACAAAAAATACAAAAAAAAACGAGAGAAAAGAAAAAAGAAAAGCGAAAAAACGTATGCAGTGCCAGGTCGGCCTCAAGTCCCTAGCGAGCCCCTAGTTGACTACTTTTTTTTGCCTTCCTTCCTTTTTTTTTTGGAAGACCAAATTTTTGTAATGCCAATCTTGCATTTAGCTGACTACACTGTCGCCCCCCCTCCTCTCTCTTTTGTGTGTGTGTGTGTTATTTATTGTTGCGCTTTGACCTACTTTGTTGCTGTGTGTGTGACCGCGTGGAAAAAGAAAACACCGCAAAAGGTTGACCAAAAAAGAAAATCTTTTTTCCCACTGCTCGCTGTATCGCGCTCTCGCTCGCGCTCACTCGCCTTTTCTTTGTTTGCTGATTGCTATTGCCATTGCTATTGCTATTGCTATTGCCATTGCCGTTGTTTCTGTTTGCCTAACTGCGCGCACTTTCTTTCAATTTGCCAGCTTGTGGAGCCTTTCAACTCCCAACCACCTGCCCCCTGCCCCCTGCGCCCAAATGGCTCCACTGTTAGTTTTTTTATCGGAGTCTACTGAGCGGGGCCTGCCTCGAACCACCTGCCTTTTGTGTTTTGGCCTGGCTTGTAACCCAATTTTGTGCCTAAGCACACACACACACACACACACACACACAGAGGGAGAGAGAGAGAATTACTTACATAGATATACTATGCAGCGAAACAGTTCATTGCACAAAATGGCCGGCGAAGCGGAAATGAGTCGTTTTGCGTTTCTGCTCGTGACGTCGCTGGGCGTCTTGATAGCGCCGACGCCAACGTCAACGTCGCAGTCGCAGTCGCAGTTTATTGAACCTTAGTCATGGCATAAATAAATACACACACACACACACACACACGTGCATGCACATAAACATCATACGTCTAACTGCAATCGCAAATACCAAAAGCAACAACATAAACGAATGCAGCAACAACAGAGACAGAGAGACAGCGACTGCGACGGCGACTGCGACGGCGACTGCGACGGCGACTGCGACTGCTTCGGCGTGCGCTGCAGCGAACGCCAAACACAAATTAACAGTTTTTATTGTGTCTCCTTTTGCACATTCACATTCGGATTCCGATTCGGATTCGGATTTGGATTCGGTTTCGCCTTCACCCATTGCCGACTGCTGACGTCATTGCAATTTACCCCGAATCTCTCACACTAAGCTGCACTTACTGGTTCGCGTGCTCGGTCGCTCTGCCCTGTAGTCCGGTCGCCCGCGCCCCACCCTATCGCTCGCTCGCTAAGCGCTTGCCCATTTTTACATATTTTCGCGCGCGCCCTAAAAGCATGCAACACTTTTTTCGCCATTTTTTGTTTTTACTTAGTTTAGCACGTGCGCTGCCTTGGCAACGCTTTTCTATTTTTCATATCACTTTATATTTCGCGTTCCTCTTCCACTTCGCTTTCCAAGTCATTCTTCAGCATTTTTGCTTATGCATGTGATAGCATCTGCAGCAGCAGCAGCAGCAGCAACAGCAACTGCAGCAGAAACAGAAACAGCAGAGAGCTGCCAGCTGTAAGATGTGCCACACGATATGGTAATTTCCATCATCACTCGTGCTTGCCGGCCATTCGGTGTCAACGTGGCCAAAATTAATGGCCGCCACCGAGCCTAGCGGCAAGCCAATTTAGCATATTACCTAACCCGACACCGGAGACGCTCAGCACTGAGTCCATCTGTTCCGCGAACGGAACGGCATAGCCTCCTCTTCGGCCTTATGTAAACTCAATTATTAGATTAGAGCGGAAAATTTCAAGGAATTCCATTTATTAACTCGTGCCTGCCCCTAACACATCACGGCCAATACAACCAGAAAGCAACCAGAGCCGAATTGAAGAATTTCTGCGAATCCGTTCCTTTGCAAATCAAGTCGATGCGTGCCTGAAGACGTCTAAGGCCTAAGCCGTCTCCATTCAAAGCTCAAATTAAAAACGTTCTTTAAGTACGCATTTCATTTGGGAACATTTTTGTCCCTTCCGTAAGATATTTGATGTAGATATAGGTATCCACAGTCGGGAGTGCTTGACTGTTAGATCACTGTCAAGTGTAAACTGTAAAGTGAGCGCTCATCTTCACAGTGAAATAAAAGTATTTTCAATTTAGGAACAGATATTCTCACAAGAGTTATCGATAGCAATTCAAGTCTTCAGAGGGTGAAATAAAGAAATGGCTCCTTTGACTCACAGTTAGAGTAAAACTATAGAAATCAATTGTAATATCCAATCAGCTGCGCTAACCGACATTAAAGGATATTATTTATTCATTTGAGGTGGAAACTGGAATAAGGAAATTGAAAACGAAAGTGAAAGAGAAAGAGAAAGGAAAGGGGAAATATTACCAATATTCCAATTAGCATATCGAACTTCTTTCAAAATGTATTTGTATTTGTAACAGAAACTTTGAAGAGGCAATCGAAAGACTTGTCCAAGTGTTAGCCGACAGCCAGGTAAGACGTCTGCTGCTGCCTCTGCCACCTTTTGTTCCACCCGCATGGCATGCCCTAATTATATTAATTATAATTAATTTATACTTATGTCTGTGTCTGTGTGCCTGTGCCTGTGCGCTGCCCCCGGCAGCTGAAAACTAATCAAGAATAATACCTCGTATATGTGCGATATTCTGCTCTTGTATATTCAACCCCCGCCACCACCCCCTGCCCATTGAACCGAACACACAGATGCGGCTTCATGTACGGCGAGCTGACAGACAAGGAGACGGTGGGACGGCTGGAGTATACGCTCGAGAATCAGCAGCAGGATCAATTCGAGATATTGCTCTACAAAAAGAACAGTAAGTATATGAAAAAGTTTACGATATAAAACAAACGATACACTCTGAGAAAAATAGTATACGGTTAAGATAAGATATTGTTTCATCTATGTATGTGCATAGAGATACATACTTTCTCTGAGTGTATTCGCCGCTTATGTTCTACCTGTAGCTGCAACCTCAACTAATATGTATATAAATTAATTTATATTTTTGTATACTAAGCAATATGTAAGCTTGACTAAGTTTAATTAGGGTAGGGTATCACGGTGTAAACAATCTACCTACCCTACTCAAGCGGGAGTTGGGGCTAGATTAGGATTTATGCTTCGTCCCTTTCCACATAATAAATTGTTGCACTCTCTGTGTGTCTGTGTGTGTGGTCGCCTACCTGGGTCTCCCCATCTCTCTCTCTCTCTCTCTCTCTCTCTCTGTCTGCCTATTGGCCCTCTATATGTATATATCATTCAACTTTAATCCCGTCACTCGCCACTCGGTGCTCGCCACTCGCTACTTTATATTCGTTACCTGCCTCCCATTTGTTGCCAGCCTCCCCTTGCTGGCAGCTGTTGCTTTTTAATACAAACAAATTGAAGTGGCGCAACAATTTTTGAGTGACGCCCATCAATCAAGCCCCAACCACCCTCCACACTCACACACAGAGAGAACACTCCCCCCTCCACGGCTGATGTTTGTGTATCCGTAAGCTAGTTAAAGCTCGCTCGATTCTCACTGCAAGACCACAATAATAATTAACGCCTTCGGGTATCAATTTGCAGATATACAATGTGGCTGCGCCCTATCGCAGTTTGGCAAGGCACAAACCCAAGGTACATGCAACAATCCATCGTTTATCGTATATCGATAGCATTCGCCGTCGATGACATTATGCTAAAGCCTGCAGCTGACGCATCCCTGCTGTCCGTATGCCTGCGCATCAAAATTAGCAAAGGACATCAGCATCAAATATGCATAAATCAATTGCAATATTCTGCGCGTACATGAATGTGTGTGTGTGTTAGTGTGTGTGAGTGCGCGTGTGGGGATGTGTGTGAGAGCGAGTGTACGCGAGCAATCTATTCCCATGCATTATATATGAGACAAATCAAATGAGTCTCAAGCTACGATTAACTAATCTGCGCGAGCTAATCAAATTGAATTCCATTACGTCCCACAAGATCGATTGGATATGAATAGCCGAACGGAATGCGAGAGATTCATTAGGCTCTAAGCGTGCCAGCCCCTGGCTAAAGTCTATGATACCACGATGCTAATATCCAGATTCTTGAAAGACTCAAAATATTTTATTTGAAATTCAAATAGGGATTAATTGCCGAAATCAACTGTGAGAGAAATGCTGACTACGACGTAACGATTAGTACGTAGTGAAGGTATTATTACGATTGGCATATAGTCAACGTATTGTTACGACTGCTACGCGGTCAACGTATTGATACGATTGTTACGTTGTAGTCTACGTTTTCATAAGACTCATACGATTGTTACGTAGTAAGGAACGTATTATTACGATTGCTACGTAATCAATGCATGCCTACTATTGCTACGTATTCAACGTATTTATACGATTGTTAAGTAGTCAACGTTTTGATACTATTTCTACGTACTCAACCTACTGTTTCGACAGCTACGCGGTCAACGTATTGATACGATTGTTACGTAGTCAACGTATTGATACGATTGTTACGTAGTCAACGTATTAGTACTATTTGTACGTACTCAACCTACTGTTACGGCTGCTACGCGGTCAACGTATTGATACGATTGTTACGTTGTAGTCTACGATTTCATAAGACTGTTACGATCGTTACGTAGTAGTGAACGTATTATTACGATTGCTACGTAATCAATGTATTGCTACTGTTGCTACGTAGACAACGTATTGATACGATTGTTACGTTGTAGTCTACGTTTTCATAAGACTCATACGATTGTTACGTAGTAAGGAACGTATTATTACGATTGCTACGTAATCAATGCATGCCTACTATTGCTATAGTATTTATACGATTGTTAAGTAGTCAACGTTTTGATACTATTTCTACGTACTCAACCTACTGTTTCGACAGCTACGCGGTCAACGTATTGATACGATTGTTACGTAGTCAACGTATTGATACGATTGTTACGTAGTCAACGTATTAGTACTATTTGTACGTACTCAACCTACTGTTACGGCTGCTACGCGGTCAACGTATTGATACGATTGTTACGTTGTAGTCTACGATTTCATAAGACTGTTACGATCGTTACGTAGTAGTGAACGTATTATTACGATTGCTACGTAATCAATGTATTGCTACTGTTGCTACGTAGACAACGTATTGATACGTTTGTTACGTAGTGAACATATTGATACGATTGTTACGTATTCAACGTATTGATACGATTGTTACGCACTCAACCTACTGTTACGACTGCTCCTTAGTTGAAGTATTAATATTTATATATTTAATACGATTGCGGCATACTTAACATATTATTGTTACGATTGCTACGCCACCAACAACCTACAGTTGTTACGTGGCCAATGTATTACTACGTTTACAACGTATAGATAGATACTAGGAATATTAGGCAAAACAAGATTTACAAAAAATCTTAAATTTAAAAAAAAAATTAATTTCGTAAGAACCAAAAAGTAATTGGAAGCCTTTTCAGACATTCTACATTCATGTCAACAATGGCAACAAATTTCAACTACAACACGCTCAAGCTTCCATCAGTTAACTGCTTTAATTTCTCCATATGAACTTTATTCAGGCATCCAACTCCCTGTGAAGAGCTCAAACCATTTCTGTATACAGAACAATACATCTTTACCAGTTTATATAGTTAACGTAGTCCCACATCTGAGCTGAACATTTGTCCTCGATTTTGTTTGCATGCAAAATCAAATTTGGGTTTAAGCCTCAAACGTATTTGTTCACTTATGGCTGAAGGGTATTTAATTTTCGCGCAACCTGGGAAAAGCAGCTTCAGAATCAATTTAAATTTCAGTCCGCGCAAATCCAATTTATAATTTATAGCATTTACTATTTTGGGCTTTGGCTAAACATGAATATTTCACAGTTTCCGAATGCCACAAATTAAATATGAGAGAGCACTGAAGTTGGCCGAGCGGAATGAGACGTGATAATTATTATTTGGGAATAGCCAAACTGGAGCTGAGTCACATGGCAGGGCACATTTTCATTTCGCAAATATTTTCTTTCGTTCTATTTCTTGCTTTTCTTTGTTGCGAAAACTTGCCACGATAGAAGGAAGCGCACATCACGTGGCAGCAATTCGATATGCGTACAAATTGAATTGGCTGACAGGTGTCTCGAGGGCAGACATCTGCCAACAAAAAAATAACTAACATACAATATATATATATATATTATATATATATATATATATATATATATATATATATATATATATATATGTATATATGTATATATATATGCAGATGTATAGATAGAATTGTTGCTCAATTAGCGATTTTTTTGGTTGGTAGGCCAAAGGCAAGCGGAAGCGGAAGTGACAGCGGAAATGTTAACAGCAAACTGCACATGAAATTAGCCCATAATTATGCTTTTAATATGCGCCAGCTCAGGCCCACCCACGCACGCGCCACGCCCCCCCCCCTCTCTTTCTCCCTCTCTCTCTCTCTCTATCTTTCCTTTCCATCAGCTCAATGACATCAGAACAATTGCGCATACGCCGCGTGGGTCAGCGCTGCAAATGCAAATTGAATTGCAATTATTGTTGATTGGGCACACACATACTCACACTCACACACACACACACACACACACAGTTACGGTGTATGTGTGAGTGAGTGCATTTAATTTACCATCGCACACTCTTACAGCTGAGCATCGCTTTAACAGTTCTTTGAGCCTCGCGCGCGTAATATCCGTAATTGCAATGCCAAACTCAAATCGTGCGTGCCTCTCCTTCACTCCTCTTCCCACCCTCTGTCAGTCTCTGTCTCTGTCTGTGTTTGACCTGAATGCGTTTGCATACGATTATCCAGCCCCAGCCCCAGCCCTAGCCCTTGCCCTAAATATGTGCTCAAATTTCACATTAATTTGCAGTTCTCTGATAATCCCGCTCAATAAATAACACAAAGCAAACATCGTGCGCAATTTGCCCACATTATTTTTGTTGAGCAATTAGAAATGGCTAAAAGCTAAGCTCCGTTTATTTACGAGTTGTTTGTTAGCCTCACACCTATGCAGAGTTGAATTTTTGCATTATTGGGGAATAGAATTTGGAGATAAATTAAATATATACTCACATCTGTGAATGCGAAAAAGACCTTACCTAAGGATAACTCAAGCACTAAATACTTACAATAGGCATAACTCCGATAGTTAAGTTTTCGGGAGTAATCGAAAAACAGGTTATTACAGCAGGCCAATCTGTTTATTTAGATACGATTTTAATGGCAATACTTTGCTTACTTTTCCTTTCTCTCTCTCTCTCTCTCTCTCTCTCTCTCTCTCTCTCTCTCTCTGTTAGAAACGCCGCTATGGCTGCTGCTTCAGGTGGCGCCCATACGCAACGAGAGGGATTTGGTTGTGTTATTTCTGTTGACATTTCGGGATATAACGGCACTGAAGCAGCCCATCGACAGCGAGGATACCAAAGGTGGTAAGTAAAGATCCAGCCCAATACTCTCCATGAGCCCACCCACCGCTACCCCATTCCCCCACCCCTTTATCCACTCTATATATGTGTATATATATATATATATTGCACCCCAGCAAACTGCCAGACACACGTTCCACTCTGCAAATTGAAATCATCTCAACGAATTGGTTATACACTACACACACACACACACACACACGCACACACATGCCCGTTCCCCCATCTCTTTCACGCGCATGTATTCTTTGTTGCAATTTGCGCTCTCTCTCCCTCTCTCTCAATCTCTTTGTCTCTTTCTGTCTATCGAAACCAAACTGTACATCACTCTACTGTTTTACTCTCTTTTTCTCTTTTGTCTCTGTTTCTCCCACATATACCCCGATATCCAACAAACTGCACACCACGCACACACGCTTCCGCATTGTATATATATATACTGAACCGATCTAACCAATACAATACAATAATACCAATACAAATACAATATATGTATATAAATAATAATGTTTGTATATATTTCTCAACAATTGCTTCTCTTCTTTTCTTTATCGCTTTGTCGCCTTGTCGACTTATCGCCCGTCTTTTGGTATATTTTGCCATTTCTTTTCGTTTTCTCTCTCTTTATATATATATATGTATATCTCTCTCTCTTTCTCGTTTTCTCAACTTGTTTCTTTGTTGCCTTGGTTGTGGCCTGTACGTGTCTGTCCATATCGTAGCAGTTAATCTATTCCTTCCAGTTTTAGGTCTCTCCAAATTCGCCAAGCTGGCGCGATCCGTCACCCGCAGCCGCCAGTTCAGCGCGCATTTGCCGACGCTCAAGGATCCAACGAAGCAGTCGAACCTGGCGCACGTGAGTACCAATCGAACACGCATATGCATACATCCAAACTTATCTCCATCTCGATCTGCGGCAGATGATGTCACTGAGTGCGGACATTATGCCACAGTACAGACAGGAAGCGCCCAAGACGCCGCCACACATACTCCTGCATTATTGTGCATTTAAAGCAATTTGGGACTGGGTGATATTGTGTTTAACATTTTATACCGCCATCATGGTGAGTAAATCCACACTGCGACGATAGCAACACTATTGAATAGGCGTAAACTAACCCTGAACCGGCCTTATGGCTTACGTACTTTAATCTACATCGTAACTTATCGTTGACCTTATCTATAACTTACCTATAACCTGTCCTATACCCCACACTAGAGCCTTCTTCATACCTTAGCTTCAGCTGAAAATTCTAACCTACATAGCCCTTAGCTCTAGCTTACTCGAAGACCCTCCACATGCCCTACTCATACTCTCCCCTGTACTCCGGTCTATTCCCTATCCTATATCCTACATGATAAACTAATAAATTATCTCCCTGTATTAGCCCATACGAATAATTATTCGTAGAGTCAGCAGTTTCTTAACTGAGCCAGGTCACATGCAAACATACAGAAAATACGCCAAGAATGCCCTGACAAAATCAGAGTACTTTCTCTTCTCCTTTTATCAACGCCCATTTCGCTCTCAGCTAGTCGCAGCTGACTCATTTGTTTTTCTGGCACGGTGTTATAGGTCTAGCTACTTAGGCGCAACCACACCCACTCACCACATGCCACAATGCCACATGCCTCAAATCCAGGCGGCTGTTGTTTCCTCGCTTGTCTACTCAAATCGTGCCTATTTCCGTCAACAAGATGTTAACATTTTCGCTTAAATTGCGCTCAACCAACTTGACTCACACACACACACAAACCCATACATACACACGCACACACGTGGTCATATACATGTGTGCGTAGCTAGAGCTCAGCAGCCTCCAGAGAGTTGGGGTCGAAAGTTGCTTTGTTGCTCTTTTAGTTTGTAATTTGTTGCTGTTGCGTTTGCAATCGCTTTTACATTGTTGTTATGCCCTGTAACATCAATTGGAGAGGTATTTCAAAGTTACATGCGTGCATGTGACAGGTGAAGAGATGACACTTCTCAAGCCCCCTCAACTACAGTAACTCAATAACAATCGATTTTCAATGAAGAAAGCAAATTGACTGCTCTAAGAGCTCAACATGTATGAGCTTACATAAAATAATAATATAATAGGCTATCAAGTACTTTCTTTACTTTCAGTATTAGCTTTGGCTAACCCAACTTGATAAATATCAATTTTCACTCAAACAACTTGGCGGGTTAATCTGAAAGCTCCATTGCTTGCATATCAAAGGTTCTCAAGTAACAACAGTAACTTTGGGTAAACTAAACATATTTCAAATAAGTATATCATAATTGTGGATAATATTGGTTTTTGGCATTCCGCCAATCGATATATATCGATTTTCACAAGCACTTCACCTTGGAGTAGGGGTTACGTATAATGATACAAATTTGATCTGGCATATGGAAATCATATTTTAAAAATATTTTACGTATCGAATATGCAAAGTATGGGAGGAACTGCCAATTCGCAGTTGCCTGCTGAGTATCTTTTCACTGAGCGTGCATTTGCACTTGCATTTCTGTTTTGTTATTATTTAATGCAATTTGGCGACGTTGAATTTTGTCGCTGTTGCCAACTTTAGCATCAACTGCGGCTTCTCGGCCCGACTTAGCCCCCGACAGCACAATGGCCCCCGAAACAACTTTTAAGCCAAGCAAACTGGCGGCAGGCAGCCGCCGAGGCGACTTTGAGATACATTCAAAATGTGGGCAAAGCCAAAGTTGCCTTAGACAGCAACCGAATGAGTGGGGTTTAGTTTCTCAGACTGGGCTTAAGGCTGTTAAGACTTTAACGCCTGTCAAAACATATAACAAAATATTGTTGGAGCTGAAAATGCCATGAAGTAAATACTTAATTCAGTGCACTTCAGTGTAGAGGCTGCTAGGCAGCAATAATATAACGAAATTATTCATGACTGACAGTGGAGATGAGCGAATTGGAGAGCTTTAACCATAATTGCATTGCAAATCTAGATCGTTAGCGGCCGTTTCTAAGGCCAAAAGGCCTTCTTCCAAGCCTCTAAAGCTGATTTAGGCAAGAGCGTTTCTTAGAAAATATCAGTCAAGTGAATGCCATAATAAATTCCTTGCTGCACGAGCTAGTCCCAGCAGATATCGCTTTCCACTCTCGGCGAGGGGCTTCAAAAGGAATAAAACGAAACAAATTACACTAAATATTTAAATGTTTGTATCATTTGTGTGGCAATCTAGCGAATTGGCCTCGTTAAGGCACTTCTTCGGCACTTGTTGCTGGGACATGGCCAGGCTATTAGGGGAGCGCGGACAGTCAATGGGAGGGAGGGATTGCATTAAGTGTTCTTTACCCATTCGCCAGATAAAAGCGAGCACAAGTCAAGAAATCAGATAAAAGTCTCGTCTCTCTGACACTTACACGGTCCTGCTACAAGTGCAGACATTTACATGACCAAGTGCCTAGTCAGAGGTGGGCGGAAGAGCCTAAGCTCTGAGGTCCGACGGGGTTGTCTCTATGTCTATGTCTATGTCTATGTCTATGTCTATGTTTGCGTCTACGTCTATGTCTGCGTCTGTCTGCCATACGGCGTGTATATGCTTTATGTGCTTAAATTAATATTCTCCGAGGGATGGAGATGGGGTCGAAGAGCCCGGGTAAGAGGCTTCTAACATGCCACTTGACAACTTGACGGTGGGTAGGGGCCACGATGGGGGGCGGGGGGAGTGGCACGTAACAACGTTAAGGATTAAAGATAACACAATAGCAACCAGCTGTTGGCCCAACTGTTGCACAGACAACAGTAACTAAGCCGCTTAAAATTGCCACTGATTGACTTAGGACCCAGTTTCACAGGAAAATTTCTCCTATTTTTGGCTACGAAGTGGTGTCCGCTTGTCGGTGACTTAGACTAATTGAGTTTGTCGCTTTGCAGGTGCCATATAATGTAGCGTTTAAAAATAAAACCTCAGAGGACGTTTCCCTGCTCGTTGTGGACTCGATAGTTGACGTTATCTTCTTTATAGACATTGGTAAGTGTGTATTTCGGGCAGAATGAAAGCCTCTGATCTCATCTCGCTTTACTCCTTCGCAGTGTTAAATTTTCACACCACTTTTGTGGGCCCCGGCGGTGAGGTGGTCAGCGACCCGAAAGTCATACGCATGAACTATCTCAAGTCATGGTTCATCATCGATCTACTCAGCTGTCTGCCCTACGATGTCTTCAATGCTTTCGATAGGGACGAGGACGGCATCGGCTCGCTCTTCAGCGCCCTTAAGGTGGTGCGTCTGCTGCGCTTGGGCCGTGTGGTGCGCAAGCTGGATCGCTATCTGGAATACGGCGCGGCCATGCTGATACTCCTCCTGTGCTTCTACATGCTGGTCGCTCACTGGCTGGCCTGCATCTGGTATTCGATTGGGCGCAGCGACGCGGACAATGGGGTAAGCTTGAAGCCTCATCAGTTCTCCTCCGTCTCCCTTGCCTATACTCCAGCTCCTTGCTCCAGATTCAATACAGCTGGCTATGGAAGCTGGCGAATGTGACGCAGTCGCCATACTCGTATATTTGGAGCAATGACACGGGCCCCGAGCTCGTCAACGGTCCCTCCAGAAAGAGCATGTATGTGACGGCCCTATACTTCACAATGACCTGCATGACTTCGGTAAGTGTTTGCGGCAGTTGCCAGACGAGTCGAGCGCAGACTTCTATCTTTTGGCCCTCTTTGTGATTAATCGTCGGATCATTTGCTCTCCCTCTCCACAGGTGGGCTTCGGAAATGTCGCTGCGGAGACAGACAACGAGAAGGTGTTCACCATCTGCATGATGATCATTGCAGGTGCTGTGTCCAAACACGTTCCGTTGCCGCGTCACAGTTTCTAAGAAAATAGCAAAACCAAAAAAGACACCCGCTACCCCCACGCAACGCTTTTGAATATACTGTCATTGCAAAAGCTAGACTCAATTAGAGCGCCGCTAGAACTAATAACTGTCGGAATTGGTGTAGACCAAACAAAGCCATCTCAGCTCATTCTCAGACCTTGTCATTAGCCATATGAGCATCTCATCTATGGTAGTGCCTCTATGTACACCTCTGCCAGAGCTCTCTCTCTCTCTCTTCACACACGACTCACTCAAAGCCAAAGCAGCCAATTGTCGACTGTTAATACCTGATCTATTTCTTTCGCATAATCGAAAATCGAACTAAACTAACTCGACTAGTTGCACATGTGTGAGATCGTTACAATTCTGTGAGTTGTTATTGGTATCAGCTACCTATCGTCCAACTCCTATCTCTCTCATTCTCTTGGCCTATGAGTAGAGACGCACAGCTGAAGCATATTGCGCATACGCACCACAAAACCTTAAAGCAGGGCCTGGACCTCAACAGCCAAGCTCCTGGTGCGCCTGCGTAATGTCTATTAGCTGTGTCTCTCCATCTCTTTCTATTCCTCCTTCTCCCTCCCTCTCTCTCTCTCTCTCTCTCTCTATCTATCTATCTATCTCTTTCTATCTCTAACTTTGTATGTCACTCGTCCAATTCTTCGCATTTATTACCGTTCTAGCTGCGCGCTTGCGTGTTTCATTATCAGCGTGTAGAAGAACTCTCTTCAGTTTCTACATCACCGCAACTGTGTTCAACTCGTTGGCATCTTGTACTCGTCCTCGTACATGTTTGCTCAATCATAGACAAAACACACTCACACTCACACACCTAATCACACTGTATCTGTATGTGAATGGAACGAGCTTCGTTCATGCTCAAGCTCGTTTATTCCCAATGCCAAATATCTCTATCTATATATATATATATATCTCTCTCTCTGGGCCCGCTCTCACTGAACACTGCAGCTCTGCTGTATGCGACTATCTTTGGTCATGTAACGACGATAATACAGCAAATGACATCGGCCACCGCCAAGTACCACGACATGCTCAACAACGTACGGGAGTTTATGAAGCTGCACGAGGTGCCCAAGGCGCTCAGTGAACGCGTGATGGACTATGTCGTCTCCACATGGGCCATGACCAAAGGGCTCGATACCGAAAAGGTAAGTGCGGCCAATACTGCCATCAACCACCCAGTCCCTTCCCCTTTATCTATTCTGTCTAAAACACAAAAAAAAAATAAAATAAAAAGAAAAATGTATAAGGAACTTGTGTACTGGACCAAAGTGACGTCCAGAATGAAACGCGTAGTTCGCAGTATGTTAGTTTCTACGTAGTGGACTAGCTTATGCATTTTACGAGCTTGTAGAACTTTGCGCTCAGCATACGCCAAACATTCTAACGATCCATCAACACATCACTTCGCTCCTGCATTAGCAAATCATTGTTTTTCTTAAATATCAAAATCATTTATTTGTGCAAGGCCAACTCGCTATTGATACTCTGATATTGTCTATGTACAGCTTATCAAGTATGTGATTGATTACTAAAGACTAGACCTACTTGCAAATAGACCCATTTTGTAGTCGCTACTTATCCTGTTTCATTTGTGGTCACTCGTTACTTTTCCTTCCACTTCTATTACTCTCAACTAGAGAACGAGTAACGGCCTCACTCGCCACTTGCAAGTCATAACAGTCAGCTCTAAGTCCCTTAGCAAGAATATTTTAGTTGTAACTAGCTGAGTGCAACTCGATAACCATCTGTTCTCGTCTGATATAACTCCTATTATTAATATTTACTAGATTATTGGAATCATTCTGTAATGACTTCGCAGTCTTAATCATTTGCAATGGGCTGTTCGCGGTTCAGTGTCCGAAGAAATACGCATTTACTTCTTAGTCTCTTCGATATGCTAACAATAGTATTTAATGCTTCCTATTCCTTAGGTACATCTAGTCATTGGCTAAATGAGTTTCGTTAAGGTTCCATAACCTTCGAAATATCCGCATTTCTTTAACATATGCTGACGAACATATGTATAACTCGTTGCTAAGCTCACTCGCTGCTTTCAAGATACAACCACTGAGTAGCTGCAACGAGTATGTGCCTATATAATCTATACTCAAAACTTCTTGGTAGCTTCTCTCTCGTAACAATAAGAAGATATTTTTTACTCATTACTAAGCTCACTCGTTGCTCGTTAGTTACAGCTTTGTCTGCGATTCAACCTCCATTCGCCTGTCTTTAACTATTTTATTTTACAACCACATCAAAATAATAGATTATTAATTTCCTTTCTCACTTTGGATATTGAAATAATAACGTACCATAAATGTCTCTGGCTTATGTACATACACATATACACCTATCTCAGTGCTTATCAACATATTCGTCTGCTCTCTCGCTGCTCCCATAACTCACTCGCTACTCTCGCTAACAAGTGCATAGTGTGGCCCTGGCTCTGGCTCTGGCCTGGCTCACAGTTGCTGTAGTTAAGGTCCAGGCTTGTCGCAAGCACACGCACACGCACACAGCACAAAGACAGACAGACACACATCCACACACCAACTCAGACACAAACACACACTTATCCACACACACACACACACACACACACACACACACACACATAGACACGCATATGCAAACATAGAAATTTACAGCAAAGTTCTTCACATTTCTCAAGTACTTTCGAAATGAAAATGGGAAAACTGCTTTTGCCTTTGCCATTTGCCATTTGCCGCTGCTCGCTGCTGTTTGCTGTTTGCTTTGTTTTTTTTTTTTTTTTCAAATCGCTTCTCGCATCTCCACACAGCAAACGCTCCAAGCAAAACATTAGAACTTAAATCAAACGCTTTCCCAAACAATAACAAGAAATAGAAGAAAACTGTGCGGCAGGACTGGAATCTGCCATTGGCACGTTTCCATTTTGTTGCCAACTTAGAAGTAGTTAAGAATTTTCACAAAAACGACGCAAACAAAGTTTAAATTTAAGTGGACCCCAAGAGCTGTGTAAATAAAAAAGGTACAACAAAAAATTAAGAGAAGAAGAGGAAGCACATTGCTGAAGGGTACAGGTACAGACCCGGCTAGAGGTCCAGCCCCAGCCACAGCCACAGGTCCAAGTCCAAGTCGAGGTCAAGGTCGAGGTCGAGGTAAGCTTTCTCTCTCCTTCACTCTCTGTCTCTCTGTGTCTCTCTCTCTCACACACTCTCTGTCTCTAACTCTCTCTCTCTCTCTTTCTTCTATCTTTATGTGTATAACTCTGGCTTTTGAGCCAGACTCCTCCTCTACACCACTTGATTAAAACCAAAAAAAAAACAAAAATTATTTAAAAAATCAAAATTCTATTCTCTGTTTTTTATCATTCGATGCGCGTGAGCTAAATCCGTGCCAAAACGAAAAGCGTCCGTCAAATTCGTGCCTTTAGATGAACTTAAACCAAACGCGATTAAACATTTAAATGTTTGGTTTAAAAAACCGAGTAAAATAATTAATTTTTACATCAACAATTCATAAATTGCCCGCGCCAAGGCCGAAGCAAAGCAACTGACCTTTATACCTATTTCGTTGACTGTAGTTTGTGCCGCAATTCGAGAAAACAATTTTCAATGAAGACAAAAAACAACAACAACAAGAACAACAACATCACAAGAAACATCGTCCAAAGCCGAAGCTCGAGCAACCCTACAGACGTTGTATTAACGATGATCGCAGTTCCATTAAACTCAAACAGGACCCTAAAGAAGCTTCTTGATCGCTTTCGAGCTAGATAATAGGGTAGTCCGATATTGATATTTTATCCGTATATATTCTGGCCAGGAATACATACAGGAGTATATAATAGTTACAGATATTGTGATGGTTCGATACGCAAATCAATCCGAAAAGCATGGAATTCCAGTTCAAATCGGATACGCTTTTCTTGGGGTTTCAATATAGAGGTCTGACCCTTCGGGTATACAAGAGACCTAGCCCCGGTCTTGTGCAGTTTACTAGCCATTCTAGCAAAACCGTCCCGAAGGTAATATGCGTCTGTAAAGGTTATCAGCTACAGGTAACCCTGTTAACTAACAGGAAAACCAATTCCCACACACACACACGATCAATTCCCACCCACACAACACACGCATTATGTAAATATATATACGTATACATATAGACATATATATGTATATATATGTACATATACATATAGATATAGACAAAACACACAATACCCAGACGGAAACACGCAGACACAGGTCTTTTGTACACTGTTCAATGTTGTATATGTGTATTAGTGTATGTGTGCGTGTGTGTGTCTCTCTCTCTCTCTCTCTGTCTCTCTCTCACTCTCTCTCTCTCTCTCTGTGTGTGTCTCTCGTTATCTCTTTCTATTGTGCATTACTTAATCAATTATCATCCAGAGCCCACTGGCACTTGTCCGTACGTGTCCATAAGCTAGCACTCTTCTTGTTGGGTGTAACGCACACAAGTAAATTGTCCCATAATCCTAAAGAGAAACTCCCGACTTTCCCGAGCCCCGATCCAAGTAGGGTGTCGCGATCCCCCAGAGTGGCGGGATTGCGGGTTAGCGTGTGAAGATACCCTGAGTAGCAGAGCACACAACGCAACTGGCAACTCATTCACAATTCGCAGGTACTAAACTATTGTCCGAAAGATATGAAGGCTGACATATGTGTTCATCTAAATCGCAAAGTATTTAACGAGCATCCAGCATTTCGTCTGGCCTCGGATGGTTGTCTGCGCGCTTTAGCGATGCACTTCATGATGTCCCACTCGGCGCCGGGGGATCTACTCTACCACACCGGCGAGAGTATCGACAGCCTCTGCTTTATTGTGACTGGCAGCCTGGAGGTAATACAGGACGATGAAGTTGTGGCAATATTGGGTATGTACAAAGAAATATATAGAGAAAATGAAGAAACATTTTGCGATAATCATCCCATCCAAGGCAAAGGCGACGTCTTCGGCGATCAATTCTGGAAGGACTCGGCAGTTGGCCAGAGTGCCGCCAATGTGCGTGCACTGACCTATTGTGATTTGCATGCCATCAAACGTGATAAATTGCTCGAAGTCCTCGATTTCTATTCGGCATTTGCGAATAGCTTTGCACGCAATCTGGTGCTCACCTACAATCTCAGACATCGACTGATTTTTCGCAAGGTGGCCGATGTGAAGCGCGAAAAAGAATTGGCCGAACGGCGTAAGAACGAGCCGCAATTGCCCCAGAACCAGGATCATCTAGTGCGCAAAATCTTCTCAAAGTTCCGGCGTACACCGCAGGTCCAGGCGGGCAGTAAGGAGCTGGTCGGCTCCGGCCAAAGCGATGTCGAGAAAGGCGACGGCGAGGTCGAGCGCACCAAGGTTAGTTTGTAAATTACTTTTATTTCAAATTGGCTTGTTCCAATTCCATGCGTTTCGTGTTCTGTTTCCGTTGTTTTCCGTGCAATGCTTTTGTGTGTGTTTTGTGTTATACCGTTAACGTTACCGTTAATCATATTTAGTTTCGAACTTTCGTTTCATTTATGGATGATGAGAGCCCGCCAAGGAATAGAGCGTAAAATATGACAGGCTCTCCTTGTGAGTCTCTCTCTCTCTCTATCTCTCCCTCTGTCTTGTGTAGCTCTCCTCTGGTTGAACTTTGATGTGATCTTTGCACTTCGTGCTTCAGTTCGACATCGAATTTCGATCCTTATTTCGTTATGTTCCATTTCATTTTCATTTCACTTTTGATTTACATACTATATACCCATTCAATGTGTATCTAATAATGTTTGTGTGTTTGTGTATATCTGCCACATTTGTTATTAACCGAGTAATCGAACTAACGTTATACTTTTTTTATCGAAGCATTATCGTTACTAATCCACTCACAGCTACAGCTCAGCCACAGCCACAGCTCAGGTTTGTTGGGCCATGTGGCCAAGCTGGCACCGTTAAGCGTTTACCGTTACCGTTACCGTTACCGTTTACCGTTTAACATTAAACTGTTAAACTGTTAACCGTTAACCATTTACAAATATCGTATTACTGTTATATCAAATGCATACAATTGACTTATGCTCGTTGTATATCTTTCTTTATCTTCCATTAACATGCTTACGCTCTAACCGACAACATAAACTCTGTCTATATCGCTCATCTCTCATCCATCTATCATATATCTCTATCTCTCTCTCACATACATGCATATGCTCGACTCTCATACCTAATCTAACGCTTGTTATCGATATCGATATTCTTCCGTTTCTCCCCACTTCCATAAATACTGCTTTCACACTCTCCGCCCACATATAAATATATGTCTTTCTCTCTCTCTCTCTCTCTCTCTCTCTCTCTCTCTTTTGATTTATATCTTCATTTATACCGTTGTTGTCAATTTGTTGTTTTGTTATGCTGCCTCCAACTGTGTACAATTTATTGACCATTGGCTGAATTGATACAAAATATAACTAACGAAAAATTGTAAATTATTTTTCCTCCCTCCCCAACGCCCTCTACTTCAACCACCACATTTATACACTCAAACGTTTTGCAACACTTAAACCTCCCGAAATTTGAACACCTCCACAACTACACACGAATTTTTGCCTTGCTTGAATTCTTCAAATCCGATTCCGCTTCCTCCTCTCCACAACAACAACAACAACAACAACAACAACACGACACACACTCTTCTTTTCCATTCTCTTTTCTCTCTCTCTCTCTCTTTCTCTTTCTCTCTCCGCTGTCTTGTGCTCGCCAAAAACTTCCAAATGCTCGTTTACAAAAACCAAAATCCAAAAAACCTGAACCCATCCAAGAAGCTACCTGCTAAACTAACATTAACCGAGGACTCACGCATATTAACAACCGCCGCTGTACCCTCACCATCGCCATCACCCTCGCCCTCATCGGGTCCACCATCTGCACGTAGTACCCGTGCTAGCAAATGGGGACGCCTTCTGGGCAGTTCAAGTGTCGATTCAGCTAGCGATACGAGCGCCAAGGTAGCCGTCTCGAGAAGTTTGAGCGCCCGCGAAAGTCTGCGTGAGAGCACTGCCCAAGCGAGGCAGAGTAGTACTTCGAGTAGCAATGGTGGACAAGGCAATAAAGTAATTACCGTTAACAATCAAATACGAATGCAATACAAAACAATAATCAGCAACAACAACAGCAACAACAAACAAACAAATAAGAAAAAAAAACAGAAACCAAAAATTATTGAATAGCAAAAACCAATACAAGAAACTCTTCAAAACGAACTCGATTTCGACTCCGATTTCGATTTCGATTGCGATATATCTGGGATATTCTTGTACCGATTTTTGCCACACGATTTTTGAACATATCGTTTAGCAGTGAATTTTAATGCTCACCTATTTTCGTTTTGTTCTTTCTTCTCGATGCCAACTCTTCGCCATTTTGCTTTCATTTCGTTTATTCGATTTGTTGTCGACTTTTACGTTCGGTAATCAAATCAAAAACTAACAAAAATCTGAAAACAAAAACAAACAAATTAACAAAAATAAAGCATTTACAATTAAGCAAAGTAAGTTTTTACTGATCATTTGTCATTTAATTGCTAGCAGAATAAATCAATTAGATATTTAGTTGCTTTACTCACCATACCAAAACAAAACAAAACAAAACACTCCACGTTTATAGTTATCGCTATCGATAGCCACACATCGATACTTGCACTGTGCATACATACGTATGTACAATCAGCAGCCAGCACAGCGACGCATTTGAACAATTGCACATTCTAGTTAGGCGCCAGCCGGATTGTCTTGCAAGCCGACACAACACGATCGCCAGGCATGTCAGCAAATATTTGTTGTTTTTCTTTGCATTTATAAGTTTTTAATTTACTTTTAGATTTCGAGCTCTTTAGTAATTGCCATATCAGCTTTAGTTCTCATTATCTGTTTTGAATGTGCTCCGCAGCAGCACGCAACGAACTATCGTGCTGATGTCGTGCGGCAAAAGCACGACTCGCGCCCAACTCTAGTGCCGATCGCAGCCAAGCGATCGATAAGTTTGTGTGCATGTGGCTATCGATACTTTGCTCGTGTCAGCGATGCGTCGCCGTACTGCCTGTACCACCCCTAGTTGTTAATTTTGTCTAGCGCGCTGCTCTGCTCCCACACACGCTCACACACGCACACACGCAAACACTATCGACAGAGAGGCGTGTGTGCGTGCGTGTGTATATGCACTGAACACGATAGCAACAAATTAGAGTTTCTTGCGATTAAATATCGATTGATATGTTTCTATTTTCCGTTTATTTCTCACCGAATGTTTGCAAATAAAACAAAAACCAAAAACTACGCCTATAAACAAAACGAACATTGCTTGTCTTGCTACTACAAACAACCACCACAACAACAACAACAACAACATCGAATTGAATTCGACATTTGAATTGGACGCTGAACACAAATCTGCGCGCCACTTGCAAACCGAACCAAAAACAAAACAAAAAACCAATTGGAACCGCACGCTTAACACCTCTAACCACCTTCTGCAATGAACAACAACAACTGCAACCACCACCACCACCACCACCACCACAATCATCACCAATGAATGAATGCCAAAAACAAATCCAAACTATAATGCAACTTTAACCTAAACATAACTGTAAATCCACTTTTCTCATTCTCTCCTATCTCCCTGAACTAACCAACAAACCGAATGAAACCCCAACCCGCTCGCTCGCTCGTTCGCTATTAACTGTCATCGACCGACCTGTCACCACCTCCAAATCTATCCAACCAACTATCAACCTGTCAATCTGTCCAACTGTCAACTTCTGCATCCTCCGCTATGCATCCATTAAATACGTCACCCTGCAGGTATTCCCCAAGGCGCCCAAGCTGCAGGCTAGCCAGGCGACGCTCGCCCGCCAGGACACCATCGACGAGGGCGGCGAGGTGGACTCTTCGCCGCCTAGCCGGGACAGTCGTGTGGTCATCGATGGCGGCGCCGCCACCACAACCACGTCCACAACAACAGCCACCGCAGCTGGTCTCACTGCAGCAGGCGGCAGTGCTGGCGGCACTACAGGTGCTGCGACAGGTGTGGCGAGTGGCGTCAAGGACCGAAACTTGGCCCTGGAGCGGGAGCGGCAGATCGAGATGGCCAGCTCGAGGGCAACCACATCGGACACCTACGACACGGGGCTGAGGGAGACCCCGCCCACGCTGGCACAGCGCGATCTCATTGCCACCGTGCTGGACATGAAGGTGGATGTGCGGCTGGAGCTCCAGCGCATGCAGCAGCGCATCGGGCGTATCGAGGATCTGCTGGGTGAGCTGGTCAAGAGGCTGGCACCTCAAATGGATAGCAGCGGTCAAACGACACCTGGCGACGAGATCTGTGCGGGTTGCGGCGCGGGCGGCGGCCCCTCAGCGACACCAGGAGCACCAGCACCGACAACTGCAACGGTCACCACGCCCGTGGACACTGTGATAACCATCTCATCGCCCACAGCCGCTGGAGCAAGCGCGGGCACACCGACATTAGCCACAGCACCAACAGCGGCGAGCGCTGGCGCTGGCAGCGGTCTACTAAATCCAAGCGTCCAAGTTGTGTCAGGCGCGGGAGGCAACGGCCTGGGGCCGCTGATGCTCAAAAAGCGACGCTCGAAGAGCAGGAAAGCACCGGCGCCTCCTAAGCAGACACACGCCGCGACGGCCACAACGCTAACGGGTGCGACTGTTGCCGCTGTAACTGTTGGATCTGGTACGACGAGCGTGACAGCGTCAGCGTCTGCATCATCAGCAGCAGCATCAGCAGCCGGAGCCGGAGCCGGAGCAGCGACGAGTCCAGCAGCAGCTGCCGAGCTGCTGCACTTGCGCCTGCTCGAGGAGGACTTCAGCGCCGCCCAGCTGACGGCATCAAGTGTCGCTGGCACGCCCACAACGTCGGCGGGCACACCGCCCGCTGGTGCAGCGACGCCGACGTCAAGCGCAACAACAACGCCAACGGGCAGCGGACGCAGCGTGAAGCGCGAGTTCCTCTAGCCAAAAATACTGGAGCGCCATCTGTCGGCGGATAGCAGCAGCTTCGAGCAATAATACTCGTCAAATTCAGAGTTTGCCTACGCATACGCTTAGCTAGTCTGTAGTCCGTAGATATGCATACATAGGAACTATGCCTGATTACCTATATGAGATGTGTAACTATATATATATGTATATAGATATTTATATGTATATATACATATATATGCATATGTATATAGATATATATATATATATATTATATATATTTATGTATACACGATGTACACATGAAGCTGTAACTAATTTTAGATACCCCTACACTCGCTCTTTCTCTCTCAATGTGTCTTTATACTCGAACTCTGGCGCTTAAAGCAACACCTCTCCGACATCTTTCTGTCACTTGGAGTGTTTGCTTATACTACCTTACTCCCTCTCTCTCTCTCTCTCTCTCTCTCTCTCTCTCTCTCTCTCTCTCTTTGCTAACACACATTATCGCGTGCACTTATTGCTCTATCTATATATCTATCTAACTCTCCCGCTCTCTCTTTAAGTCCCCGGCAATATTTGCTACCGGTACAAATTTTGAAAGCACTCTCTCATGTATCTGATATGATACGATGTACGATGGAGCTCGATCACGTGATGCTCGTTTATGAATATTAATTAGGGCATAAAGCATAAAGCATATTGCTTACGAATTTGCTACATTTACTGCAATTATTTACCTTTATATACAAACAGAATATTATAGATCAGATCAGAGCCGAACTAAATAGTTATACTACACTCACACACACACACACACACATATGCATAACATCTATATATATATATATATATATATATTTGGTATATTGTATATACATACATGATGTAAATTAATATTTTTGTGATAAAAGCTAAAGCAGGCAAAGCAGCAAAAAAATGCCAGTGAATTGTACATACAAGTAGGATGTGCTTAGGAACAGCCCATAGTCAAAAGAGAAGCAGAAGAACAGACAACAAAAATAGTTACTTAGTTACCGATCCCAGCAGGATTGTGTAGATCGTAAATTCAATTCCTAATCAGTTAAACGAAACTTTGTTATTATGATAGTGCATCCGTAGCTAATATGACCTAGAGAACTTTCTGTTGCCTACTTTTAGGATGAGTGCTTCAGTTAGAAACGATTTATCGATGCAAGCAAGCAAGATAGGCTAGAGATGGACACGAGTCCATGGCCAGCTCGATAGGAGCGTATCGGCGATGCTTACAGCTAGCCCTAGGAATCAGTTCTTCAGAAGTTGAGCAATTCTGCTGGGCTTCACAGCTAGTCAGACAGAGCTGACAGACAGACCCAAGTCAGGTTCGGCTGATGATACCCGTCCTATACATCATATACGCCTTGAGCGCTTGCTACAGGCTATACCTGATATAGGGTACGTAGCAGACTAACTATACCAAAGATCCCAGCCACAACAAACCGAGACGAAAACACAACAAAAACGAAAAGACAATCGACAACAAAAACAAAAACAACAAGTAAGAAAACTCTAGTCGAGACCGCTCGACAAGGGTATACCCTAAACCCTATGAAGAACCGTTATTCCCAGCATTCTTTGTTTCTTTCATATACACATGCATATGTACGTTCATTACAAGCAAAACGTACACACACACGCACAGGCGCACGCACACACACACGCCAATCGGTGCGTCAGCTGTTCTTTGGCTGCTTTGCATGGCAATGCTATGGGAAATTAAATGTTTAATAACTTTTTTTCTAGAGTAACGATTTTGATCAAACTTGTTGGGCGTGATCATGTCATCCACATGTATGTATGTGCCAAAGCACAAGTCTCTAGTATTTGAAATACGGGAGTTACAATTTTGAGGCGAAGGGGGCGTGGCATCCAAAATTTAGCAAAAACCGAAATTGTGTAATGCTCACATAACACTAAATGCAAAATTTGAAGACTCTAGCTATAAAGATGAATTATATATAATTATATAACGGAGCATCGATTTCGTTTTTAATCGATAACATTAAAATTAAGACAGTTATCGATTTTTTTTAACAAACTCGATCTTTTCGTGCTATACAGGAACCTACATAAAAAATTTCAAGTCTCTAGCTCTTGTAGGTTCTGAGAACGACGCGTTCATACATACGGACAGACAGACGGACAGACGGACAGACGGACAGACGGACAGACGGACGGACAGACGGACAGGGCCAAATCGACTCGGCTTGTCTCCCTGATCAAGAATATATATACTTTATGGGGTCTGCCACGCCTCCTTCTCCCTGTTACATACATTTCAACAAAAACATTATACCCTGTTTTTCCCATTTTCAATGGGTTCAGGGCATAAAAATAGAAACTCTTATAAAAAAAGCAAACATTTGTATAAATTTATTTATACAAAAAAAAAAAACAACAAGAGAGGAAGGAAACACAATGTACATAAAAAATATAAAAAATATATTTCATGCTGCGCTGCTTTAAATTAGTAATAAAAATATATTTGTTTATGTAAATATTTGAAACTAACAATTCAAACAGCAAAACCAATATTAAGAGCTACGTTTAAATACTGCAAATGTTAATTAATAATTCCAATTGTTTAACTCACACACACACACACACATTAACAAAATACATACTTTGTGATAAAGCGGAAAATGAAATACTAAAATTAATTATTGAAAACATTTACGATATCTGTGCATGTATCACTACAAAAAAAGAGGCTTGCCTATAGTTTATAAAGTATTTAAATATCGGAATATCGAAATATTGCAAATTGTTGAAGCCCAGTCAAGGAGGCAAGCTTAAGGACTTATAACACCTTTTAGTTCGTTCGTTTTGGCATTCGCCCAGTTGAAAAGAAAGGTTTCATAACACTTAAGTCGCTTGCGAATTATTTTCCACTTGAATGATTCAGATGCGCTTTGACTTAGTTTTGGTTACACTAGTTTCTAGCTCTAGAGGCTCTACGACACCCACACACTCACACCCAGACACGACCCCCACAAGACACATAAAGCAATACGAACTATTGTCTTCCCGGAAACGAACTCGGCGCGCGCGGAACTGTCGAGAGTTGTTACTTAGTTAGTTTTACTTAGTTATACTTAGTCTGGCCTAGAGAGCTCCCCTCCCCCCTTCCCCAACACACAATGCCCAATCCAGTCAATCCCACTCAGATTCGACCAACACCCAGCGGAAAGAAGAAGAGGAAGCAACCGAAAAGCAATTCAAGTGGTATTACAAATTGACTTACATTTAATTACGATAGAGTATGTACATATGGCATAGTTTTCAATTTTACATTACGATATATACACATACATATATATCCATTCGAGCGTTTTGATAGTAATGATAATGAGGATATTTACCAAAAAATTTGTTGTTGCATATGTTTAGAACGATTCCAGACGAAACCAACCAATTATATCTAAATACATATATACATATATGTATGTATATATGGATGATAACTAGCGGCGGGCTCATTGTATATAGTCTAGCTTAGCTGTTAAGGGCTATAGACTCATATAGCATATACATATAGGACTTTTTTTTCTTAGTAGCTACACGAAATTCGAGAACAATTATGAGGATATAGGATGATCCACTCGGTTTAGCTTAAGGCGCACTCGTCAGATGGAGCGACTCAACTAGCTATAATAATGCATTCATTACAAATTAGTTTACACAGTATGTTAGAAGATACCGGGAGATACGACGATAGAGTTTTGGACAGAGTACTTACCTGCATACATATAGAGCATAGATCTAATGACTAGCGGTACTAGTTGACTGTATAACAGTTTCCTTCTGTATTCATTTTTGTTTTTCTTATTGTTTGTTTTTCAACTGATTTCTTTTTCCTCGCATATAAAATACTTAAAATACCGAGAGATAAAATACAATTACAAATAATACTAACGAAAATAAAGATGAAATGGATTAACCATTTACATACATATAGCGTTGGCCCCACGCGCTTTCGCTTCCTGCTCATAGCTCGCGGCGACTGCATTTTAAAATACCGATTTAGTATTTATTTAGTTTGTCACTTCGTTTTTTTGTAGACGATATTAGTGCTAACTACACAGAGCCTTATACATTTATGAATAAACTAAAACAACTAACCAAGAACAACTAATTTATTACCTAAAAAAAAACGAAAAAAAATGAGAAAAAAAAATCAGAAAACAGAAAAAGCTGAAGAAAACCCCAAACAAAAATTTATAGAACACGCTGAATATGCGCGATAATTAGTCGAAATTTATATTAAAAGCTAAAAATGAAAAAGAAAATTGATGAAACAAAGCGATATTTATATATACCTATATATACACCAGACCTACGAGGAATTGTAAAACTCTCACACACTCGAAACAAACTCAAAGTCAGGCTCACCCAATACTAAATACTCATAGATACTAACTAACATGCAAGAAAAAGACGTAAGACAAGCCTATTGAAGAATTTATGCCAGAGATCGAATGTATATATACATCTAGACACTATATATTAAAGTATACACATATAGAGATAGCTGCTTCAACTGCTTAGAAGCGCCCAACTGAAAATAATACCAAAAGAAAAAAAAAAAAAAAATATATATATATATATATATATATATATATATATATATATATATATATATATATATATATATATATATATATATATATATATATATATATATATACCTAATATACCGCATACAGAAACAGAAAACACTTTGAAGCTTACAAAAAATAAATAAACCCGAATAACACAGATAACAATTAACAAGCTTTTGTACGCCAGAATTTTTTTCTAAGCGAAGATCTTTAAAAGAAACCAAGAAATAATACGAAACAAGATATTGACATAAAATACCAACTAAAAATACTAAGAATTGAAAACAAAAAAGACGAAAAATAAAAGCAAACGCCACTTAATTAATTATTAATTATGTACACAAAACTAAATCAATTGTAATTAAATTATACAATTATATACACTCGCATATATATGTCTGTATGTACATGTGTGTATATACATACATATGTATATAGTATATACATATACAATACAAAATACCAAAGCCTTAAACACTTGGAATTATACCAAAATATACCAAACACACGCCTCATTTTTTTTATAAAAACACTTTCTGGCAAGCAAACCTAAACCGAAAAGAAAACTTAATAAAATAAAAAAAAATACCAAAAGCAAAAAATACTATGCGTTATGCGCTAGACACTAGTCTCTAGTCTCTAGACGAAAAAGAACCAAAATTTTACAAAAAAAAAAAAAAAAAAAAAAAAAACAAATATATAGAAACCAATAAAGCAAACGATAAAAAATTTCCACCAATTTGATGAGTATAATTCAGATTTATATATGTGCATTATATACAATTTGAATAATGCATTAAAAAAAAAAACAAAAACAAAAATTATTTGGAATACGCGCCCTTTTTTCATTTTGAACATGATAAAGCTGCCTATTTATATATTTACAAAATAATAAATTACAAAAAAAAAGAGTTACAAAAATACATTCCAAAACAAAATAGTTTCTTCACACACATACATAGAGATATATTATATATGTGTACATATACACATATATATAATATTGAGTTTGTTTTTGGTTCGATTGCGCTCGAAAACTTAGAGACTACACATTTAGGTAGTATATCCGCAGAGAGGAAACGCTTGGACAGAACAAAGCTGAACTTATGAACAACTGATAAAAATACGAAACGAAACAAAATCCAATAAATTTATGATAAAATCCTAAAAAAAAACAAACAAACAAACAAAAAAGCATTAAAGTATAGTTCTAAAATTTATTTGAGAAAATCAATTAATTAATGCTGTAATTAATGTGTATAGTAAACTAATTATTATGACATTTGCATTGATATTAAAACACACACATACACACACACACCCCCCATGTTAATAAATCTTTGACTATGTTGAGCAAGCATAAGTTTACATACGAAAAATACCAAAAAAATACTACATTCATTACGAGAAATATTTAAAGAAATACAAGAAATTAAGAAACACACCTAACACAGCAAACAAACAAAAATACGCAAAACAAGGTCAAAAATTATGATTAAAAAAAGTGGAAAGGAGAAAAAAAAAACAAAAACAAAGGAAAGAAAACAAAATACATGTTTTTAAAAAAATAACTGTTTATTTATTTGGAAAATGTGGGCTGAGACAAGAGCAGACGAGCCCAGAACATGGGCAAATGGAGTAAGCGGATTGTAAGAAGGACGACAAGTTGTGTGTTGCCATCCATGCAGGACTAAGTCCAAGCTTCGACTCATACAGGCCGCTTGCTTTCGCTATAGTTAGTTAGTAGCTATATTTTTGTAGGGGGCGAGGTCAGATACTTCCAGCATAAACAATTTCAATAAAAGTTAATACTCCCAAAATATCATAGAACGTAAAGAAAAAATTATTGAAATCCTCTATGTTTTCTCTGGCAGGATATGGGTGGAGATACGATGCGCCAGATAGGTGGAAGTATTTTTTAAAAATATATATATTATCGTAGGTCTATGGTCCCTTAACTACACAAACCTTTACTATAAAAACTCGGGAGATCAGGATGCGCTCCATTCGACTGATTCCATTGATGCGTTCACAGTTCAATACAAATTTCAATATCCGTTCCATTGAGTTATATAATTGCATTATTTTTATTTAATTACATTTTCCGCCTCTCTTCTCGTTCTCTCTTCTCGCTTCTCATTCACAATAAATACGATTTTGTTATTACAATAATTTGTTGAGTGAATTCGGTTTAAATTTGTCTACATTTCGACAAATAATGCATGAGAAAGTCTGTGTGCTGTCTGTGAGTATTCATGAAATCGATAGATAATAATAATGGCAAATACCTATGAATTTCTCTCAGTGTATGCGCTTAACTCTCTCTCAATCAATTCCAATTCTCGCAAACAATTCTTTCGAGCCTACTTAAGAGTACTAGAGTGCGTGTGTGTGTGGGTGTGGGTGTGTCCAATTGAGTTAAAGCAAAACAAAT
Organism: Drosophila paranaensis; assembly: GCA_035047545.1. Classification (NCBI taxonomy): domain Eukaryota; kingdom Metazoa; phylum Arthropoda; class Insecta; order Diptera; family Drosophilidae; genus Drosophila; species Drosophila paranaensis. The sequence goes on along the minus strand of JAWNPL010000177.1, from coordinate 208,958 downwards.
GCTGATTAGATTTTAATTACAGTTACAATTACAATAAATAAATAATTTAGTTAAATACACATATAGCTAAAAATTGCAACTTTTGAATTATAATTTATTATTTTAATATAAAAAAAATATTTATATTTATATATATATATATATATATATATATATATATATATATATATATATATATATATATATATATATATATATATATATATATATATATATATATATATATATATATATATATATATTATATGGGAATTTACATATGTATACATATGTATGCATATAATGTATGTCCCTAATTGCTAGCTCGTTTTCCCTCCCTCTCTTTCTCCCTCTCTCTCTCTCTCATTCGCTCTGTCTCGCTTTCCCTATATATGAAAATGTGTCTAAGAGTCCTTGGCGTGATCCTGCTGCTCCCCCGCCACCTCAGCTTCCTCCTCTACGTTCCCCTCCTCCTCCTCCTCCTCCTCTTCCTCGCCTGGCGACACATCCTGACGCACCAGTTCCAGTCGTAGCTTCTGGGCACGCAGTTGCTAGAACGTTTGCGCATTGCGGCAGACACCGCAACCAAGAGCGAACTCTTCCCCGGTGGGCGGGTGCATCACATGCAACGGACACTCGTCGCCCAGAAGCTGCTTGGCCTTCGGCCCGGCTGGGCACTGGGGCAGCTTGATCTTGGGTATGTTCGTCAGCCGCTGGAAGTCGTCGTGGCACGTGTCGCAAAAGTGAGTGGTGCCGAAGCAGAAGAACACCGCCACCGAGCAGCAGTAGCGGCACTTGTACTCCAGGAAATCGGTGCCATGCTTGGGACACATCTGCGCCCTGGCCACGTCCGAGCAGCCGCCGCAGACGAGCTCCTCGGGATCGAACTTCTCCCCGATTTCCGCATCGCAACGCGCCTCGCCGCCATAGTAGGCTTTCTGGCACTTGAAGCAAACGTAATACGCATACCGATCCATGGCCAGCTGCGTTACATCCTTGTTGTCCGTATCCTTGACGACGCCCTCGTACTTGATGCTGAGTCGGAGAGAGTAAAACCAAAGGAGAGACTATTAGCTAAGGAAGTTTTTGAAGTATAAGCATAACAAAAGAGAAGAGAAAGAGAGAGAGAGAGAGAGAGCGAAGGAGATTTTTTATGGCAACTATACAACTATACGGTTCCATTTTAGTTTAGGCTCTTCTCAAGATAGTTAATTGTCAGAAATTGTCTTTAGTAGCTCTCCCTCCCATAGAGTCCCCAAGGAGAGAGAGGTATGATCGTTCACGAAGTGAAAGGGTTTTCCTCCCTAAGAGCACCAAGCACTTCTCCGATCGTAAGGATTGACTTGAAATTTATACTATATACACGAGTATACCCTCGACTTGAACTGATATGAGCATATAGCCATTGACCTACCGCATGAGGGCCTTGCGCTTGACATCCTGCTTGAGCCCGTTGATGGGCTCTAGTATGTCCGCCAGCAGCGGATGCTGTATGTCCGCCTTGCAGATGGGGCACAGCGAGAAGCCGAAGGTGATGCGCGGTCCACTCCAGCGTTTCTCCAGCACGGCCTTGCAACAGTGGAAGTGGAACACATGACCGCACTCCAGCTGCAAAGATAGGATAGACATATTTATATGGGCATTCATATGGTATGGGCTGTGCAGTCTTACGTGTATGGAGGGGGCGCAGGAGAGCGCCTCCACGAAGCAGATCATGCACATGTCGTCCGCATCCTGGGTGAGCTTCGGATCGCGCTGCTCCTCCGCCAGCTCGTTTTCGCGCGCGTGGCACACGTGCTGCAGGCAGGGCAGGCACTTGCGTTCACCCGCCACACCGCCGCAGGCGTGGCCACACGGCTTGGTCTTGAGGCAGGAGTTGGACGCGTACTCCTGGCACTGGGCATCCGCGCACACGTTTCCGATCTCCAGCAGCCCCGAGTTGCTGGTGAGCCCGCAGAAGCGACATCGCCCCACCGCCTCCTGGGGGCCAGATATGATCGTGTGGCTGCCATCGCGGAACTCCACCATCGCCTTTAGCGTCTTGGAGTCGGCCAAGGCGAGCAGCCAGAAGAGCTTGGTGCGGCCGCAGGACTCATGCAGCTCCACCCGTATGGCCTCCTCCTCCTCCTTGCACACCTGTCGAACACATTTGGATCAGCAATAAACTTTTTTACTAATGCCCGATTGACGTACCGTGCGCTTGTGCGTGCGCGTCTTGCGATTGAGATGCAGGAAGCGATCGCAGTCGCCGCAGAGCGAGCCGCAGGTCTCGCACTGGATGATGGCCGCCGTCTCGCCATCGTCGTGGTTGCTGCACATAGGACGAGTGTCGCAGAGCTTGGACCACTGTCCCGAGGACAGTTTCTCCACATGGTCGCGCTCCAGCACACAGAGACTGGCCAGAGCCAGCCAGAGCGTGGCTGTCTTTGTGCAGTGCTCTGGTGTGCGATAGACCTCCTCGAGCCGGGTCAAGTTGAGCACAGACTCGGCAATGGCCGCCTTGGTGATCTGGGACCACTTCTCGCTCAGCTTACCCTGCGGGGGACGAACAATTAGCTTTGAGTTGGGGCTTTCCGCACCATTACTTACGCTGGCCAGGTCACGGATGAGGCCAATGATGCTCTCCGCCTGCTTGGTGGAGATGATTCCATTGAGGAACCAGCGCTGATTCAAGTTGCGCTTCGACTCCTTCTTCGGTGGCGCCGAGTCGAAGCGGAAGGGATCGCTGCTGCCGGATATGGCCGACGACGACAGCTGGTGCTCCGCCGTATTTGGACGTGTGCGCAGCAGCTGCACGGATAGGTCCAAGGAGCTGCAGAGTCGCACGAATGCCGGCGTCTTCTCCTGCTGCCCGGACTTCGGGCCACTCGCGGAGCCACAGCCAATCGTTGCACTCGCCGTGTTGGTCTTCACCTTGACCTGCAGCTGCAGCGATTTGGCAATCACGGCCAGAAAGATGTCCAACAATCCCAGTCGACTCATGTCAAAGTCGCTGGCGCTCTGGTGGGCAATGTTATAGTCGGCCGGGGGCAAGCGCTGCACGCCCAGCAGCTCGGCGAAGCTCTCCGGCGTGATTTCCGGCAGAATGCGACGCAGCAGCGCCGTCACCTGCCGCTGCACGCGATCGCTGCCCGTGTGGAGCAGGCCTAGGAGATCGCGCAGCAGGCCATGCTGCTGCGACAGATAGGAGCGTCCCACGACGCTGCCCGACAAGGCGAGCACCATGCTCAGCATCTCGAAGCAGTAGGTGTCCGGTGCCCGACTGCGCTCCGAGCTGCTCTCGCTGGAGGACGTAGGCGCTGCGGAGCCGACTGCTCCAGCTCCAGATGCAGGAGGCGACTGCTGGTGCTGCTGCTGCTGCTGCTGCTTGAGCACGTGAGCCAGATTGGCCAGTTCCCAGTCCTCCTTGGCGCGCTGCGCCTCCTTCCGTATGGCATGGACGATGTGCACAATCACCTGCTTCTGCAGGTGCGAGAGTTTGCTGCGCGAGAACAGAATGCCGACCATGTGCTCGCGCAGATCCAGCGAATCGGCCAGCATCGAGTTGGCTGCATCCTGCGAGGCCACCCCAGTCGGGTTGACCGCATCGCTCACGTTGCTGATCAGCTTGCCGAACACCTGGCCGGTGATGAGGCGGAACACGCGCAACGTTTCGCCCTCACAGATCTGTTGCTGGATGCGTGAGGCGTGCGACAAACGCAGATTGGCCCGCTGCTCGACCACGGGCAGCGCCGCTTGCGCTTGCGCTTGCGACAGCTCCTCAGCGGGGCCTACTACTGCTGCTCCACCGACTCCGCCCTGCTGGCAGCTCGGCAGGCCGAGCAGCTTGATTTGGCGCACGCGCAACGTGTTCTCCGGCCCATGCAGCTCCAGGCGAAAGTGTGTGCTGCTCTCGTCGCTGATCTTCGCTGCGATCCACACGCACGCCTTCTGGTCCACGTCCACGGACTTAATTAGATTCGTATCGCCCAGCGACTGACCCGCATAGAACACCACATTCAGCACCTTATTCTGTGGAAGTCAAGAGGTGTCAAATACATTAGCCTTCTCCAAGAGACCTTCCGCAACCGGCTTCCCAAAGCTGCTACCCCCTCTGCCACTCTGTGCTACGTGCTAAGGCCATACCCATGTCTGGTTAGCACCTGCTCAAAAGATAGCCGAAAGGAAATACTCCGTGGCTGTATAACATAGAGAAGGGCGTAAGCCATACTCGCTCACTGACCTGAACGATAGACCTGCCTCGTGTATCTGCTGCATGGCCACGACAAAGCCTTTTGAAAGTTTGGTATACTCTACTGTCGCAAGAGAAGAATGGGAACCTCAGCGAGCAAATTTCAATTGAGCTCTTACATATACATACAGTGCCGGTGAAAAAAATAGCACCAAAATAAGCAGCTCACTTTATTTTACAGTAAAACCTGACTAAAAGAATTTTGGTTTGCAGTTTCTTTTTTCTTGCCTTAGCGACAGTCTCTTTGATTTGGGAGAGCAAGAAAAAGAACGAAAATGATAACGGTTCTTCTCAGAAGAAGCAAAATCGAAAGGAGAATGCAAAATAGCGCGGTGAAAAAAATAGCACTAAGCACATGTTGTCATAGAAAAAAAGCATTTACGCGAAAATTATCATTGTAAAACCCTCGTGTTTATTAGAAAAAGTTATTTTTTAAAGGAAAACATAGCTTACAAACAAAATTAATAGCTGTTTTTTTAATATGGGCCGCGGAAAGCATTGCAGTAATGAAGAAAGCAAAGTTATCCGAAAAATGCTAGAAGAAGGCGCTGTGTGGCCGTAATAGCCAATAAAGGATACTCAACCAAATATTAATACACGAGTTAAATACCATAGTTTTGAATTTAAAGTACTTTTGTTTAACATTTTAAAGTAAATTTTCTGTTTTCGCCATTGTGATGAGATAGTGCTATTTTTTTTTACCGCCTTAATTTTGACCTAACCAATATAATAAGTGAATATATTTTGAAATACTCAAGAAATATGGAGTCCTTTCTTTTACAAATATATTAATGGATTGATTAGTTGAATAAAATCATTTTATGTTAAAAAAAATTCAGTTATTTTCAAAATTTTACAACTTTGAATTTTGCAACAGCCTATGGTGCTATTATTTTCACCGCAGCTGTACATTGAGAGACAAAATAAACATGATTCATTGCATAGAATGGCTTAGTAGCACCAAAGACATTTGGTGGGTTCATTTAGCATACGATTCAAGTAACGAAGGACCTGCATGAGAAGCTCTACCCAAAACTGACTTAGCCAGCTGGCAGTGGGTTCTGCTACTTCGAATGTCAAATTATAGCCAATAGGTTGGCAAAGTAAAGTTCTCCTGGCTTTACTCACCGGTTGCACCCACCTAAATGGAACCTATTTACCGATACCGAACTCTATCTAGAACTGAGTTAGCCCGACAGACAAACTATAGAAAATGAGTCAAGTTCTCCTGGAACTCCTCTGTGGTTGCACCCACCTGAATGTCGCGACTGTTGTCGATGTGGACGAGCACAAACTTGCAGGCATAGCTGAGCTTGCTCATGGAGAGCTCTATGATCTTGCACTTGTTGCGGTCCTCCTCATCGCTCTCCCAGAAGGTTTCCGTTGAGTTGTCCGTGAGAGATTCGGCCATGGCTGGACGCGAGGAGACCGTCACCTCGAACATGCCCGACAGATCTGTGTAGCAGATGAGCCTAGCGCCTGGCGCGCTGCCAGCTGTCAACTGATTGCCACTGACCGTGGCTATATTGTGCTCGGCATCGCAGTGCGGCTCGCCAGCGGTGGCGAGCAGGGTGGAGACGGCCATGGCGTCGTTCTGCTCGTCGGACTTGGACAATATCTTGGATATGTTGCCAAAGACGTGTGAGCTGTGCAGGAACTGATGGTCGGCCTGCCGGAAGCGTATGCCGAAGCACTGGATGGCCACGCGCTGCAGCGGCGAGCCGAGAGGCAAGTGCAGCGTCAGGTCGGCCACCGACTGCAGCAGCACGTGCAGCGACTGCGTGATCAGGTGGGCAAAGCGTCCGCTGATCTGGGTGTACGCAACGGGATGCTCCAGCGCCTGCTCGGCCTCCTCGTACTTGCCATCGACCAGCTCCACACTGCCCAGAGCCAAGGAGCTGACGAACCACCACATCAGGTCGTGCAAGCAAACGCCCTGCGTAACGCTGCGCAGCAGCCAGTTCAGCGCCTGCAGCGCGTAGATGCGGCACGCGGCGATCCGGAGACTGCGCCGCATTGCGACGCGCAGTCGATCCAGTTCGTGCTTCTGGGTGATGAACGCCATGGCAGGTCGGCTGAGCAGTGCGCTGTTCTGCTCCGGCAGGGGACTCGACGAGCCAGGCTGGGCTGGGCCACCTTCCTTGGCCGCCTCGTCGTTGGCTGCCTTCGCCTCGTTGGCATTGGGCGCGTGCAAGACGGCCACGCTGGCCAGCAGCTTGGGCGGCACCAGGCGACGCAGGTGCTCCGACGGATAGCAAATGAGCAGCGAGCCATCGCCCTCGCTTGTCGAGTTGTTGCGCCTCCGATAGACCACCTTGGGCTGGGTATCCAGCGGCAAAGCCACCACCGTTGGCTGCAGGTGCTGCAGCTGAAACTGTTGCTGCTGCTGGAGTAGTTGTTGGTGGTGGTGCTGCTGCTGTTGCTGCTGCTGCTGCTGCTGCTGCTGCTGCTGCTGCTGCTGGGCCACAGCTGCCCAGCCCTGACCCATTGAGTAGCTGCGATGGAACTTGGACAGTGTGCCGCCTATGGGTGGCGGATTGGCTACGGATCCTGACATTAGCTCGTAGTTGTTTGGCTCGCACGACTCGTACGAAATCTCCGACAGAGGCTAACCAAGAGGAAAGAGAGCGAGAGAGAGAGAGAGAGAGAGAGAGAGAAGTATTAGTGGGCTTCAGGGCATGCTGGAAGCTCTCCAAGTTTGGAGCTATTGAGTCAGGTACTCACCCGATCGTAGCCGTTCTCATTGGCATTGGCGCCCAGGCCGAACATCTCGTAGGGCAGATCCTCGTGCAGACCCGTGCCCAGGCACTCCAGGCACGCGAAGCTGTCCGGCGCTAGCCAAACGTTGTCCGGCGTGGCCGGCGCCACGCCCACAAATGACTTGCGGAAGGGCGTAAACTTGCCGCTCAGCCGCCCAATGCGGCTGTTGCGCGCCGAGTCCGCCCGACTCGTGCTCGGCTTGTTGCTCAAGTTCAGATCGGACATGCCCAAATGCTGATGCTCCACGACAACGGGCATTGCCTGCTGCGACTGCTGCTGCTGCTGCTGCTGTTGCTGCTGCTGTGGCGATCGCTTCTGACTGCCCCCCAGCACGGCCGACGACGACGACGACGACGACGACGACGCAGAGGACGAGGATGACGAGCAGAGCTCCAGTAGAAACGTTGCATTCTCGCGCATCGTCGTGTACACCTCCGAGTTGGCTATCAACGTAGTCGTCTTCACGCCAAACAGATTCATTTCGGCACCTGCAAAAGTTGCAGAAAGGCAGCTGCGTTAATAGGAATCTTAGCTGCACTCAAATGCAGCCAGGGGCTCGGCTGGTGAACAGTTATCTCGGGCGATAAAGAAACGATAAGGAAAAGACGGTTTGCAGGGAGCCCATTGACTGCCTTTCACTGAAGGTAAGCAACAGATTTACAAATGAAATGAAAATTGAACGCCGATAAGGTAAGGCCTATCAGCTGCATCGTGCACAGATAAGAAGACCCTCGGAGAACGGCGTATATTGGGCCAGCACAGTATGGGCATACGTAACCCCACAAATATTAACAGTATATTTAAGAGATATTTCAAGTCGATAGATTGAGCAGTTTACCATTGGTATAATCATTCACGAAGCTGCCGTGAATGTGTATTCTGCAGTCGGTTCTGCCCGACTGCAACCCAAAAAAAAAACTGGGGAATACAAAGCAAAGATATATGTATATAAAGCACGATATGTATTTCAAGTGGCTATTCCTGATTTGATGGGGCAGGTCCACAATGATGTGCGTTCATACGGACTGACGGACTGACGGACTGATGGACTGACGGACATTGGAGCAAGCCAATATACTCCTTCCGTGCAACGCCATAAACCAGGGCAGAATGAAGGAAAAATCGACTGGGCTAGACTAGGCTAGTTGAAGTTGAACTTTGAGTGGTATAGAGGGCGATAGATGGAGGATGGCGAGTGCTCACCTGAGTTGGAGGCGTGCTGGGCTGCGCTGTTGATGTTGTTGGCGCTGCGCGTGCTGGTGAGATACTTGTCGCGGCAGGCGTCGCACATGAGGAACCAGCTGGAGGCGCCTTTGCCGCCCTCGCCGCAGTTGCCGGCCCAGCCCTCGCAGAAAATGCCCACCGAGTTGTAGCCCTTGCCCTTGGCCGACTTCCCGCAGCCGGGATGGGCGATGCGCATGTGGTATGTGACGGGCATGGGCAGGAAGAGCTCGCAGATCTCGCACCAGCTGCCGTCGTCCTTCTTCTTCCTCTTGCACTTCTTGGCTGCGTCCTTGTCGGCGCCCGGCTCGCCGTTGCCTTTGCTGCCGTCCTTGGCCTCGGCCTCGCCGTTGGCGTCGCGACCGCTGGGCGACAGGAGGCGCGGCTCGCGCTGCTCCAGGGCATTCGACTGGACAATGTGAACGCAGCCAGAGCAGATTTGCTCCCAGAGATAGACCAAACAGCGCAGAGCCGGAGGCAGCACGCTCACCAGCTCCGGCAGAGCGTGCAGCTTCTCCTTCTGCTGCTGCTGCTGCTGCTGCTGCTGTTGATCCTCTCCAGCTAGAATATTCTTACGATGCTTGCTGCGATTGTGGAGCGAGCAGTTGCCGCTCTTTGCGAGCGTCTCCAGCGTCGAGGGCCGTATGTTCAGATAGTGTCCCGCATTGGCCACCTCCACGGAGTGACGCTGCTGCGCCTTCTGCTCCCGCGAGAGCTGCAGCCGCGGATCCCCAGTGTCACGGCGCGTCACCACAGTGGCGCCCTCCTTGGGCAGGCCCGGGTGGAACTTGAGAAAGCTGGCACAGGCCATCGCATCATGGACGACGCCCTCGTGCCACAGCAAAGCCGCGAACACGGCTCGTATGCTCTCAGCAAAGGAGGGCGGCATCGCGCGCTTGATTGGGCCCATCGCCTGGCTGCGCTTTGGGCAGCCGCTGCTGCCGCTGCTGCCGCCAGCTGTGGGGCTGTTGGTGCTCATGCTAAGGCCGATCTGCAGCTCGCCAGGATTCTCGCTGGGGCCAGCCGCATCCGGTGCTCCACTGGCTCCGACTGCTGTTGTCGTTGTGGTGATCTGCAACAAGCTGAGCTCCTCCTCCAGCTGCGCCGACTCGCTGGCGAGCGCGACAGCTGCGGCCGCGGCAGCCGCCGTCCGCCTGGGCGTGTGCTTGGGCGTGGACAGCAGCGCCGCTGTCTGGCTGGCCGTATAGTTCACGCGCCGCACGCTGGCTATGTCGAAGTCCATGAGCTCGCCCGCGGCGGAGCTGATGCTCTCCTGGCTGTTGCCATTGCCCCGAGGCGAATGGGAGTGGGAGTGGGAGTGCGCTTGCGCCTGCTCCTGGCCGCCCATGGCACGCACCAGCTCCCGTACGGAAACGCCAGTCAGAGGCGGCGTCGCTGTCGGCGGCAGGGACTGCGGCTGGGACTGCGGCTGGGACTGGGACTGGGATTGTGCCTCGATGGCATCGCCCTTGAACCACTTTTGCAACGCCTGCAGCTTGATCGCTCCGCCGCCAACAACGCCCGCGATGGCCATGCCCAGATTGGCGGGCAGCAGCTCCGTGCTGGCAGTCAGCACATTGTCCCCATCCGTGGCCAGAGGTGAGTCCGTGCCCGCTCCCTTGCCAGCGGGCAGTAGGAAGGGATTGGTCGACGCCGAGGACGAGGAAGAAGCAGCTGCAGCTGCAGCTGCAGCTGCTGTTGCGGCGGGCAGCTCGAATATTTTACGCTCCGTGGGAGATTTACTGTCCGCCGGACTGCTGGGGCTATCGCCGGCTGCACTGCCGCTGGGACTGCTGGGCAGCGGCTGGAGCTGCAGCTGCTCCGTCTCGCCCAAGTCGCCGCCGGCGGGGGTCTTTGACCTGGCCCTGGCCTCGTTGACCGGCTGCAAGAGGGTGCGAGTGAGATGCTGGTTGAATTGCAGGCACCACGCCTCCGTCGGGTACCAGCCCATGGTGCAGTGCTGGCGTATGGACTCCGTGGAGAGGCGCAGCCAAATGCCATCGTCGTTTTCGATCTCGTCTATGAAGGATATGATGCCGCCCAGCCGCACCACGCCCACCTGCTCCGACTGCAGCGTGGGATGGGAGCGTATGCGAAGGCCAGCGCTGTGCCGCGCCTGGAATCGTCGCAGCTTGCTTGGCGCCTGCGGACGACGCGTGGCACTGCTCCTCTGAGTGGGCGGGGGCAGCACGCCCTCCTTCACCTCCACCCTGTAGACCTCCTCGAGCGGTATGCCGTCGATGGTGACGGCCAAGCAGTAGCCGCCCACCGAGTTGGGCGTCCACTGGACGCTGAAGGTCCCATCCTCCATGTCCTGGGCGGACAGAGCCTCCGTCGTGCGCGTCTGCACCGGGCTGCTGAAGCGCAACTCCTCGAAGGAATAGTTCGTGTAGGGCTTCATGAACGTGATCGCCTTGAAGCACATCTTTTCCTTCGTCGTGGCTTCGTAGTTCAGTCGTGGTGGCGGCGCCATTCCGCCCAGCTGGGCGCCCAGACCCTGACCACCCACAGTCGAGCCCTCGTCGGCATAGGAGGTGCGTCGCATCTTCAGGTTGCCTCCGCCACTTCGATCCGGTCCGGTGGGTATGGCCTTGATCTCCACCTTGAGCTCCGGCACAAGGACGGCATCGCCATACTGATCCCGTATCGTGACTGTCACCTGGGTGGGCCAACCGTATCGCAGCGGCTCCGTTATAGTATTCAGCTCACATCTGAAAGGGAGAGTCAGAATAGTCGGAATAAGCGTCATCCTTATCGCTCACAGCTTCCATGGCAACTTACTTATTCGGATCGAGGCGCGACTCCGGCTGCAGCCAAGCGGCCAGACGGGCGCCCGACGACCCGGGCGCACCGCTAATAAAGTCCTTGAGGAATTGCCGCTCATTCGACTGCGATCTGCAAGAAGATCAAAAAGAACGCAACTAAATAAATAAGCCAAGGCCTCAGCGAATATGAACAAACGGAAATTCATCTCATTTCTTTGTTATCAAAGCGTGGTGTCCGGCATTGGTCTCATTCCGGCATTGTCCAATCAGAGCAGACTGCTATCAAAGGCTCTCCGACACTAGTGAGCGGTCACGTATTTACCCTAAGCTCTTTTCTTTCAGCGCTCTCACCCACTCGCAGGATGAGATCACCGCAGCAGGTAACCTTGCCGCGTGAAGGGCACGTAGCGGCGCACTCTCACAGTGGGTGACTAACTGAGCATGTGCCTGTGTGTGAGTGTGTGTGTGTGTGTGAGCTATCATATATGTATGTATGTACATATGTAATTTCGGGCACGTACGGACATGCTGGATGTGGTTTACATCAAAAAACATACAAATGTACATACATATATGTATGTATGTACATACATAATAAATACATACATGCATACATACATACATACATACATATATGGGCTGATTGCAGAAAGAACGAACGGAAAGCAATAACAAGTGCAACTCACGAAGCAGATAATTATGTATGTATTTTCATATGTACACACATACATACATACATACATATGTACATATGTACATACATTCAGTTACATACTGATAGAATCCAACAGAGGTTGTGGAGCAGCAAGCTAAGAGAGACAGACTTAGTCGACGTTTTAGTGTCTAGATTTGAAAACATGGGAAAGAAGAAGAAGAAACTGTATTCCACATTATCGAGGGCTTCTAAAGCTTTTGGTGTAGAGTCGAAGACTCTACCGCATTTATGTACATACATACATATGTATGTATGTATATGTAACTTATTTCTGGGCAGCTATGTACATACGCCTTTATGTATTATTTTAGTTTTCTTGATCTACATATGTACATAGTATATAAACTTGCCAGAAAAGCTATGTGTGACGTTGAATGTGATAAAAAAAAAAGTTCAATGTATTTTTTAATGAATAACACATCAATATGCATACTCACACTCACACTCACACACACACACACACACACACACACACACACACACACACACACACACACACACACACACACTCACACACACACGCACACAAACGCCAGTCGCTGAGTCAGCTGTTCTTTGGCTGCTGTTTGCATGGCAATGCTATGGGAAATTAAATGTTAAACAACTTTTTTTCTAGTCGAACGATTTTGATCAAACTTGTTGGGCGCCATCATGCCATCCATATGTATGTAGGTATGTACTGTACGCATAATTTTTCTGGCAAGTGTATTTAGTTTGCTTTTTCTTCACGCATACAAACAAACATATGCATGTGTGTACATATGCATGTGTGTACATGTGATTGTACACCCTGCATATACATATGTGAGTAAGTGGACATGCACATGCATGTGCGTCGTGCGCTTGGCAACAACTAAGACTGGCGGCGAGTGTAAAGCGACAATGAGCGAGAAAGCTCTGCAAGCAATTCTGAATCGCTTTATCGCTTATTTTTTGTTGCATATTAGCTTACACTTCTGTTATGTGTGATGAAGTATGTTTTGTGTTTGGATTTCTGCATATGTATGTACATACATATGTATTTGTATGCAGTTTCTCTCATTGCGATGCTGAAGGACAAACTAAAATATTGGGAGAACAAATTAAATGCAAATCCAGGGCCAATGAAGACCTTGGTTTTTATACCCTGAACCCATTGGAAATGGGAAATCAGGGTACAATGTTTTTTTTGAAATGTATGTAACCCCACAAAGTATATATATTCTTGATCAGGGAGACAAGCCGAGTCGATTTAGCCCTTTCCGTCTGTCCGTATGTATGAACGGAATTTCAAATTAATTGATTTTGACCATTTAACGAGAAAAGTATAGATAGTTCTGCCGCAAAATAACTAAATATATGTAAGTCTGTATAATATAATATATGCATTTATGTATGTACATATATTATCAACTTCTCACGTCACATAGAACTTATACTTTTCATGTGACTTTCGCCAGCCGATATAAAGAACTTTTCCAAAATGGTCTTTCTAGCTTTTTCTGGCTGTTTCCATTCATTGATATGGCGCGTTGAACCCGGAGAGCTGCCAAGACTGACGGAGTGGAGCAGTCAAAAATAGGGAGAGCGGGAAATAACAAGAGGGAGAGAGAGAAAGAGAGGGAGAGAGGGAGTGCATTTGTGCATTTACATTAAAAGCAAATAAAACCAATATCACAAACGAATGAAAATGAAAGAATACAATTTTCCAACTAAGTGAGCAGTAAAAGGTCTACGTGTATGTGTGTGTGTGTGTGTGTGTGTGTTAGCGACCCCGTTGCCCCAAAAGAGACATACGGAAACAACAACAAAAGCCTGCAACCAACTGTGGCATGTGCGTGCCCATGTGTGTGTGTGTGTGCGTGTGTGTGCGCGCTACCTGTGGGAAACACGTTTTCCTATTTCCATTGATCGCGCGTGGAGCTGAGCCCCGACCCCAACTGCGTCGTCGACCGCGACCGAGACCAAGCCCCCACTTGCTATTGCTATGGCAATGTCCAAAGCTCGAACACACAGCCCAGAGCCATGACCAACCGAGCGAGCCCACAAATGGAGCGCTAGCGGCAGCGGCAGAAACGAAAAAGCATAACAAAACAAGAAACAACTACAACAACTGTTGCAGCCTGTAACTGTTCATTCTTCATTATGGAAGGCAAGATCACCCAGTAAAACTCGCATGCCTTACGAAACGCGTTCCACAGCATGTCTCGCAAGGCGTAGGTATCGATATGTCGGCATATACATATGTACCCACACAAACTGTAAAATGTAATGCTAAGGCACAACTTAGCCTAGTGAATAAATTAGGCAATAAACAATTGAAGTGCTTCGAAGTTCGAACCCCAAAAATCACTGATTCAACGATCCAATAATTGAGCCAAAGTGATGGGGCCCGCATTACAGTTGAAAGTTGAAAGAGGGAAACATTCGCAGCATGCGCTGGAACGCAAATTGATTGCAATTGATATTTTCAGGCTATTTCGATCTCTTTCTCGCACTCTAAAGTCAGCTAATTATTTTCAAATTTTCACTTGGCATCCCTGACCAGTGTTGCCGAATCAGCTGCTTTGTAGCTAGATTTGACCACTTTTTAGGGCCGATTGCTACAAAAATTTTAAAACAGCTATTAGCTACAAATCTAGCTATTTTTCAAAAATTAAAATTAGCTGAAAAAAGTGAACAAATATGGGAGTTGGTTGTTTTCATATGGACAGAGAAACAACATTTCCTTCGAGATGGAACCAGTACCCAAAACCATTGAGCAGAAAGTTGCGTTGTGCCTTTTTGTTGCAGAGCACACTGCCTCTTCACAAGCTGACTATTTGTCACAGTTGTGCGGAGACGGCTGATCTTAAATTACGATGGACAAAGTGTGGGAACATTGAATAAATTAAATAAGTAAATTTTCATTTCTAATACGTTTGTAGTATTTTAATGTTAGTTTTATTTTTACTTGATATTTTTAATGTGGTTATATAGGTGTTTTCATTTTAGCTACTTTTTTCAGCTATTTTTTAAGAAACTTAGCTACTTTCAGCTACTGTTAGTCCTCGCTTTAGCTATTTTTTCTCAAAAAGTTTCGGCAGCACTGTCCCTGACTGTAAGAGAGACGTTTCACTGTTAACTTAACAGACTGTTAAAAGAGTGCACTGTTTTAGTGAATCGTGAGAGCGACCACTGTTAAAAGATACCAGTGTTACTCAATCGTGGAGAGCGACGATCAGTTGTTTTGCGTTCGTTGAAGTGTTCAGTTCGGGTTGGCGTCGGGCGCTGTTTACACGCTAATTGTCATAATTTTCTTATTTTTTTATTTATTATTTTTTTCGAGTTGCTTTTGCATATCAGTGGAAAACAAATAGTTTTTATGTGACTACGAATTACTCAAAATATGAATATTAGTGCAACGCACTCGCTCGCGCATGGTGAAATAAAGTTGTAATACATTAACAAAGAATAAGATAAAGAAATTGAAAGAGAAAGAGAAACACAATGCCAACTAGAAGAGAGAGAGCTGAAATCATGTGGTGGTACTTGTTGTTGGGCATGGTTGTCCTCCTTACCTCTTTCTCTTGTGGACTGGATGACGAGCAGCCCGAGAATCTGTGCGATCTGTGCTTTTGCCATGGCAGAACCCTGAAATGCGACTTCAGGCACAATCGAACGGTAGGTAGCCACAATTTAAGGGGTTCTCTGTCCATGCCGTACGTACGTAAGGCCTCCCTTTCCCGAAAAGTGCAAGTGACACAGATATATCGATACACATACGTGTATGTATGTGCATGTGTGTATGTAGCTGTTTGCGGCTTAAGTGCTGGGCACATTAGCGAACTTAGATACATTAATTGACAAACCCACAGAATGAGACATAGCTGCAGCTAGACGAAACAGTCTGTGTGTGTGTGTGTGAGCGAGTGAGTGGGAGACAGAAAGAGAGAGAGAGAGAGCGGGAGAGCAATTGGCGAAACGAAACAAACCGCAGATCAATGATTCGAGTTTCGAATGTATGGTAGATATATGAATGTATGTATGTACCTACGCAAAATCAAAACATATGTAATATGTAATACATAACATAAATATTTAATGTAAACATATATAAATATAAATATATATAGCTTAAACAAAAATATAAAAAATAAAAAATGTAAAAAACAAAACATACATGTATATGCATATGTATGTATGTATGTATGTATGTATGTATGTATGTATATATACATGTATCAATTCTCAATTCATTTTTTGTAAATTTCGGTAAACAGATACAATAAAGAGTAAATTTTTCAGATTTTATATATATATATATATATATATATATATATATAATACATATATATATATATATATATATATATATATATATATATATATATATATATATATATATATATATATATATATACCATCATCAAAGATGTGCAAAAAAGTAAACAAATCTACGCTTAACTTAAAAAAACAAAACAAAAACAAAAAAATAGTACGAAAAGAAGCTGAAAGAGGGAAAAACAATAAATAAGTGGCTCAACTGGTTATGCAAATGAATCAGGTGTGTGTGAGGCAGGTGTGCGTGAGAGCTCCATGTGCGTGTGTGTGTGTGTGTGTGCAAGTAGCCAAGTATACGTGTGTATACATACATACGTAAATACATATGTATGTATGTGTCTGTGCCTTTTATCAACAGCTTTGTCTGCTATCAATCTTCAAGTTTTGGTTTGCAACTCGATTTTATTGTTGTTGCTGCAGTCTGCTTCCGCTTTGCAGTTCGCCGCTCTAGAAAATTCTCAACTAAAAGTTTAACTAAAATAAAAACAAAACAAAACTCGCCGGATGTGGGCGGGGCAACAGCAAATTACTGTTTTACTCTAGCTATCACTCTCTCTCTCTCTCTCTCTCTCTCTCTCTCTCTCTCTCTCTCTCTCTCTCTCTCTCTGTGTGTGTGTGTGTGTGTGTGTGTGTGTGTGTGTGTGTGTGTGTGTGTGTGTGTGTGTGTGTGTGTGTGTGTGTGTGTGTGTGTGTGTGTGTGTGTGTGTGTGTGTGTGTGTGTGTGTGTGTGTGTGTGTGTGTGTGTGTGTGTGTGTGTGTGTGTGTGTGTGTGTGTGTGTGTGTGTGTGTGTGTGTGTGTGTGTGTGTGTGTCTGCATCTTATAGACAGACATTATCAAGCCCAAACCTGCCCAGATCGGTATATCAAGTCTTTAATGTATACAAAAAATCGAGTAACGTCTTTATATACATATATCGCATGAAATGCGCAGAAGGCTAAAGAAAAACGAAAATCGAATCAAACTGGATTCTATTTCGCCTATGAAATTGACATGCCCTGTTCTCAACGTATGCACGGGTATTGTTTAGAGCCTTGAGTTGCAAAGGAATGTGTTTAAGAGAACTTCAATTTCGATCCACAAGCAACCCATTTACATGTGTGTATATATCATATAGTCATGCTCATTCGCTGACAATTTTATACCCTGAACCCATTGAAAATGGGAAATCAGGGTGTATTGTTTTTGTTGAAATGTATGTAACAGGCAAAAGGAGGCGTGGCAGACACCATAAAGTATATATATTCTTGATCAGGGTGACAAGCCGCGTTGATATAGCCATGTCCGTCTTTTCGTATGTATGAACGCGTCGTTCTCAGAACCTGTAAGAGCTAGGAACTGGAATAGCACGAATAGATCGGGTTTGTTAAAAAAACCGATAACTATTTTAATTTTAATGTTATCGATTAAAAACGTTATCGAATGTTAGTTATTAAATTATATCTCTTTTTTCCCACATATTTTTATAAGTTCTATATTTATTTTATCTAATTTTGATTTTTGTTAAATTTTGGATACCGGCTCCAAATTTCCCCAAATATTTAAATTGAAGTTGGTTGCACTCAAAGCCAATAAATGAATGGGTTTACATTTTTAAAAATTGGAAAAAATGTAATAAAATATGTTGATCATAAGCTGAAAATTTCATTAAAATCCATTGATTCGCGCAGAAGTTATTAAACAAAACGTTTGGCCAATCGGCCAAACACGTGACCAGCACCAGCAGCGCAAAGCTAACTGTTTTCCTATTTGTGTGCACACACATACACACACACACACACACAAACATTGAACTGTGTGGTTCTAGCAAATTCAAAGAACCGCGAGTTTTAGTGCACATATTTCCAGTAGATGGCGCTATGATTTGCGAATTATCAGCTGTTCAGTTGAATCGAAACATGGATGGCGCTATTGGCTAAACAATTGAAAATGAATTGAATTTAATTTTCTATGCGTTTATGCTAAATGCTAACTTTGCAATATTTAAAAAAAAAACGCAGATAGCACGGGGTTCAGGGTATCTCCTAGCCGGGACGCCCGAGTAGAGTTTTCTACTTGTTCATTTTAATATAAACGAAAGTGTCTTCACTTTGTCAATAGCGATAAGCGAGAGAGAAAGAGAGAGAGAGAGAGAGCGCGAAGCTATAGACAAAGAGATTCACACATGTGTGCGTGTGTTTGCTTAGGAAATTGCTGTTTAAATGGGCACTAAAACTACTTAAAACCAAATGCGAGTGGAATCGAAAATGAAAATGGAAGTGGAAATGCGCATAAGAGCTACTAAAATCCATCAAGTGGCAAACAAGTCTCTCTCTCTCTCTCTCGCTATCTCTCCCTCTTTCTCTCTTGCTGTGCACGGTCAGCTCGGCGGGAGGTGCTAGAGAGCTAGAAAAATTCTTGAAAATTGCCTTCACATGTTTTATTTGCACAGATATCGTGAGGTCAACAATAAGATATGTACATATATGAATGGCTGTAAATACAGTTCGCACTAAATTATAGATCCCTTTCCGAGCGTCGGAATTCACGGTTTCTCCGTGAATACAAACAGTTCTGAAATCTTAATTTGCTGTTTATCGCATATTTTGTAGTTCGGAAATATAAATATACATATTTATATGTTTTATATTTGGAAATATACATTTATGCTAATGTCTATTTATGTTGCGAGCAAAAATCGATCGTAAAATGTGCTTTTTATGAACTGCTCTCATGGCGTCAGTTTATAATCTCAACTCCATATATGTATGTATCAATTATGTATTGACAATTACTAAGCGATCGTCTTGACTTGGAGATACCCTGACCCTGCGAGGAGGCGCCATATTCCAATCATTCATGCATACTGCATCGACTCAGCTCGCCGCCTTGATCAAGAATATATATACTTAATGGGGTCTCATTCTATACAGATTTTCCATTTTCAATGGGCTCAGAGCATACATAGATTTGCTGCCTGCTGCCTGCCGGCTGCTGGCTGTTCGCGCAGCTATTGGAAAATCTGGAAAATCCGATCTGCCATGCGGCTTACATATGCATGTGTGTGGTTATTGTTGTTGTTTGGAGGAGAAATAAGCAGACGACGTAAAACTGTAAAATATTCTCACCATGTGCCGCGAAAATCTTGAACGCAAATGCACATCATAATTTATTTTAAATTGGCTCTCAGTTTGGCTTATTTATATACAAATGGACTTATAGACAGACATACATATGTATGGGCATATACATACATACATACATATATGTATGTACATATGAAGGCTTGTTCATAATCATATATCAGCTAAAAGCGTCGACTGCTGCTTCCGCCTGCCCCACCATTGCGGAGTCTCCCACTCCAGCAGCGGAGCTCTAAAAATAAATGGCGACGGCGACAAAAATGCGCCGGAAAAACTTTGGGCAGCAAAAACTGGAGAAAAGTGCAGCATTCAGAAGAGACATTCATTGAAGCAGAAGTGGAAGGCGAAAATAGACGTGAAAAGCACTGGACGAGCAGAGCTCACTAAATATAGATTCTGTTTCACAAGTGGGTCTATAGATATATATATGTATATATATATATATATATATATATATATATATATATATATATATATATATATATATATATATATATATATATATATATATATATATATATATATATATATATATATATATATTTTGTGTGTGTGTGTGTGTGTGTGTGTGTGTGTGTGTGTGTGTGTGTGTGTGTGTGTGTGTGTGTGTGTTTGTTTGTACATACATACAAACAAAGATCTTCTGTTATTTATCTCTTGCCTTTGACTGCTACACTCATACTCAACTCGCCGCAAAGCTTTCGCTCTCTCGCTCTCTCTGAGCAGTCAGGCCCAGGGATGCCAACCCTCCGTGTTTTCACGTAGATCTCCGTATTTTAAAGAAGATCTACGTGTCTACGTGTAAAGCGACTAAAGCTACGTACTTTTTTAAAAAAAATTGGAAAATACACTACGATGTTAAGTACTCCGCAGCTTGGGGAAAAACAGTATTCCTTCTGGCTGACGAAGAGCAGTTAGGGTAATTGTTATTTTTATTGCAAATCTTGTAAAGCGGACCTCAAATGCTCTTCAGGCAAGAGAGACTTAGAAAATCATGAAGTTTCTGTTAAGCACAAGAAAAATTTAAGAAGTATGTATGCTATGGCGACTTCTAGGAAATATTAGTTTACCCTTTAAAGGGGAGGAAGAGGTACCGCCAGAAGATTTTTGGCGTTATGTTTCCAATGTTAAAAAGGGAAATTCAACTCAAATGTTTCCTATCTTGGCAACTCTGCCACAAAACTTACTTATTTTGCCACATAGCAGCGCTAATGTTGAGCGGGTATTTTCCGAAATAAATTTAATTAAAACTGATAATAGAAATAAGTTAGAAACAGAAAATATAAAAGCGTTACTTCACACAAAAAGTGGATTAAAGGAAAACTCAGAACCTTCAGACAAACACTTAAAATATTTTAATAAAAATATGTATAAATTTTCGTAAAAATTCTACATAAAAAAAAATTTTTTGTATTGTTTTTTAATCTAAAAAAAAGTACGTAGATCTACGTATTTCAGCAAAATTGTGCTACGGGAAAACACGTAGATTTTGGAGCCAACCTACGTAATTTTCAAATTTTGAGTTGGCATCCCTGGTCAGGCCATTGTGCTGGAGTAAATTAAAGGGAAAGGAAAACGCACGAGGAGAGTAAAAACAAACGTAATTGAGATTTCCGCTTTGGCAGCGACATGGAAGAGATAGGCCAGCAGCGAAGAGCGAACGAAGAGGGAACGGGAACAAAAGTAAAGTGGAACAGCTGGAAGCTCAAAACAAACCCAATGCTAGTCAGATGGGTGGGATGAGTAAGATGAAACAATAGCAGACAGCTTAAGTGGCGGAGGGGGAGCAGCTCAGACGCATGCGTGCTCACACACACACACACACACACACACACACACACACACACACACACACACACACACACACACACACACACACACACACACACACACACACACACACACACACACACACACACCATACGTAGCCGCAACAAGAACAGCTACACAACCACAGCATTAATAAGAATAACAACGATCATAAACAGCAAATGTCTGAAAACGAAATCTATGCAGGGGAGAGGAGGAGGGGGCCAGAGCGCTGTTGGAGTTGGCGACGACTGGAAGCAACTGTTGTTATTATCATGAAGGGGAAACTGTGTGTGTGAGAGTGTGTGTGTGTGTGTGCGTAGGGGCATGGCTGAAAATTGTCGCAGTGCGGAAAGCGTTGATTCAGAGATGCCAGTGCAGAGAGCGTGACACGAGAGGCAATCAATAACTTGTTGAACTGTGTTTCGATGGGTAATAGTCAGTGTCGAATCTCTCCAGTGTTTCGATGGGTAATAGTCAGTGTCGAATCTCTCCAGTCTCTTTCATATATGTATGTTCATAGATAGCTATGTATAGCTGACGATAGTTGGCGAACGATACTTATCGTATGGGCAAAACGGCGCCATCTCTAGAGCCGGTCTGCTGACGACGGCTGCATGATCAGGTGCCGGCTGCCAGTTTTGTCCGTCGCCAGGCCACACCCCCCGCCCGCCGTTGACATGGCAATTGTGAACCAAATATGGCGAGCGACGCTCGAGTCACAATTATGCGGAAGCCAAGCAGACATTTAGCTCAGCACGTAGACCTGCTCCACCTCCTTCCATTGAGCATTTCACATAACAGACTCTCTCTCTCTCTCTCTCTCTCTCTTTATCTCTGTGTGTGTGTGTGTGCTTTGATTATATAATGCATCGCAATTGCACTTGAACTCCCGTTCAGAGCTCAGGCTCCAGGCTGAGGCGAATCAAATTCGCTTTAACATCAATTTAACAGCACATGTTGTGTCTGTTGTTTGTTCTGTTATATTAACAGATGCCAGCTGAATAACTTGACTTGAAAGCTGCCTTCAATTACTCCCATTGTTACTCCCCTTTGTGCAGCAAACATAGGCAATTACGTGAGTTGCAACATGGATTCATGCTAGGAACTTGGGGACACAGAACCCACCACACAAGGGGGGGAATCGATAGGCCAGAGGAGGCCACACATTCTGATCTGACTCGATCTAGAGACTTTATGGATAACAAAAACCATTTCATTTTTATCGATAATTGGCACTTACAGGTTTCATGAAAACAGATTTCAATTGTTTTTCTTTACACCCATCTGGAGTGCATAGCTGCGCTCTAAACAATGGAGTAACAAAGTCCAGCCAGAACGTAAATTAGTCAACAATTTCATTATAGTATATACCACTCATGTATATATATATATATATATATATATATATATATATATATATATATATATATATATATATATATATATATATATATATATATATATATATATATATATATATATATATATATATATATATATATATATCATATACATACATGTGGGTGGAAAACGCAAAGAACTAATATATGTATCTTCTAAACTGGTAGAGCTGGAAAGAAGTATCTTTGTGGGCGTGGCACATCATACATAAAGACAGTTATTTGACAGTGACATTACTGTAGGCTATATGTAGGGATATATCGGGAAATAGTGCATAGTGTAGTGCTTTGGAGCTATGGCTTTATGTTCTCCTCATATCTGAGACACTGCTCAACAATCGCACAATTAACACGATCGTTAGTCATGTTGTTGTTGTTGGTGTTGTTGGTGTTGTTGCTGTTGTTGTTGTCACCCCATCGCTTGGAAGTCAAACTATTTTCCTTTAATTTAATAAGATAATTGCTCTCGCACACAGATGCAGAGGCGAAAGCAAATGCGACAGGGCTGCTGGAGCAATGAACGTTGCGGTCAACTTGTCGTTGTCTGCAGCAGTGTTGCAATTGTTGTCGTTGTTATTGTTGTCGTTGTTGTTGTTGTTGTCGTCGCGACAACAGACATATAAAAATAATACTAAGTGCGCCAGTCCGGGCGAAAGAAATGTAAGTCAAGCGTCACAGCACTACAAAAGAAACAAACAACAACAATAATTGAAAGCCGGGAAGAGGCACATAAGTACAAGATTTGATACCCTTCCATATATGTACATACATACACATACATATACCCAACAACTTATCGAAAATTGTAGCTAGTACATGATCGATCCAATTCAAATAATGTAATCATTGTAATATATGTATATTTTACGTAGATTCCTTCTCGATATTGAAATCGAAATGTATATATATTTCATCATAGTATATACTGCTTATATATATATATATATATATGCATGTAATTTTAATTCGATCGATCAAGGGCTAGAAGCAATTTGCGATTACTTAACTATTGATTGATCTCAAACGGAATAAGGCATCCAGACTATAAGAACCTTCGGCCTATTGACCTACATATCTACTATATACAGTGGCGGTCAGAAAAATAGTAGTGCTGCACTTCGCAAGGTATAAACGATTAAAACTGTACTTTTTCTGAAGCAAAACCTTTTAATTAGTAAGAATAGAGGCTAAACTTAATATTCATGTCAACTTGCTTTAAAAAAAATTGGTTTATTACTTAGTTTTGCTGTCCCAAAATTGGTGCCCAGTCGCACTACTATTTTTCTGACCGCAACTGTATATAGGATATATAGGATATCTACTATCGATAGGTTATGGAGTGGGCTTAGTATTATAATAGGTATTATTATGCGACAATAGTATCTTCATTGATACCATTATCTCGCTCTCTCTCTATTTCTCTCTCTTTCACGTTCTTTGTTTCTCCCTTGCAGTTATCGCGCATATTTGACAATAAGTACTACGTGCCGCACTATATAACGAGCTTCTATGTGGATCTGGCGCAGAATACTGAATTTGAAGTGCATAATGGCCTCTTTCGCCAAAATCGAGTCAATATGCTGATGATCGAGGGACATAATGACAATAATCAAGTGGAGTTAACGGCCAATTTTCTAGGGGGAAATCAGGCCGGTTATCCCGATGTGCAGATACACGGTGTGGGACACTCATTCCTACGCCCCGAAGCTTTCTCAAGTGAGTCAAACATCATATATATATATATATATATATATCGAAATTGATATTACGAAAAGTGATACTGAAAGGTCAACAAATATTGACACTTTCAAGTAATGCAAAATTGTGTGAAGCCTTATTACAACTCTTTCTTTATCTGTTTCCTTGCTCTTGAAGATGGTGAAAGCAAACTGAACATCGAGAACAACGAATACGTAGTATTATATCCGAATTGCTTTAAGAACATGAATATGTCGTGCACACTGACGAACATCAAGAATCTGGAGATCAACGAGAACTACAATCCCAGCACTGATCGCAGTTCCAATACGAAAGTGAGTGATGTCTATGATATATACATATAGCAAGTATGTCTAATATGTTTTTTTTTTTAATGCAGCTGATAATCGTGAACTCGCACATGTATAAGCTGAACAGGATCGATGCATCGATCAATAAAATCATCTTCACCAACTGCACGATTGACAACGTTCAGAGCTACGCCCTGGATGTGACCACCATGAAGCAGATCGAGTTCTACTACAACCGCATCGGCACGATCGAGTCGATGGCCATCACAGACAGGCTGCTCAGCGACTCGATCTTTTTCATTGGCAATCACATTGGCACGATCGGCAGCAAGGCCATCATGGGCAGTGGAACCTCTGCCTTTGCGCTGAGCAACAATACGTGAGCATGGGGCAGGGGAGACTCGAAGATTGGATGAGTAATGTTCAGCATCCTTTTCCTTTGCAGCATCGACCAAATAATGGAGGACGGCATAATGGTGAATTGCGTGGAGGCTTCGATAGAGGGCAATCGGTTCAAGCGCGTGGGCAATGGCTGGATCCACATGACCAACTTCGGATGGCTGTCGATGAAGGACAATCATTTCGACGACTTTCCGCCCATCCAGTTGAACAGGAATCACACCGGGCGGATGAACTGCACGTTCGTGAACAACTCGATCAAGCATCCGCTGCCAGGCAGCCTCAACTTCGACTGTGAGGTGCGAGCCACCAGTGTAGATCATATCTGTGCCTGCGATGACCTGCAACAGTTGATGCCCACACTAACCGAGCACGATATCAGCTCGGAGCTATATTGTCGGTTGCCGGAACGGCTCGCGGGCTGCTTCAATGCCAGCCAAATGCATATGCGTCGCTATGCGAACGAGGTATGTGGCAAGAACCGCACCACCCTGCATTGCCTGAACGGCCCCGCTCTGGAGCGGGACAAGGATGGCTTCTTCACGAAGCAGGAAATTGATGAGCGCCGAAAGGGCTGCTCGTTCTACATGATCCTATTCATAGGTGCGATAGTTTTGGTAGTTGTCGTTGTGTGCTTGTGCTGCATATGCCTCTGTCAGAACAACAAGAAGGAGCAATACTGCAGCTTCCCCCCCGAGACCATTAAAATATTGCAGCAGAAAATAAGCCTTCTCCCGTCAAGCCAAGACAATGTGGCGCTGAGGAAGGAACTGGAGATTCTGATCAACAGTAAGCACTCCGCCCAGCAGTGCTTCCAGCAAATCACCGAATTGCAGGGGCAGTGGATCCCATGGGACATCGAAAATATACTGAAGGACCATTTGAAATCGGTCCACAAGCATAGCACCGTCAGTCACATGCAGCCCACTGCTCCAACAGAGTCCCACATCGAGAGCAACAATGAGGCTCCACTGCTAGCCGAAACGTATTACGTGCCATCAGATGTAACTGAAAATGCCGTGTATTCGGAACCCACCAACCCAGCCAGTAAGTATGACGATATGGAAGGAACTAACTAACAACAATGTATATGTACGAAAACTACTAAACTATATGAAATAAGCCTTATACATTCTAACAATAACTTGATCGATAATGTACATGTCCACGAGAGCCGTTCGAGAATGGAATCCACATGCACTCAACGTACTGGTAGCACTTAAGCAATTGAGTGTTAACCTCCAACATATCCACGAGCTCTCTCTCTCTCTCTTGCGCTCTCGCTCTCACTTTTGCTCTCGCTCTCTCTTCCGATCTCATACAGCTTATGATTCTCTAAATGTATGTATGTAACTGCCAGTATTATATTCGTTGAGCTGACCTATGTCCGTGTATCCGAGACTTCCTGTACTCTTCTCCGTCAGTCTGGAGACTGGCCCGTGCGTCGTTCCACATGATCAGTTTTATCGATAACTCAGCTTGATACAAATCGATATTTTTACTTGTAGTGTAGATCCATGTAATGAACGGAAAGATGTTGTAATTTTTGTATTCTGGATACTAGAGACTAGAGACTAGAGAATAATAACATCGAACTATATGAAAATTTGATTGGGAAAGTCCCTCTCTGGGCATATTGCAGCAGAGTGCGAGCTTATGTGTTTATATGTAAAACTCCCATTAAATGTTATCTGGATGAGTCTCGACTAGAGCACTCCTAATTGTACTCTGCTCTTACTCAAGTTTACTCTGTGTCTTTCCAGTTGCTGACGAGGACGACATGCCCCCCGCCTACGATGCCATGCCTGAATATGCCACTCCATCCCATCAACAACAACTGCCGTCCACAAACATTGCCACGTATGCCACGCCGGTCTGGCACCCAACGCCCGGTGCCGCACTGATCGGTGCGCCGCCCGCGTTGCCGGCTCAGCCGCCTGAGCTGCCACAGAGACAAGTGCGGGATCTCAATCAACTGATCTCGGCGCGCAACAAGAGCCAACTGCTGCCAGCCCGCCATCCCAGCCACAACATAATCACCATCAACAACAACAGCAATAGCAATAGCAATAGCAATAGCAATAACAGAAAGCAAACCTTCAAGTACTTGGATGGGGCCGCCAGCTTTGCGGCGATGGAACATATGGATATGAGAGGCGCTGCCGCCTTGCCGCCGGACACAAACTCCGACCATTCCGGCGGAAGCGATGAGACTGTCAAAATCGAAGATATTGAGTACGCGGATGCATAATTCTTTGCTCTAAAAAATGTGATCTATAGTAAATAATCATAATTATAATGCATATATACATACATACTACATACATAATACATGTTTTTTTGTAAATTATCACTATTAAATCAAGTAAGAACGTTGCAGTCGGACGCAACCGAAAGCGAAATACTATTTCACGTCCCAGCAGCCCACAGGGGCATCTATCACATTATATTATTTAAAATTTAGCCTTAAATCCCCACTATCGCCGCTCAAATTAGCTGCAGATTAAAACTTTTCATTGGAGGTGGCCAGACAGTTTCAATTACGATCGAAGCATAGAACCCTTACCTTAGCAAAAACATGCACCTAAATCGAGAGAGGTGGCATCTCTCAAAATGAGAGAGGTGGCAGCTCTGAAAATGTGATTTAAGTTCGTCAGCGAGCGTAGAGGTGTGGGCTCGAACCCCGGTGCGGTCATGTTGATATTTTTGTTATATTTTCTTTATTTAGTTACTTTGTATTAATAAAATATTCTTTTCAAACATATATATATAATTTGACAAATCAAAAGGCAAGGTCAAAGGTCACAAAATCATTATGTAGCGCGTTATTGGCTCAGAAGCTGCAGATGTTTCAGTTTTAATTTGCCACGCCCCCAGTGGCCGTAGACACATAGCATCAATAGTGCTCAAAATATAACGAAACTATATATTCAGATCCGATTTTCCACGCCGGGCGATCCTTATAGGATCGTTACAGTAACCCACGTGCCAAATTTGGGAGTTCTAGCTTTAAAACTGTAGAAGATACAGTTTGACCCGATTTGCCACGCCCCCAATGGACGTAGATATATCCGCCATAGCTTTTTGATTTTGGGATGTCGACAGATAAAATCTCAACTCTCTAGCCCTTCTAGAAGTAGTGTTTCTGAGATACAGGAAAATGCATTTTCCGATTTGCCACGCTCCTAGTAGGCGTATCGGGAAAATCTTGACACTATCGGACGAGGGTATACACGAGTATATATTTCAAATTTCAAGTCTCTAGCTTCAATAGCGTGGAAATGGTTTGCGTTCATGCGGACAGACGGACGGACAGCATGGCGGACATTGCACAAAATCAATATACTATATCACTACGTGAAGTAGTATAATAATGAAATAAACAAGTAAGTATATCTATACTTATTTGGAGATTTCTGAATGATGTTTTATATACAATATCCTCTCTCACTGCCCTGATATGGATAAATATAGATATCTTTAAAAACCCTTGCTAATTCGGAATATATGTTCAAGTGCTTCCATTAGTTTAGACTAGGATTCCCAACTAGTGGAGCCGTAGCCCATAGGACAACGTGTGGTGTACGTCTTGATCAGCATTACGCATAACCCTTGGTCAACATTTGATCATCCGTAGTCTTATATCTAGAATCAATCATATTTTTTAGCAAAGTATATGTAATTCTTCTCGAGACATATGTATGTATGTATATGGTCTGCCCAGTCAAGTTGACTGTCTGCGAGTATTAATCAGTGAATTGCGCCCGATAGAGGTTAGGGTAGCTTAAGCCGAACACTCCCCACCAGAGTCATGTTTATAAGAAAAGAAAGAAAGCGTTATGTTTGGATGATTGGAACCATGAAACGCTCGCATGTTTGGCAAAGAAAATCACATGAGCTTTAAGTCTGACTTTAAAGAGCTGTTAAATATATATGTATATGCATATGTGCATACATATATGTATATACATATGTATGTATGTAATGTATATAATGGATTTCACTTTAAAAACGAATAGAACCGAATACGCCAATAAACATTTTGCGTTGTAAAAACAATGGGAAATTGGAAGCTCTCGCGACACTGACTCACAATCCATAGTCGATGCCATATCGGGCTGGAAATGCTTCGGTTGCATAAACAAAAGCCGCTTCGCGTGCGGCATACTTATTAATGGAGATTTTTCCGCGCTACGCAGGTCTGATTAAAGTCTAAATACATATGTATATATATAAATATATACATACATATATCTCGTATGTGTACATACATATATGCGTTGCATTTTGAGTTGTTGAATAACTTGATTTGCTAGCGCCGGTGGCATTTTATTTATTTATATTTTTGTGGTCAGTGAGAATATGTTAATAACACATCGCTGAGGTAATCGTTGATGGATACTTAAAATATCACTATATTTGTAGTCTGAACTGTTATATTGACCACCTATGGCCTACGGTCTAATTAACAGAGCCATGAATTGGTAAGCATTTATTATATTAACAGCCGTTGCTGCTGTCTGCTGTTAGTTTCGGTTAACATAAGCTTAACATAGATATCGGTATAGCAAGCAGTGTATGTTATGCATGGTTAACATTCCTGCGCCATGTTTAACATTTCCTTAGTCTTTGATATCGAGACAAGCCCCTGTCTAGCTATGTATGATGGACCTTAACAAGCTCTGCAAGTGGCCGCTTGGCCGCGTCACTTACGTCGCTTGCGGGGGCACCTTAGGCACTTACAACAACAACTACAGCAGCAGCAGCGACAGCAAGTGTCAAGCAATGCGTGTCAGGCTGACGCGCATTCAATTAAACGCGCCGCGAGCAATCAAAGCAACAGACCCAAAGACCACCGAGCGGGATTGGGGACCACAAAAATCAAACAACTAGAAACTTGGCAGCTGCCTATCGCCGACTATGGCATACTCTGTAATTACCTTAAGGTGGGCAACGAATCGGTAAACAAATTAAAACATTTACCGCTAGTTCATGTCATATGTGTACGCACATACATACCTTTACATATACATATACATATGTATGTATGTATGTATGTATGTATGTACGTGTGGCCTTTGGCAACAGTACTCTATAGCCAATACGCTCACGTTCAATTCGTGCACAGAGCATGCAAACAAACAAAAAAGCAAAAGACAAACAAAACGCAAAATATTCTTAAAGCTCACTAAGCTGCGCAGCCGCAGCCGCAGTCGCAGTCGCGGTCGCACTGCCGCTCAGCACTCAGCGCAAGCGAGATAGAAAAACAACGGGAGAGAGATATCAAGCACAGTGAATACCAGTGATGCCATCTTTTATCAGAAAAGAAACTGCTTTTATGGCTAGGAGCGAATAAAAACCTAGAGAAATGCAGAAAGAAGCCGAAAAAAAAAAACATTTCCTTTAAAGGCTTTGCATCTATAAATGATTTAATGTTTCTATTCTATTTACATTGTGCAAATATTTAATTAAACATATTTCCCGCTCATCAAAAGAAGCTAGATTTGGCGGGACAAAAAAGCGAAATTGACATCACTGGCTGATACTGCTGCTGTCGCCGTTCTCTGTGCTGCTGCGGCTCGTAAATGTTTCGTTGTTCCGTTTTGGCGCTCAGTTTGACATTTGCACGAGTTACAGGTCAGAGGATGATCCGGCCAGACTTAGGTGATCGATTAGGGTTCTTATGAATTAAACGTCCGCTTGCTTCTCTGACTTAATTCAGACTGCTCTTTATTTTTTTCGTTCTAACATTATTGTCTATGTGTATATATGTATATTATTGTCTATGTGTCGCGACATCCCGTTCGAAGTTTGAAGCTGTCGCTTCGCAGAAAGTCTTGCCCACACGATCTAGGGCAATCCAAGCGGCACCAAGGCGAGGCGGCTTGGTTGGGAACATCTCAGAGGGGGCTGAGAGCTGAGATGGTAACTCGCGCGATACAAATGGGTAATGTGAAATTCGCAATTTCTTAGGTGACAAATTCTTTGCAGTATTTTTTCTTCGTCTGTACGTCGCGTCGCTTTTCTCACTTACCTCTCGCCTCGCTTTCCTTAGTTTTGTACGTTCCGCGTGCACAAACAACACTGTATATTTTTCAGCTTCCACAAACACCAAATGAACTGATTAGTAATCCTTTGTATTCTTAATTTATATTTTAACACAAAAACACGAGCAAAATTAATAACCGAGCATTAAAATGACTGTACGTCTATCGTGTACTTATTTTT
This sequence comes from Drosophila paranaensis, assembly GCA_035047545.1. NCBI lineage: Eukaryota > Metazoa > Arthropoda > Insecta > Diptera > Drosophilidae > Drosophila > Drosophila paranaensis. The sequence continues at coordinate 178,017 of JAWNPL010000177.1, read as the reverse complement.
GCATTTTTTGTTCCTAATAGTTCTCAAGAGCAATTGGCCATATGGTGTCTGGTCGGTTCCTCTAATGAGGAGAAGAATTTCTTCTACATTGCTGATAAATTCACTAAGGGTTTTCGGATTTCCGTCATAAATTGGCAAGAAGCGGATTGCATCTGGAATTTTTAATGTAGTTAATAAGTCGAAATGATTGTTCATTATTGGGTCCTGATTGGGTGGGGGAGAGCTCGAATTAGATGTCAGTGGTGTAATGTCTTCGGTTCTCGCTACTGTCCGGTTTTCACCAATGTCCGTTGGGTTATTGCTGGTTCTAGTTCTACTTCTAGTGTTTGGGGTAAGTTTCTTAGCTTTACTTATAGTCGACATTAATTGAATTGGTAATTGTATATGTATGTATGTGGATGTGTATGTGTTGTTTTTTTTTTTTTTTGTATATTGATCTTGATTTATTTTCACTTAGTGTGGAGTGGAGTGTATTATTATGTGGTGCTCCGGTGGTTGTATTCTTTTTCTTTTTTGCGTTTTGTATTTTGTTGTGTATGTTTATTGTGTTTATTATTGTTTATTGATTTTAGCAATTATGTATTTGTATTTAATAGTTAAACTTGTTTTTAGCAATAACCGTTAAACAACTTCATCACTGTGTTCACATAGGCAATGTCCTTCTTGTTCGAGCTCTGTGTCGCAACTGATCTTGCAGTGGTGACTGATGTTAGTGTTTTTTACTACAATCTTCTTATTTTGTAGCTTTGTGGTACGGATTTGTGTCGCTATGCAAATTTTGCGGAATTAAGCGACGGAGATTGTGCCGAAAACAGATTAGTGGCGCCAGACATCGTATATTTTATATTTTTGCTAGTGACAGCCTAAATCGAATTCCGTTAAGTCAGTCTTGAGCGCTAGGTTTCTGCTGAAATGCAGAATAGTGGTACCAGAAATCGTGTGTTCTAGAGTGTCGTTAGTGGCGCCAAACATGCGGCATCAGCGACGAAAAGCGAAATAATTCTTTAGAATTAGAACAGCGGCGTCGGATAATTTTGTGTTAGGATTATCACGCGACAGACAGTAATAAAAAAAATGTGGTTATGGCACTGTTCTTGTGAAATCAATGATGAATTTGTAGTTATGCTGTGTATACGAGGGTCGATGTTGCCATCAAATGTAGCTTGCCGATATGTGTGATGTTCGTACATGTCTGTGCGACAAGTCGTAAGTCGTTCCAATAGATCGATCTGAAATATTGTTTCGGCCGACGAGTCTTATGCGACAAGTTTGTACTACTTCTCACGACATGTAGGCTTCATCTGTTCATACTGTTTGTATGAGTTCCGTTTTATGCGTTCTTTTCGTTTTTATGTGATTTATCAATTTGTGATATTCGTACATGTCTGTGCGACAAGTCGTAAGTCGTTCCAATAGATCGATCTGAAATATTGTTTCGGCCGACGAGTCTTATGCAACAAGTTTGTACTACTTCTCACGACATGTTGGTCTTATCTGCTCATATGCCTTGAACGTATGATACGACGCAACATGCTAAATCAACTGAAATGTATAGAATTTTGTTGCCGTGTATGGCCTTTTTTTTTTTTTTTTTTTTTTTTTTTTTTTTTTTTTTTTTTTTTTTTATATTCCACCGTAGCACTTTTAATACTTTATATTAACACATGAGAACATCTCCCTTCTATTACATTTTATATGTACATACTCTTTTTTTTTTTTTTTTTACTTAGATTTGTATAGCTTATGGTAATTGTAATTATGCGATTCCTCATTGTAGGTTCTTTGTGTGCGGCTGCGCCAGTTACAGGTCAGAGGATGATCCTATGTTTTTACTGATTAGGTACCCTGACTGTTGTTTGAGGCTTCTGTCTGAAAATTTGCTTGTTCATTGTAGTTATGTAATTGTGATTCTGAGTGTGCTTTATGCATCTGTTCTCTGTTCTGGGGGTTTGGGGAGTATTTACCCCTATTTTCGTATTTCCTTTCTACCTCTTTGGGCATGATAGCCGGAAAATTATTGTTTCGCTTTTTCTTGTTATCTTTGTCATAGCTTTGTTGGTGTCCACGTTTGTCCACGCGTCTTTCGTTGTTTCTGTCGTCTTTATTATTTTGTTGCCAATTTACAGTTTTGCGGTATGATTGTTGTCTTTTCTGTTTTTCTTGGGAAAAGTAAATTTCTCGTTCCTTCAGAGCCCATTCAAAAGCCTCACGAATGTTAGTTGGTTTCATGGCCCTGACCGCTGTGCCTAATGGGCCCTGAATTCCAGATAGGAATGAATTTAGGCAGATGTCGGCAAAGAGGTTTTTCTTCGTTTTGATTAATGTTGGTTCGATTTCCTTTGTGTCTGTCAATCTAAACAATGCGATTTTAATTTCGCATACTTTTTCGTATAAAGCGCGAAGTGGTAATGCGTTTTGGACCAAACCGTGTAGTTCGAACATTAAGGTTGGTTCATCTCTCTTATCGGAACAGTGTAAGATGAGAGCATCCCTAATTTCATCCCAATTAAGGCTAGCTCCTTCCTCAATTATAGCTTCATTAGCTTTTCCCTCAATTTTGTTCCTAATAGTTCTCAAGAGCAATTGGCCATATGGTGTCTGGTCGGTTCCTCTAATGAGGAGAAGAATTTCTTCTACATTGCTGATAAATTCACTAAGGGTTTTCGGATTTCCGTCATAAATTGGCAAGAAGCGGATTGCATCTGGAATTTTTAATGTAGTTAATAAGTCGAAATGATTGTTCATTATTGGGTCCTGATTGGGTGGGGGAGAGCTCGAATTAGATGTCAGTGGTGTAATGTCTTCGGTTCTCGCTACTGTCCGGTTTTCACCAATGTCCGTTGGGTTATTGCTGGTTCTAGTTCTACTTCTAGTGTTTGGGGTAAGTTTCTTAGCTTTACTTATAGTCGACATTAATTGAATTGGTAATTGTATATGTATGTATGTGGATGTGTATGTGTTGTTTTTTTTTTTTTTTTTGTATATTGATCTTGATTTATTTTCACTTAGTGTGGAGTGGAGTGTATTATTATGTGGTGCTCCGGTGGTTGTATTCTTTTTCTTTTTTGCGTTTTGTATTTTGTTGTGTATGTTTATTGTGTTTATTATTGTTTATTGATTTTAGCAATTATGTATTTGTATTTAATAGTTAAACTTGTTTTTAGCAATAACCGTTAAACAACTTCATCACTGTGTTCACATAGGCAATGTCCTTCTTGTTCGAGCTCTGTGTCGCAACTGATCTTGCAGTGGTGACTGATGTTAGTGTTTTTTACTACAATCTTCTTATTTTGTAGCTTTGTGGTACGGATTTGTGTCGCTATGCAAATTTTGCGGAATTAAGCGACGGAGATTGTGCCGAAAACAGATTAGTGGCGCCAGACATCGTATATTTTATATTTTTGCTAGTGACAGCCTAAATCGAATTCCGTTAAGTCAGTCTTGAGCGCTAGGTTTCTGCTGAAATGCAGAATAGTGGTACCAGAAATCGTGTGTTCTAGAGTGTCGTTAGTGGCGCCAAACATGCGGCATCAGCGACGAAAAGCGAAATAATTCTTTAGAATTAGAACAGCGGCGTCGGATAATTTTGTGTTAGGATTATCACGCGACAGACAGTAATAAAAAAAATGTGGTTATGGCACTGTTCTTGTGAAATCAATGATGAATTTGTAGTTATGCTGTGTATACGAGGGTCGATGTTGCCATCAAATGTAGCTTGCCGATATGTGTGATGTTCGTACATGTCTGTGCGACAAGTCGTAAGTCGTTCCAATAGATCGATCTGAAATATTGTTTCGGCCGACGAGTCTTATGCGACAAGTTTGTACTACTTCTCACGACATGTAGGCTTCATCTGTTCATACTGTTTGTATGAGTTCCGTTTTATGCGTTCTTTTCGTTTTTATGTGATTTATCAATTTGTGATATTCGTACATGTCTGTGCGACAAGTCGTAAGTCGTTCCAATAGATCGATCTGAAATATTGTTTCGGCCGACGAGTCTTATGCAACAAGTTTGTACTACTTCTCACGACATGTTGGTCTTATCTGCTCATATGCCTTGAACGTATGATACGACGCAACATGCTAAATCAACTGAAATGTATAGAATTTTGTTGCCGTGTATGGCCTTTTTTTTTTTTTTTTTTTTTTTTTTTTTTTTTTTTTTTTTTTTTTATATTCCACCGTAGCACTTTTAATACTTTATATTAACACATGAGAACATCTCCCTTCTATTACATTTTATATGTACATACTCTTTTTTTTTTTTTTTTACTTAGATTTGTATAGCTTATGGTAATTGTAATTATGCGATTCCTCATTGTAGGTTCTTTGTGTGCGGCTGCGCCAGTTACAGGTCAGAGGATGATCCGGCCAGACTTAGGTGATCCCGCATTAGGGTTCTTATGAATTAAACGTCCGCTTGCTTCTCTGACTTAATTCAGACTGCTCTTTATTTTTTTCAGTTCTAACATTATTGTCTATGTGTATATATGTATATTATTGTCTATGTGTCGCGACATCCCGTTCGAAGTTTGAAGCTGTCGCTTCGCAGAAAGTCTTGCCCACACGATCTAGGGCAATCCAAGCGGCACCAAGGCGAGGCGGCTTGGTTGGGAACATCTCAGAGGGGGCTGAGAGCTGAGATGGTAACTCCTCCCCCCCTAGTGTGAAGCGACGGCAATAACGATGGTATAGTTGGACGTCCGTTTGAAGGTGTTTCCATCGGCGTGAACAAAATTTTGTGCTTCTACGGGTCCAGCAGATGCCACTTGTTATAATAGATGATGTCACGAGAAATATGTATATTGTTGTTAAGTTGTTGCATGTTGTCATTTCATCTAGAATGCTTTTTAGGCATTGTTGGTTGATTATTGGAGTTGTGTTGCAGATATATGTTTGATGGACTTTGGGCTCATTTGTTTGTTATTTGTTTGATTAGGCCCGCTTGATTATGTATTACATATTTAGGTAACATACATATTTTGTTCTTATTAATAAGTAGAGAAATAGTGTGCAGTAACAATTGCTTTTATCGAGTATTGGTATGTTAATTCTAAAGGTTACATTTTTTTATCTAACGCTAAGAACTATATCAATATTCCTCGTTTAATGTCTTAGAAATGTTATTTTCAAGAAAAAAAAAATTTTTTGTTTTTTTTTTTTTTTTTTTTTTTTTTTTTTTTTTTTTTATATTTACATCTTTGGTAATGTTTTTGAATCTTATTGCTATGTCTTATTTATCATATTTTGTTGATTAATGTTTTTAAATATCTTTTTTTGTTTTCTTCTAGCTTGTTTAATTTGTTTGTAATAATTGCTTCGTCCGTGTCGTCTATGTTATCAGTTACTACTTTAGTTACGTTTAATATTCCGTTAATTGGTAAGGGGTTGTATAGTTGATGTATTTTTCTTAGTCTTTTTCTTTATTTTAGATTTATGTATCTTTTGGTTTTTTCTAGAAATAAATGTTATCCCTGTGTCTTTAGATACTATGTGTTTAGTAAATCGTGGGGTTAATTTGTTTCGTCTGTTTTCTTTTCTGAAAATCGTGTCCCCTATGTCTAACGGTAAGGGTTCCTGTCGGTCCTGATTTGCTCTCTTGATTCTAAATTCCATTTTGTTTTTCATTTCCTCTGCTATTCTAGGATATAGGTTTGTTTGAAAGGTGTTTAACTTTTGCAAATAATCGTGTTGATTATCGAACGTCGTTTCTTTATTAAATAAATGGGTTCTGCCTTGGAACACCTCATATGGAGTATATTTAGTCCCGGAGTGTATGGCGTTGTTGTAAGTAATAAAGGTTTCGGTCAGGGTTTCGTCATGATCGCAAGTTATTAGTTCTTCTTTCTTTTTATTTACTATGATTCGGTATATTTCAGTCAGTGTTGAATGTAGTCTCTCGATTGTGGAATTACTCGATGACTGTTGGAAAGAGGTAATGTGCAGTTGAATATTGTATTGGTCACAGAAATCTTTGAAAATTTTTCCGGCAAACTCCGGACCTTGGTCGCAAACTATTTTTTGTGGGATTCCGAAGAGTCCCATAAAATTTTTTATGGATCTGATTATATTTAGACTATCACGAGCTGGGATTGTATAGCCTGAGGCAAATTTTGAAAATTTATCAATAATAGTCAAAATGGTTTTAGTGTTTATGGTATAGAGGTCTATATGGAGAATTTGCATGGGTAGAGAAGGAATTTCGGTTTCTTGGTATATAAGTTTTTGCGGATGTCTGTCGTATTTTAAAGTTTGGCATATATCGCAGTCATTGATAATTTTAGAAATTATTGTTTTCAATTGTGGTGAGTAGATTTTTCTCTTTAGGTGAGCTAAAGTTTCATCGATCCCTCTATGGTTACTATCTTTGTGATATTTTTTAATTTCTACTTCGAGTTTACCAATTTCTGTTATATCTTCTAATAGGTTTGTGCATCTTATTATTTTGTACATTTTTGTAGGCAAGAAATATTCTAGTAGGGTTTTTTCAATAATTTTGAAAATTTAGTTTTGTCGAGGTTATTCTCGGAAATCGTTCTTCTTAGTTTGTTTTTAAAAAGTGTTGTAGTTGTTAACTGTGTTCTGTTATTTTTTTGGAATATAATTTGTAAATTAAATTCGTTAATGGGTTTATTTGTTACTTGTATTTTTTCTTTTAGGGTACTGTCCTGGTTGTTAGTGTTTACTTCCGCGGTAATGCGGCTAAGGGCATCTGCCACAACGTTTTCAGATCCCTTTTTATAAGAAATCTCGTAATCATACTCTAGTAGTTGGAGTTTCCAACGAACTAATTTTGAATTTGGTTGTTTAAAATTCATTAGCCAAGTTAATGGTCGATGATCTGTAACGATTTTGAACCTTTGACCGAATAAATAGGGTCGGAAGTGTTTCGTTGCCCAAATAATTGCTAACATCTCTTTCTCAACCGTGGAGTAGTTTAATTCCGTATCAGTAAGGGTTCGACTAGCGAATGCAATCGGTCTCTCGTTGTTTTCTGGACCTTGTGATAGCACGGCACCAATTGCCACATTACTTGCATCGGTTGTAAGGATGAATGGTTTGTCAAAATCGGGGTATTGTAGTAGCGGGTCATTGCAAAGTAGTGTCCTACAGGTTTCGAATGCGTTAGTGAACTCGTTACTAATCTTTACTGCATTCCTTCCTTTTAGCTGTTGTGTTAAGGGTTTTGTGATATTTGCAAAGTCCCTTATGAATTTACGATAATAGCCTAAAAGTCCTAGGAAAGATTTGATTTGCTTCTTGGTCTTAGGCATAGGAAATGATTTTATGGTTTCAATCTTTTTAGGATTTGGTTTGATTCCCTTATTTGTTACAATATGCCCCAAATATTCAATTTCCTTTCTTAGGAAGTTTGATTTACTAGGTTAGAGCTTTAGATTTGCGTTGTTAAGTTTGGTGAACACTGTATGTAAATGTAACATGTGTTCTTGAAGTGACGATGAGAAAATTATTATATCATCTAGATATATTAGGCAGTATTTGCCATTTAAATCTGTTAAGATGTTGTCCATAACTCTTTGGAACGTAGCGGGAGCGTTAGTAAGACCGAAAGGCATTCTAACAAACTCGAAATGACCGTCAACAGTAGAGAAAGCTGTTTTATCTATGTCTTTTGGGTGCATTTCTATTTGGTGATAACCGCTGGCTAGGTCTAGAGCTGTAAAGTATTTTGCTCTACCGATCCTGTCTAGAACGTCGTTAATGTTGGGCATCGGATATCTGTCTTTGACTGTTTTTTCGTTTAGTTTGCGGTAATCGATAACTAATCTCCATTTGGCAATATTAGATTTATCTTTCTTTTTTGCTACTAGAAAAGTTGGAGAGCTCCAGGGTGAATAACTATGTTTGATTATATTTTGATCCAGAAGTTCTTGGATTTGGGCGTTAATTTCTTTCTTTTCTGTGATACTGTATCGGAATGGTTTTGTATGTATTGGAATTTGGTCAGTAGTTTTAATTTGATGTTTAACCAGATTAGTGAAAGTTAGGGGCTTTCCTTCTCTATAAAATATATTTGGGAATTTTGAGCAGAGTTTCTTGAGTTCATTCGTTTCTTCCTTATTTAGGTGATCGGTCTGGATAATTGGTTCTGTGTCAAGGTCCTTAGTCTTAGTTACTGTGATTGTATTTACTTCAAGATAATCCTTTTCTTCGCATTTATAGACTTCTAATGGGAAGTCGATATAAAATTTCTGTTCTTGATTGGAAAAATTGTTTATTTCCATTAGACTGATATTATTTTTTGCGGTATAAAGTCCGCCTGATATGAATACTTCTTTAGAGATTGAGGTGGGTTCAAAGTAAAATGTGCCGTCTTTTAAATTGACAGCTATCGGAATGATTTTCTTTGACTCTTCTTCTATAGTGTGTAGAGTGGGTACTATTTTTTTTCTAATTCGATTTGTATATTAAATGTTTTTGTGGTTAGAGATTGTTTAGGAATGTCTACTATAGCTTCAAGTTGTTTAAGAATGTCTATTCCGATGAGTCCATCGAAGTAGTCATGAAAGTTGAACAGTAATAACGAATATGAAGTAAAATCGGAGAATTCTTTAAACAGAAGTAATTTGGTTTTTTTGTGCAAGGGATGTGTATTTAACACTGTTTTGATATTGATTGATTTCTGTAAATCAATTTGATTTTCCTGTGCTACTCGTTTCGGGTTTATAAAAGAAAATGTTGCTCCTGTGTCTATAAGGAATTTCAAAGGTTCGTTCGGTTCAATATGTAACACGATATAGGGAAGAGGTGATCCTATGTTTTTACTGATTAGGTACCCTGACTGTTGTTTGAGGCTTCTGTCTGAAAATTTGCTTGTTCATTGTAGTTATGTAATTGTGATTCTGAGTGTGCTTTATGCATCTGTTCTCTGTTCTGGGGGTTTGGGGAGTATTTACCCCTATTTTCGTATTTCCTATCTACCTCTTTGGGCATGATAGCCGGAAAATTATTGTTTCGCTTTTTCTTGTTATCTTTGTCATAGCTTTGTTGGTGTCCACGTTTGTCCACGCGTCTTTCGTTGTTTCTGTCGTCTTTATTATTTTGTTGCCAATTTACAGTTTTGCGGTATGATTGTTGTCTTTTCTGTTTTTCTTGGGAAAAGTAAATTTCTCGTTCCTTCAGAGCCCATTCAAAAGCCTCACGAATGTTAGTTGGTTTCATGGCCCTGACCGCTGTGCCTAATGGGCCCTGAATTCCAGATAGGAATGAATTTAGGCAGATGTCGGCAAAGAGGTTTTTCTTCGTTTTGATTAATGTTGGTTCGATTTCCTTTGTGTCTGTCAATCTAAACAATGCGATTTTAATTTCGCATACTTTTTCGTATAAAGCGCGAAGTGGTAATGCATTTTGGACCAAACCGTGTAGTTCGAACATTAAAGTTGGTTCATCTCTCTTATCGGAACAGTGTAAGATGAGAGCATCCCTAATTTCATCCCAATTAAGGCTAGCTCCTTCCTCAATTATAGCTTCATTAGCTTTTCCCTCAATTTTGTTCCTAATAGTTCTCAAGAGCAATTGGCCATATGGTGTCTGGTCGGTTCCTCTAATGAGGAGAAGAATTTCTTCTACATTGCTGATAAATTCACTAAGGGTTTTCGGATTTCCGTCATAAATTGGCAAGAAGCGGATTGCATCTGGAATTTTTAATGTAGTTAATAAGTCGAAATGATTGTTCATTATTGGGTCCTGATTGGGTGGGGGAGAGCTCGAATTAGATGTCAGTGGTGTAATGTCTTCGGTTCTCGCTACTGTCCGGTTTTCACCAATGTCCGTTGGGTTATTGCTGGTTCTAGTTCTACTTCTAGTGTTTGGGGTAAGTTTCTTAGCTTTACTTATAGTCGACATTAATTGAATTGGTAATTGTATATGTATGTATGTGGATGTGTATGTGTTGTTTTTTTTTTTTTTTTTGTATATTGATCTTGATTTATTTTCACTTAGTGTGGAGTGGAGTGTATTATTATGTGGTGCTCCGGTGGTTGTATTCTTTTTCTTTTTTGCGTTTTGTATTTTGTTGTGTATGTTTATTGTGTTTATTATTGTTTATTGATTTTAGCAATTATGTATTTGTATTTAATAGTTAAACTTGTTTTTAGCAATAACCGTTAAACAACTTCATCACTGTGTTCACATAGGCAATGTCCTTCTTGTTCGAGCTCTGTGTCGCAACTGATCTTGCAGTGGTGACTGATGTTAGTGTTTTTTACTACAATCTTCTTATTTTGTAGCTTTGTGGTACGGATTTGTGTCGCTATGCAAATTTTGCGGAATTAAGCGACGGAGATTGTGCCGAAAACAGATTAGTGGCGCCAGACATCGTATATTTTATATTTTTGCTAGTGACAGCCGAAATCGAATTCCGTTAAGTCAGTCTTGAGCGCTAGGTTTCTGCTGAAATGCAGAATAGTGGTACCAGAAATCGTGTGTTCTAGAGTGTCGTTAGTGGCGCCAAACATGCGGCATCAGCGACGAAAAGCGAAATAATTCTTTAGAATTAGAACAGCGGCGTCGGATAATTTTGTGTTAGGATTATCACGCGACAGACAGTAATAAAAAAAAAATGTGGTTGTGGCACTGTTCTTGTGAAATCAATGATGAATTTGTAGTTATGCTGTGTATACGAGGGTCGATGTTGCCATCAAATGTAGCTTGCCGATATGTGTGATGTTCGTACATGTCTGTGCGACAAGTCGTAAGTCGTTCCAATAGATCGATCTGAAATATTGTTTCGGCCGACGAGTCTTATGCGACAAGTTTGTACTACTTCTCACGACATGTAGGCTTCATCTGTTCATACTGTTTGTATGAGTTCCGTTTTATGCGTTCTTTTCGTTTTTTATGTGATTTATCAATTTGTGATATTCGTACATGTCTGTGCGACAAGTCGTAAGTCGTTCCAATAGATCGATCTGAAATATTGTTTCGGCCGACGAGTCTTATGCAACAAGTTTGTACTACTTCTCACGACATGTTGGTCTTATCTGCTCATATGCCTTGAACGTATGATACGACGCAACATGCTAAATCAACTGAAATGTATAGAATTTTGTTGCCGTGTATGGCCTTTTTTTTTTTTTTTTTTTTTTTTTTTTTTTTTTTTTTTTTTTTTTTTTTTATATTCCACCGTAGCACTTTTAATACTTTATATTAACACATGAGAACATCTCCCTTCTATTACATTTTATATGTACATACTCTTTTTTTTTTTTTTTACTTAGATTTGTATAGCTTATGGTAATTGTAATTATGCGATTCCTCATTGTAGGTTCTTTGTGTGCGGCTGCGCCAGTTACAGGTCAGAGGATGATCCGGCCAGACTTAGGTGATCGATTAGGGTTCTTATGAATTAAACGTCCGCTTGCTTCTCTGACTTAATTCAGACTGCTCTTTATTTTTTTCGTTCTAACATTATTGTCTATGTGTATATATGTATATTATTGTCTATGTGTCGCGACATCCCGTTCGAAGTTTGAAGCTGTCGCTTCGCAGAAAGTCTTGCCCACACGATCTAGGGCAATCCAAGCGGCACCAAGGCGAGGCGGCTTGGTTGGGAACATCTCAGAGGGGGCTGAGAGCTGAGATGGTAACTCACGCGCTTACGCCGGTCGCGACGACCGAAAGCTCAGGCCTGACCGTTGGTTAGTTGTTGCTGTTGTTTTCCATTACTTGCGGTGTGTTCGTGTGTTTGTAAAACGACGCTGTTTTTATTTTGTGCGCTGATTTCATAGCTAATGCACATATTTGCGCTGTTTGCTGTTTGCTGTCCAATTCTCTAGTTTTGGTTTTGTTGTTTATATCGTTAATAGTATATGTATGTAGATACATATACATGCATATGAGTGTGTATTAGTCTGACAGTGTATGTGTGAGTGTCGCCCAAAAACCACAAAGCGCCCAACGGCCAATGGCCACAACAAAAAGTTCAAAGCAATAAAAACTGCGGCAGCAGAAATTTAATATTTTTTCTGTATTTTATTTTTGCATGCCGTTACATACACACACAAACGGCAAGCATGTGAGCGGCAGAACGAGAGAGTAAAGAGCGCGAGCAACGAAACTGTATGCCAACAGATCGGTGCGCTGGCAGTGACGCTGGCAGCGCAGTTGTTAAAATGCTTAGCAAAGCGCATTTGTTTCGTTTTCGACAGGATTGTGCATGTTGATTCCTGCTCTCCCCCTCTCTCTCCTTTAGCCCTCAACTTTGCTATACGGCATTTACATATGTATATGTGTGTGAATATATTGCGTAAGTTAGTGAGAACATGAGCTGAGATCAGCCGCCCCCACGCATGAAAGCAAAACAAAACAAAACAAATAACAGAGGTAATAAAAAAGACCGTTTAGGGAATTTGCAAGTGTGAGCGAGAGGGGGAGGGGGGGCGTAAGAAAAGGCGCAAGCATGACAAAACAAATGACATTTCTACGCTAATTCGCATGCAAGCATACACACACATAATTGCATACACATTGTTTCATACATACATATGTACATACATACATACATGTAGCTAAGACAATGTGTAAATACGACTCACTCCTACACACACACACACACGAGTTGGAAGTTGTCAAATAAAAATATCGCAAATGGCACCTTTCCATACTTATTGCCATAACCAAAGCAAATTATTTCGATATTTCAAGGTTAGGAGTATGACGTATAAAGTCTATTTATGGTTTTTTGCTCTTGCTGCTGCCGCCGCTACTCTTGTTGTTGTTGGGCGATGAAATTAGCTTACAGCAAAGAAAGAGCAAAAGAAAAACAAAACAAAACAAAAAACTCGAAAACTATTAAAAGCAAACTTAATACAAATTTCAAAGTCAAACTCACAAATGTTAAATCAGCAAAGTTTGCAGCAAAAATCACTATGAGGAAAACTCTACTCGGGATGCCTGACCAGGAGATACCCTGTGTTTATTTAAGCAGAAAAAGCTTCAACGAAATGAAACACGTTTTCGCGTCAGTCCAAATCGCAATATATAGGAAAACCCTCAATTATAGCCTCAGAACCCTAGGATATCTAAAGTAAAATACCGTTTGGAAATTCTAAAACGATTCTTAGAATAGCCTAACTGCTAGCTGCTGCCGCGCTCTTTGATGATTGGCCGAACATTTTACTTAAAAATTCCAATAAGATCTTTAGCATATCTATGTATATATTCTTTAAAAATATTTGTCAATTTAGAACAGATGCAAACTCTTACACATTTTAGCTATATTTCCAACAGAACTTCTTTGGTTTTGGAGCCGCTATCTAAAATATAACAAAAATCCAAATGATATAAAATATACCTGAAACCAAATGCAATTTGGGGACTGTAGCTCCAAGATAATAACTTTTTATAACTGCATTTTGATAAGGGTCTTAATCGATAGCATTAAAACGGGAAATAGTTATCGGATCCTTTGAATTTCCAGTTTCAAGGTCTTACATTCATATATGGTTAGATGGACGAACGGTTAGACTTGCGGACAGGGCTTAATCGACTCGGCTAGTCTGCCTGATCAATAATATATATAGTATATACGTGCGTCAAGTGTAAACAGGAGAAATATGGCTTTTACGCTGATTTATTCCATTTCGTTCCTCAATCAAATGAAATACAAACATGTATTTCGTTTCCGCTGTTCCCCGTTTCCCACTGTTTTTTCGAAATATTACAATTTCTACAGTTAAGCCCTTATATACTTATTTGTGCCATGTTTTGCTGACACTTCTGCCTTTCGTTGTTAGCTTCAATCCTTCGCTTCGTTTAGGTTCCGTTTTAGGTCGTCATCATCCATTTTGAGACGCATTCGAGCGAATCTTTAGAATAGTGTCTGACTAAGGAGGAAGTTTGGCAAGACCTTTGGCCCACCCGCCTGACTCAGGGCATATCTAATCGATGCAAGATAAGATTACCTGGTACTGCGATAAGCCACAGCGGGGCGGGGCCTCATGTCGTATGTTACTCATAAGTATTGTTTAGTTGAGCATCGAACGAACGAGGTGTTGGGCAGGAAATGCAATTCTGTTTTTATTTGATTTCCTACGAGTGAGTACGACCCAATGAAGTCAATTAACTGGGGAATTAAATTGTTAAAGGGTTATTCAAAGCCTCCATTTAAGTGCGTGTCGGTCGAACATCCGTTACTTAGCCTCAAGCTGTTTACTTAAGTAGAAAGTACTCAACAAGCATCTGCTTTCCTGACTCTTTCTCTCTTTCCGCATTTCTATGTCTCTCTATCTTTCGTTAACTTCCCCATCTCTGTTGCTGTGCTGTTAGCTTTTTCCCCCCTTTAGAGATTCCAGACTCTGAATAATTGGTTATCGACAACAATGATCGATAACTGATACTTTGTTTTATTGTCAGACGACGATAAGCAAAAAGCTTACCTCACCTTTTTATACCCTGAACCCATTGAAAATGGGAAAATCAGGGTATAATGTTTTTGTTGGAGGGCGTATGTATGTAACAGGCAGAAGGAGGCGTGGCAGACCCCATAAAGTATATATATTCTTGATCAGGATGACAAGCTGAGTTGATATAGCCATGTCCGTCTGTCTGTCCGTATGTATGAACGCGTCGTTCTCAGAACCTATAAGAGCTAGAGACTTGAAATTTTTTATGTAGGTCCGTGAATAGCACGAAAAGATCGAGTTTGTTAAAAAAAGTCGATAACTATTTTAATTTTATTGTTATCGACTAAAAACATTATCGAATGTTAGTTATAAAATTATATGTATCTCCCACGTCTTTATAGCTAGAGTCCCCAAATGTTTTTGTAAGTTTAATATTTATTTTCTCTAATTTTGATTTTTGTTAAATTTTGGATACCGGCTCCAAATTTCCCCAAATATTTAAATTGAGGTTAGTTGCACTCAAAGCCAGTAAATGAATGGGTTTACATTTTTAAAAATTGGAAAAAATGTAAAATGTAAAATATGTTGAACATAAGCTGAAAATTTCGTTCAAATCCATTAATTCGCGCAGAAGCTATTAAACAAAACGTTTGGCCAATCAGCCAAACACGTGACCGGCAAAGCAAAGCAAACTGTTTTCCTATACATGTGCACATATACACACATACACATTGAGCTGCGTGCATCTAGCAACTTCTAAAACCCGCAAGTTTTAGTGTACATATTTCCAATAGATGGCGCTATGATTTGCGAATTATCAGCTGCTCAGTTGGATCGAAACATGGATGGCGCTATTCAATCGAACCATAGATGGCGCTATTGGCTAAACAATTGAAAATTAATTGAATTTAGTTTTCTGTGCGTTTATACGAAATGCTAATTATGCAGTATTTTAAAAAACGCAGATAGCGCGGGGTTTAGGGTATCTCCTAGTCGGGACCCTCGACTAGAGTTTTCTTACTTGTTATACCCTGAACCCATTGAAAATGGGAATTGGACCTTACGCCATTTCGTTTTTTGTTAAATTTGGGATGCCACGCCCCTTCAAATTTGTAACTCCCGTATATCAAATACTAGAGACTTGTGCTTTGGCACATACACACATATGGATGACATGATCACGCCCAACAAGTTTGATTAAAATCGTTTCTCTAGAAAAAAAGTTATTAAACATTTAATTTCCCATAACATTGCCATGCAAACAGCAGCCAAAGAACAGCTGACGCACCGACTTGCGCTTGTGTGTGCTTGCGCCTGTGTATGTGTGTGTGTACGTGTTGCTTGTAATGAACATATACATACTTATGTATATTAAAGAAACGGAGATTGCTTGGAATTGCGGTTCTTCGCAGGGTTCAGGGTATACCCTAGTCGAGCGGTCTCGACTAGAGTTTTCTTACTTGTTTTCTTTCATTTTGTCTCATTGAAAAGAATTCTTCGACTACATTGGTTATCGATTATACATAATAAAGTACGGACTGTACAGCTGTAAGCTGTACAAACGTGAATCTATCTGCTTGATGGTAAATATTTGATCAGCTCTTGGTGTAAATGAAGGCAAAAGATTGAAACGAGGCAGGTGGAGTGGGACACACATGGTCTTCTCTCTCACCCTCACCCTCTCTCTCGCTCTCTCTTTTATTGACATATGAGACAGCTGTAACGATGACTAAATTCATTTGAATTAAGTTCTATAAACAAATGAAACGACCATAAACAAATAGAAAAGCATAATTGCCAAAGTCTGCTCGACCGCTCGCTCGCTCGCTCTATGGCGACGAATCGGATGCCTAACTGAAAGTCGACCTTCAAAACTCAATTAACAGCATTTGGCGCTGATTGGAGCCGAACGACCACCAACTATGTGAATATGTACATACATATGTATGTACATATATGTATATATGTATGTATGTATGTACTGTACGATGATCATTATCGTTGCATAAAGTACCGTTAGGTACAGATTCAATTAGAACAATAAATGAACGTTAGTTAACGGCGACGACAATAATGATGATCGACATAGAAAACTATGTGGAAATATATGATCGATCATCGGCGAGCTATGTAAGAAAGTAAGATTGATCTTGCGATATACATATGTACATATGTATGCACAGATGATTCATTCCACATGATGAACATAATCTAAACCGTTTCTACTGGATGCTTGTCTATTCTATTCTATTAGAGTGCTTGTATGTCACATATCTGCAGAAAACCAATATGCTCTTCTTCACTTAATGCACAAGGCATCAGATATATATCTTCTGATCAGTGTTGGCGGCGTCTCGACTAAGAGATCCCCTGAACCCTGCGAAGAACCGCTATTCCAAGCATTCTTTGTTTCTTTTATATACACATGCATTGTATGTACGTTCGTTACAAGCAACATATATACACACACGCACAGGCGCACACACACACAAACGCCAGTCGTTGCGTCAGCTGTTCTTTGGCTGCTATGCTATGGGAAATTAAATGTTTAATAACTTTTTTCTAGTGCAACGCTTTTGATCAAACTTGTTGGGCGTGATCATGTCATCCATATGTATGTATGTGCCAAAGCACAGGCGAAGGGGGCGTGGCATCCAAAATTTAACAAAAACCGAAATTGCAGAAGGCTCAAATAACACTAAATGCAAAATTTGAAGACTCTAGCTATAAAGATGAATTATATAGAATTATATAACTGAGCATCGATTTCGTTTTTAATCGATAACATTAAAATTAAGACAGTTATCGATTTTTTTTACCAAACTCGATCTTTTCGTGCTATACAGGAACCTACATAAAAAATTTCAAGTCTCTAGCTCTTATAGGTTCTGAGAACGACACGTTCATACATACGAACAGACAGACGGACAGACGGACATGGCTATATCAACTCGGCTTGTCATCCTGATCAAGAATATATATACTTTATGGGGTCTGCCACGCCTCCTTCTCCCTGTTACATACATACGCCTTCCAACAAAAACATTATACCCTGAATTCCCATTTTCAATGGGTTCAGGGTATAAAAAGGACAGATCTGTCCGCAAAAAGGACAAAACGGCAACACTGCTTCTGATATCAGTAAATTTAGTTTTTAACTTACATAATTTTCTAGTTCGGCATTTGTACTTTTTCTGCGGACCACTTTGCCTGTGGATAGAATTAAGACTATAGCTAGCCAACCTTGCCAACCTTGTGCAACCTTATACAGCTTGTGCAGATAAAGTATCTTATCGTCAGTCCATAAATTTGAGGTGGCTGGCTATTCTGCTCCCGAGTGGCCTCTCAGTTCCTTTGATTATTTGTTGGCCATTTGTATGGTGCCTGTACATAATATTGGCTGCTAAATGCTTTATTTCGGTTCACCAAACTTCAGTTGGGATAACCGAGCAGTATGGAAAACTCGTCAGTGGTTGTTGATAAGCTCACACTCGCATATGCAGGCATGTATAGAAGCATGTATGTACAAGTACACCCATGCATATGTTACGTGGATGTTTGGATCATGGCACTTTGTATGAGAATTCACGAATTGAGGCGCTGATATCATGATATTTATCTGCGTACCCCTAGTGCAATAATTTGCCATTAGAAAAGTTACGTACTTTTACTGTTCCGCACTATCTGACCGAGGGATTTTGAAATATGTGTGCAATATCTTCAAGATGAATTCTACTTGTTATGCACTCCATGTGCCAATTTCATAGTATAAATGTCCTGTTAAGAGTTAGCTCTAGAGGAACGTGGTCAATGAAGCAAAAGTCATATGCAGAGATATTCAAAATAATGTCCAGACTCGATCTAGCCAACTACATATCTATCAGATGGGCACAAGTGCCAAGTAAAGCATATGGTGTTCAAGAGTATACATATATAGATAAAGACTTGATACAGCATATGCAAACATTTATAACACACTTATCAGTGGCACAATCATACACACACACACGCATAGAGACAGACACAGAGACAGAGAAGCAAAACGCAAAAACACCTTCAGCGATAAAAAAAATCGTTTTATTTGTCCGTTCTTATCAGCACCTATGTATGAACGGAACAAAGCAGGAACGGAACAGCCGAGAGCGCGATTGAGCAAATGACAGATAGAAGGAGGGAGCGCGAGAGGGAGGGAGTATAGAATTTAAGCGTGAAACGAAATACAATAGCTGGTATCAGATAGAGAGAGCGACACAGACGCAGAACCGAATCGAAGCCGAACGGAACACAATTATTCACTTCGACTATGCCCGGCTTGCCGTGAGGAAGGAAAGTTCAAATTTTCGTGGGCGAAAACAAAATGCGAAACATCCGGAATCTGAAGGATCCCACAGTTCTGATGCTGTCATGGCTGCTGGGGCTGCTCTGGCTGCTCTGCTGCCCCACAACGGGCATAGCGACGGCACTGCCAAAAGTCGGCTGCACGGAGCACGACACCACAATCACCTGTGATTGCAGCAACGATGAGCAGGTGAGTCAGCTGTGTGTGCGTACACTCAGCGAAAAAGCGTACTGGAACTATGCAATCGAAACGCAACCATTATAGACAGAGAAAACCAAAATACAGCTTGGTATAACTGTTCGCAATATTACTCATCTGAGCTCTTCGCCTATGTAGGCCTAGTCATACAATATGTGAGTATATCTCAGTAGAATCTATTGTAGATAAAAGGAAGGTTATAAAAGATATAGACTTTCTGATGCGTCATCATATGAGAGATTCAAAGAGCACGGAATGTTCTTTGTCCTATGATTTTTCTCTGAGTGTAGTTGGGCAATTGCGATAAACTTATTCTGATACGTTCAACATCTTCTCTATGGCCTCCATCACTTGTCTAGGCCATGGTGCTGCCGCAGCTGCATGGCGCCGTTTTTCAGGTGGAAATACGTAATTGTCGCGATTTGACTGTGGAGCCAAACGCTTTGGATAATACCGAAGGTCTGCGTAAGATCACTTTCAAGCAGCTGCAACGTCTGGTGCTGCAACAGAACGCATTAAGCGTGCCCCGAGATGCTAGCAACAAGGCGCTGATTGTCGACTTCGAGGACGTCAACTTTCAGTTGATCGACTCGCATGCGATCAGCGGCAACATCGAGGAGATCTCATTCACGCGCGGTCGCATCGAGCAAATGCATCCATTCGGCTTCACCACCATCAAGGACACTGCCATACTGCTCAAACTGGACGGCGTGACCATACAGCGCATCGAGAGTCAGGTAAGAACCACCAAAAAGCATCCATTATGCCATCATATGCCAGCCATATGAGAGCCAGAGCCCAGTTCAAGGTAGAGCTAATGATCTAATCATCTTGTTGTTTTCCGATTGTCAAATATTTAGTTAACTTCTTAATCTAGTAATTCCATAGGAAGTAAGCTGATCAAAAAGATATATAGCCAGAGTCTTACGCAAATCTTATCCAATCTAGTGTATGTCCATTGATTGTTGACCTTGAGGTAGAATTATCCAACATAGAGCAATACAAATATGGATGTAGGACTTTCGAAAAGGTCCTACAGGGAATACCAATGGACAAACACAGTTCGATTTACTGGATGGGCAGGGAAGAGACAATCTTCAGGCTTTAAAAGAGCGCTGAGCTTTGAGACTCAAAGCTTTTCCAAGCATAGATTGAACTATTATTCTGCCCAAAACAAAACGGTTTACTGAAAGGTCAAAGAAAGGAGAATCTTCTTGCTTTTCGGTTGATATATCTAATCAATATATATACTTCTAACAACTTTGCAGGCCTTCAAGAAATTCGCCGTGGAGAAACTGACAATAATCAATTGCAATTTCATCGGAGATTTGCCGACGCGCGCCTTCTACGAGCTGGAAGTGAGCAACGAGCTGGCGATGCGCAACAATCAATTCCAGGAGGTGCACTCGCACGCCTTTTCCTTCAAGCGTGAGCCCAACTGATAATGTATATGCGTATGAATAGGCATATCATGTGTGTATTTCTGTTTTGTGATCCGCAGTCATCTCCAAGCTGAGCCTGAGCGAGAATCGTTTCGCGGCCGTCGATGGCGAATGGCTGGAAGCATACATAAGGGATGCCATTACGTTGCGGGGCAATCGGTTTGGCGCCACCAGCGATATAGCCTTCCGCAGCCTGGGCGTTCATCGCGACTATCAACTGAGCGAACGGCTAGAGCTGCGCTTCCACAACAACACGGTGCAGAGTCTGCCACCGGGTGGCAAGGTGCCTGGTGCAGCGGCTCAGCCATTGCGCTTCGATGAGCGCTTCGCCCTGAGCATACGGCAGCTGAGATACGAGAATGCCTGGAGCTGTGAGCAGGTGGATGTGAAAGCGCAACCGCCGCAGCCGCGTGTCGAATTCTTTCGCCAGCACAGCGAGCAGCTAATGTTCCGTGCTGTTGCCAACGAGCCACAGGTGGCGCCAGCACCATTTGTGCCGCTGCGTCAGCTAATCAGCGAACAGTGCCAAAAGACTAGCTATACGGCGTACATTGTGGCAGGCAGTGTACTGCTGATACTGCTATTATTGCTGCTGCTGCTGCTACTGTGGTGGCGCTTGGCGCAGCGGCGTCGACGACGCAAGCTAGATGTGGTGCAGCCAGAGCCGCGCACCTACAAAGAGACGCAAATTGTATACCAAATCGAGAACGCTGGCCTGCTCAAGACTGATTTGTAAAGTTACAAGCCATACACACACAGATACACACACACACACACACACACACACACACACACATGCATACATATACACAGCTGAAAGACGCTAGCTTAAGCGGAGCGGCAACACCACCACCACAACCACCAAGAGTGAGCTTTTGTTGTACCAAATTCTTAGCGTACGTTTAGTTTGTAACACGTAACATAATCGAAATAATCCTATATATAACACTATGTCTATGTTAATCCTTAAACTATGTAAGCTGTATATAGAGAACGCGATTCTTTTACAAATATAAATCAAGAAGTCAATCTCATCGTATACGTAATTGCAATGTGAAGACGAACTACAGCATAAGCAGTGCAGCTCTAATGTTATTTAACATAAACATGATGTTAACACTTTTACGAATCGTTTACCAATATTGAAAAAACACATCAGATTTCTGGGAGAGGATCTCCCTTTAAAAATATATTTATTTTGCAAAAATTTGCAAGCCAACTTAATGATATGACGATATAGAGTAAGACTTGCTACCTGAGTCTTCATATAGATATAGGTTTATTGACTTACCCAATGGGCAGATAGGATTCCAATGCCTGGTGCACAGTCAGTTGCGGCTCGGACAGTGCAAAGCCTTTCGAGAGGAGCGCATGATGAGTGCTGATTGTCTCCTCAACGCCGCTCATGTCGTCCAAGTCCTTGTCATCTGCATCAAATTTGTTTCAAGAATTATACAGATATTGAAGGCAATACAATATAAGATAATGAAACATAAAATATATTAATATGTAGATTCTTGATACGCCACCAAAGCCAAAGAGAAAAATCTATAGATACTTGGGTTTTCCAGGGGAAATGCTTATTGTTTATGACTCGAAATAGTTTTCTATAATATATAGTGGAGCTCTTCTACATTCGATTATATGATAGTTAGATTGCATAGGAAGTATAGATATAGATTATACATATGATAGTTGGATTGCAGATGAAGTATAGATATAGATTTATGTGTTAAGGCAAGTCAACGCCAAACAGGAAGGGAAATTTCGTAGTAACAGCTCTATCGATCTGGTTTACGGATACAGATGATATAAGAACTTATGTCTATCGATTAATTCATCATCTTTCTTACCCGGCAGATTGAGATCCTTTTTCATTAAATTAGCGCTGCACATGCCGCCTAGATAGGACAGCTCCTGCTCCAGCCGTATCAGACATGAATTACTGGCATTGATCTGAGCGAGAGAGCAATAGTTTCAGTAACTAAAGAGAGAGAGACGGGTGCTGGGAGTGTGGTATAGCTTACCGCTGTGGGATTATCATAGCCAACCACCAGGCACTTGAAGCCATAGCGGTTATTGTGCGGATCCTGGGCGTATAGTGAAGCCGTCTCTAAAGAGAACTCTACGCAATTGCCAGGCAAAATGAGAACGTTCTGCAGCCAGTTGGACGCGCTGCAAGCAGAGAGAGAGAGAGAGAGAGAGAGAGAGGATGTAAAAGAAAAGAGTTAGAAATGAAATAGGGATACTGACGTATTGAATTTCTTGACGACAATCCAGTCGTGATCCACTGCTGCTGGTTCGGGCTGTGTGTCGGTTGTGCGACAGCAGCTGGTCATCTGCAAGTGGGCATTGTGTGTGCGTCGCGTGCTCACATTGTTATCCAGTATATCGTAGTATTCCTCGCCAGCAGCCGCTGTGGCAGCTGTTGCGGTTGGCGTTGTGGTCGATTGGCAGGGCTGCGTGGCAGCAGTTGCCGCTGCCGTCGGGCGCATGGGAATCGAGAGCAGCAGATAGTCCTCGAGCTGTGCAGTGCCGCACTGGGAATCAAACTCAATGGTAAGCCATTGGACGCAGGGCGGAAACTCGACCCGATAGCAACTGATGCTGGCGCTGCGATACGGATGCTCGCTCTCCACTATGCAGTAATGATTGCTGGTGGTGCTGCTGGCGGGTGTTGGTTCCGGTTTCAACTGCTCCGAACGCTGATCCTTGGACACATGCAGCTGGTTGAGCGCTGCAATGTGCGGCAATATCTCCTTGATCAGGCCGAGGATTTGCACCGAACTCTTCGGATCGCTGTAGGCCAAATTGGAGATGTGTGCATAGACCAGCGGCAGCAGCGTGTGAAACATATTCGAGGCGGCCAAATTGAAGACCTCCAGCAGTTGCAAAGCGGCAACTCCGCCGCCCCCAATATGCGCCTCCTCCGAATCGGAGTGCAGCAGTTGCTGCGGCACCTGCGTCGGCAACTGTTGCTGTTGCAGCTGTTGTGGCGGCAGCTGTTGCTGCTGCTGCAATTGCTGTTGCTGTGCGGTCAACGGCTCCTCGGCCGCCAGCTCATACTCAGCTCGCTCATTCCCATTCAGCTTGGCGGCCAATTGCACATTGGAGAAGTTCATTTCGGCAGTCTCCTCGACGCCGATTTCGGTGGCTCCTATTTCGATTTCCATTTCGAAGGGATTCGTTGAGCGTTTGTCGAATTTAAGCGTCTCCATGATGCCCTTGGAGAAGGACTCGATGCGCTTGCCCAGATCTCTTGCTGTTGTCGACAGCTGCGGGTCGACCGGCAGCGCCGCTGTTCGCGAATTATTTGCCCAATTGATGTCCATGTGCTCTTCAATTGGCGTTATATTGTGCTCCGAGTCAATAGTCTGCGTATGATTCGACGACGAGTTGTCCGTCGGCGAACAGGACGCGGCCATGGCATTGCGCGCCAGTATAAGCAGCTCCGTGCACTTCTTCGTTATGTCAGCGGCGATTTGCAGGGCTGTGTCACGCGTGGATACCTCGTTGCTGGCCAAGGCACCGGCATGTGCTCCATCCGCCGAACAGCCTGTCACCTCCGGCTGCTGCTGCAGGTGATGGTGCTGGTGCTGGTGCTGATGCTGCTGGTGCTGCTTGACTGGCGTGCTGTAGTAGAGTATGCTGGGCAGCTGGCCGCGTGCGGGCGTGGTGCCATTGAAGCTCAAGTCGCACGCATAGAAGTGAAAGTTGGCGCCGCAGGGGCCGCGTACCGTGGGTATGCCTGCATCGCCGGAGCAGGTGCGTGCACCCTGGGAGCAGAGGCGTAGAGCGTACCGTGCATGCTCCTTAATATGGACCGGATGCTCGAACTTAATCTCGGCCAAATCATTGTGCACGGCCTCCTGATCATAGCTTCCTGATATGGACTCCAAAGTTTCCCATTTGTGCTGCGGCTGCAGATCGACTGTATTGTCATACAGGAGTTCCAGCTGATAGTCATAGCTGCCCGAGCCGGAGTAAACCATGGCACCGGCTATGGCTATGCCCGGACGATCCACCGAAAAGGCAATCGCATCTGGTCCAAAGTTGCCCGTGTTCCACGTGCGACTCAAGTCGCAGCGTGCGAACCGGGAGCTGGTCGAGTGCAGCGTGCGAGGTGGCGAAAACAATTTATCGTACTCGCCCAGGGCTGTCTGGTAGACAATCTCAGCCAGAACGCGGGCCAACAGATGGCAACAGTTATCGATGAGGCCCTGATTGATGCACTCCTTCAGCGCATAGCTGCCGCCTAAGCAACGGCTATAGATGGACTCGATTCGCGCCCTAATTGGATTAGCAATGATGTCCAGCAGGCGCACCAGCACATCCTTGAACGTCCACGAGTTGCTCAGAAAGTCGCTCTTTTCCTGTTGAGTGCGATAGATCATCTGCTCCACAAGTATAGGATACTGATGCGCCTCAGTTGAGGAGAGCATGGGCAGACCCGAATTGTCGCTTGGACTGATAATCGACTGCCGCTCGTTGCCGGCCGCATTGAGTAGCGAGAACGTGGCGCGTAGCTTCACCGTGGGCGAGCAGAGCCCGGCTAGAATGGCGCTTAACAGGCGGGAGTGAAGTGCTCCGCGATCCATTTGGGCCAACAAGTCACACAGGCAGTTCCACTTGAGCGACGAGGTCGGATAGAATGCATCAAAGCAGGCCACAAAGCTCAAATGACACTCGTCCAGAATTTCCAGGACCAAGGCGTAACCTGGTAAACAGGAAGAGACATAAATATTGATTTGAAGCTCGCATTGGCATATGTACATGCACACTCACCCTCATCGGAGGCAATATCCTTAAAGATGTCATCGCAAAATATGCCGATGAGCAGAGCGCGCACATTCCCAATGCATTCGGCCAGCTGAATGTTCTCCAGATTGGGCTTACGCGTCATCGAAGTGCCGGACAAAGAGCTGGGCAGGTGGGCGCTGCCCGCGTTGCTGAGAGCGCGATTTGATGGCTTGTCTGCAAGAGCGCAAGAGATTAGAGATTAGAGCTGAAGCGGTAGAACGGACAGATCAATGGATTTAACCTTTGCTATTTGGTTTCTGCTGCAGCTTGGAGAGAGCGGCGGAAACGGCTCCGCCAGCAGCTGACGTGCTGGCTGTGGAGCCAGTAGCGGCTAATGTTGCTGTCGCCACTGCTGCTGATGCCGTTGTTGTTCCTGTTGCTGTTGTCGCGCGCTGCGGATAAATCTCGTTGGTGTATTTCCGCAGCAGTCGCAAGCAGGATTTATTGACATAGCCCAGATACTGAAGCGACTGCTGCAACTGCCATGGTCTCGCACGATCCCGTTGCTCGCGTAGCTGGGTCTTAAAGCAGTCCCATGACCAGCTGAGCAGCACCACCAAGCTCTCAAAGCACTCGCGGCTCACACTGTTTGCGAAGGCGCGCGATATGCGCTGCACGGGATCCGCATCGTGGGGCAACGATGGCTGCTTACAGTCCTGCGTGACCAGACGATATAGTATGGCGGGTATTTGGCCGGAGTTGACATCGGTGCCGTTGTTGGCCTTCTTGCTGGACTTGAAGGAGAAGACCACCTGATCTTCGGTAGTCACAGAAGCCTGACCGCATGAGCCGCAGTCCGAGGAGGGACCCGCAATGCGCGCCCACACCAAATACCAACGTCCCGCTGCTGCGCTCACCGGTTTTGGCAGCACAATGTGGTGCTTGCTGCGTGCGGCGCACTCGTATGGCACCTCCTTTGTCTCGCTGATGAGGATGCCCTCCTTCTCGTAGCCACCGCCATCGGTGCCCAGATCGTACAACTTCAGCTTACAGCTGTACTCGCCCCGACCGCCGAACATGCCAAAGCCGCAAATCACAATGTCCGTATCCGCTGAGAAGCGCACCGCCTCCACACTGTGGCCCGAGTAGCCCCAGCCTCCGCCAAAGTTATCGAAGCGATTCACAACCTGATACTCTCCGCTCTGCGCCTCCGCTGCTTGGTGGGTCTGCTGTGGCAGCGCCTGCTCAAAGCAGCCGGGTATATTATCTTGTGCAGATGTCAGTATATCCAAACAGGCCAATAGATTCAGCGACGCTTGCGAGCGGGACACACGCGCCTCCGACTTGCACGGCAGCGACAATTCCGGTGACAGCAGCGCCCGATAATTACCAGCATTCTGCAAATATACGAATCACAGATCAGTTTATGAACAGTTTAAATGTTATATAAAAGATAAGAACGGAATTAGTTGGGCAGACGCAGGAGCGCCGGCGATTGGTATGAATACAACAGAAAAGCAAGAGCAAATCAGCAGATGCCAGAGGATAGATCATGGTCACCTACCACATCAGATTCGAATATTTCGCTAGCGACAACATTGTGGCAGCGCAACTTGCGGGCAACTCCATCGAAGACCCAGAGCACATTGTAACTGGGATCCATGGCAAAGGAGATCTGTGTGGGCAGCGTCAGCTGCTCTGTGGGCGATGCTGCACCTGGACAGGCGCTAGCAACGGCGGGCGCCTCTGGACGGGGTCGAATGCGTCGTTGAAGTCGTGGGCTGGCGGTCAATGACGTAGGCTGTGCCACCTCCATGTGCTGCTCCTCAAAAATGTGATTGCGTGCCTCGTGCATGCTGCGCGACATCTGTTCATTGATGGGCACACCAGCTGTGCTGCTGCTGACTAGCGGCAGCTCGGCCATCAGAGGCGTCCCCACATCCACATTTCGATTGATCTCCGGCTGACCGTGCTGCTGCTGCGTCTTCACCAGCTGGGAAAAGTTCGTTTGACCGCGATAATGAGGCGTGCAGCTGCCGTCGCTACGGTTTATGGAGAGCGTTTGAAAGGACAGCGGTATGCTGGGTATGAGTACTGGAAAAGGAAGAGTAATCAGTTATCAGGATTATTCATGGTAGAGAAACCGGATTTCATTAAAGAATAAAGTCAGCTAGATATATCCAATTATACTTTTGAATGAAAGGCAATATACTAACATATGGTCTTCTTGTTGGCCACCACGTGCATTTTGGGTAGCATTTGAGCTGTGATTAGTGATTCGTCAATTTTGATGAAGGTCTGATCGCCGTTGGCGCCGATCCAGGTAACCTTTTTGCCATAGCTGGGGCCCAGGCCACTGCAAGATATAAGCAATTTATAATCGATATTGGTTGATCATGAATTAAGCTATATTTACAAGACGGCGCCAGGCGCGCAGTTCCATAGAAACTTTTGACGCTGCGCGATGAGGGCAGCTGTGTTGGGCGGTATAAGGATGGTCTCCTTGGAGCCACCGGGCAACACGCAGGCGGCCTCCTGTGTGGCCGCCTCGTCCTCCTGCTGCTGTTGCTGCTGCAGCTGCAATTGTTGCTGCTGTGAGATGACACTGTTTGGCACCGTCTTCTGGCCATAGTCGCCGGGCAGCCGGCCCAGCTGTCCCTTCTGATAGTTGCCGAATGTGTAGACAACGCCTTTCTGTGTGAGCAGCACAGTGTGATTGCTGCCAGCAGCCACCTGGCTAATGGCGCCTTGCACCTGCACACGGATCGCGCCAGTGACTGCCTGCAGATCGCCGCTGCCCAGCTGGCCATACTGATTGCTGCCAAAGGTGAAGACCTCGCCGGCCAGGGTGAGCACTACGGTGTGGTGTAGGCCACAAGCCACTTGCACCACCGGCGATCCGCTGGGCAGTTGCAGCACTTGCGGCGCCAGCGGTGCCACACGCGGTGGGTCCTTGTCAAGATCGGTGGGTGTGCCGCCACCGCCGGCACAGCCAGCAGCGCCTGTCTCCAGCTCCGAGGGCTTCTTTTCCTTGCGCCGCATAATGAGCGTCTTGGAGCGTTGCTGCCGCTGTAACTCACCTGGCAGCGGCTTCAGCTCCGCCTTGGCATCTGCGGCCACTGCAAGCGATTTATGAATATTGCCGTCAGAACCAATCAATATATAAATATATAAATTTCTCCCTCACCTATCTCGCTCTCCTGGAGCGCAACGCAGGCGGCACAGAGGCCGCACTTGGCACAGCCTGCATCGCCATGCCCGCAGGGGCAAATGCTGCCCGCCAAACGCTGCTCGAGCGGCACATTCAGCGCCGACACACAGCTGACATTGTAGCCTGTGCACTCGCGGCACATGACGCAGACGCGGCACTGGCCCTGGACCAAATTGTGATCGTCGTAGTCGCAGAGCGTGGAGAAATCCATTTTGTGACGCAGCTTGTCGCCGTGCAAGCCGAGCAGCGCGTAAGCTGCCGATGAGCTGGGCACGTCCCGAACGGGCATCATTTTATTGAAGACGCGTCCGCACTGGCCCTTGTTGTTCAGGCCAAAGGTGAAGACCTGCCCCTTGGCGCTCAGTGCAACGCAATGCGCCTTGCCCAGTGCCACTTTGGTCACATGCTGATCGAGCAGCTCGCTGACAAAGCCCATCGAATCGCAATGGGCCGTATCCTTGCCGTACATAATCAGTTTGCCCGTTTTGGTCACGAAGGCGGAGGTGCCATTGTTGCAAGCAGCATGCACCACCACATGACCATCGATTTTGGTCATCTTCTTGGGCTTGACAGCTTTTGGCTGGCGTCGATTCTTCGAGCTGTCGCCGTCCTCGCCCCGCCGTGCAGTGCCCGCAAAGTAGACGGTGCCATCATCGTTAACCAACAGCGCATGTATCCCATCGTGTCCAACGGCCACATGGACAATGTGCGCCGCCTTCGAGACGATCAGTTCCGTTAGTTTCAGTGTCGGTGTGCGACCCACACACTTCAGGCCAAGAGCTGCGGATTTGCCATAGTAGTAGACACGCCCATTGCTGGCGCGCACGATTCCGAACTCCTTGCCGCAGGCCATGCCCAGGACATCGGCATCGCGACACGGCGCCGGCAGCTTCGGCTCAAAACTATTATGCGCCGACTGTATGCGCTGGATTTGCTGCTGGTTGAGCAACTCATCCTCGAACGCCGCATAGCCCAGCGTGCGAAATTTCTTGCGTGCCAACTGCAACGGCAGCTCGAATGGCGGTGGTTCGCTGCTGTAGCTATTGTGATACAGATTCAGCTTCTTGACCACCAGCGTGTCCTGCAATGGAGAAGAGATGTGATCAATAACTGGAAGCTACTTTAACTAAGTGAAACTGCTCATCGGCTAGTGCCTTATTGTTTCTCATTGTGAACTGCGTCAATAGATGTGTCACATCCCACATACATAATTCGCTTCATCAGTTTTACATAAAGACTTCCCTTATATAAGAGATCGCACCAATCTTAAGTAATCCTGAATCAACTTCAGCTCTTCTGCTTAAGCTACAATAATTTTCCTTCCTTGTGTTCAGCTGGCACTAGGACTCTATTGTCTGTTTTGTTATCTCTAATCTCTTTAAGGCCTTAAGACTGACAATATCTATGCTCAGATCTGATCCCTCTTATACATATATGTGTACATTTTTTGCGATTATACCAATAGAGATATTGACTTTTACTCACATCGCGATTGCTGCAAATGGCATGCAGTGAATCGTCGTCCGTGAAGAGCACGTAGTTGCACATTGAGAGCATGTTGAGTGGATTCATTGACTTGACGGCCAGCGTGTCCATGCCCACCAGCTGCAGCTGATCCGCGCTTCGTTTGCAATTGCGCCGGAAGTACAACTGGCCGCCACTGTAGCCCAGCCAGGCGCTGCGCTCGCGACAGAACTCGTCGTTTTGTGCATAGATATGTCCCTTGTAGGAGCCTCCAAAGCCGGTGCCGATCTTCAGCAATGCCCCGCCGTAAAGCACATAGACAAAGACTCCGTCGCAGGCCATGGCCGGTGCCATATGCTGCTGGGGAGCCGTCAACACAGGTAGCTTCAAGGTGAACTGCAAAAGGGGGGGAAAAGTGTTAGAACGTAGGCAATATTCCACTTATCTATATCTAACTTTAGAGATCATAGTTTATAGTATATATTATGCTATTATGTCTATTATAATAATTTCAATGCTCTAATATTTCTTTTTCTATAGACTTCTTTTGAGACCTCGTTTCTAACAGCTACTTAATCTTTATTCATGATATACACTTTGTTATAGTCAAAGAACTTCCAAGTCCTTTTCTATAAATATATTATTGTTCCTCGTTCTCATCGGCTTAACTTTTTGTCAGATTAAGTATGGTCCCCGCCCTTACTCACCTCATCGATTAGAGAATTGTGTGGCACTCCATGCGTATGGAAGTCTGGACGCGTTGGCTTGTTGAGTGCGGCGCTCACCACCGTGTGCTGCAGAGCGGCCAGCACGGCGGGCAGCTGGACAATCTGGGCGGAGAGCTGTCGCGGAGACATGAGCATGGCGGCAATGGCCTTTAGCATTTTGCCCGTATCACCGCGGGCAATGCAGAGGCCGAGTAAGGCGGCACATGCCATGGCTGACCAGTTGGCCTCGGCGCCTGTGCTAGAGGTGAGCGCCGCTGGCATGGTGGCTAGATCCAGGAGCAGGTCGTACAGTGGATTGATCAGATCCTCCGGTTCTAGCTTGAACGACTCCGGCTGTTGACCTTGTATAACATCCAGCAGCGCCTTTAGAGCTTTGGTGCAGAGCAACGGCTGTATGTGACGTGCGTCCGCAATCAGCTCGAACAAACTTCGCAGTCCGGCGCCTACAATGAGCGGCACAGTGGCATACACCGGCTCGCGCTCTTCCGGCTCATCAGTGTCCGAGTCCGCATCGCTATTGGCGCTGTTTGTGGTTCGCTTGTCCGCCGCTCCGCCAGCAGCACCCGCAGCTGCAACTCCCGCAGCACCCGCTGCACCGGCGCCGCCGCCAGCGCCCACCGCGAGCGGTGCATGACAAGAGCAATCGACCAGATTACTGACCATGCAGCTGCCGGCACAGACCAAACAGCACGATGAGCCCATATTCCCGCTCCATTTCTTGAGTGCTGATGCGGCGGCCATGGCGCCGTGTCCATTGCCCTCGTGGAAAAGTGCAAAGCGGGTCTCTGCCTCTAGGACCGTGGAGCGTATGGCCGAGAAAACAGCAAATTTCGATGCATTCGGATCGAGTTCAATGTGGGCCACCGGAAATGCCGGCATGAACAGTAGCTGGTCCTTGACCAATGGCGGATCCAATGGGTTTACAATGCCTGCTGCCGCGCCGCCTGCCGCATTTCCCTCCAGTACAGCAGCTGCGGCGGCGGCTGCCATCGCTGCTGCCGATTTCTCCTTGCGGCTCTTGCGCTTCGTGAGAGCCTTGCGCTCATTTTGCAACTTTCTGCGTGTGGAATAGAGGGAGAGTGGGAGTGAGTAAGAGGGAGCATTCAAATTTTGGAATCGATTAAGCTGCTTTGCATACACATACACATGCACATACATGCATTGCAAGTCAGCTTATCGATTTAACAACAAACAAATTAATGCAGGTCGCGAACAGCTGTTATCGATCAGCTGTTCGTGCCAGTGCTGCCCACTTGTCGTGCAAAAGTGCAGGCGCCAAATTTCAACCCCGTCGAAACAGGCACAGCAGCCCAACAGCCCAGCTAGGGGTTGAAGACCTACATACACATACATACATTGGGCCAACGGCAAATCGATCGATTTTTTCCAACCCCAAATGCAATGTCGGCGACACATCCTCAGCCTCAGCCGCAACCGGAGCCGGAGCCGGAGCCGTCACCACCCCGCCGCATTGTCCATTGTTCTTATTTACACTTACCTGCGTGTATTGCTTGTGTACAATTCATAGAAATGATCGCCATATTTCATTGGATTTAATAATCCAACCATTGCGTTTGAGCAATTTGCAAACGCGTTGCCTCTTGCGTTGCGCTTGCCACCAAATCGATTTTATGTATGCGCTTTAGATATATAGCCTCTGTATGTACATGTGTGTGCCGTTATAGCTTATACCGTTATACACCGACCATCCGAATTTTTTGTAGGAGACGCGCACTTGCC
The DNA here is from genome assembly GCA_035047545.1 of Drosophila paranaensis. Lineage (NCBI taxonomy): Eukaryota > Metazoa > Arthropoda > Insecta > Diptera > Drosophilidae > Drosophila > Drosophila paranaensis. The sequence goes on along the minus strand of JAWNPL010000177.1, from coordinate 145,787 downwards.
ACCGAAACAACTATGTATAAATTAATAGCTAAGCGCTTTGCCAATTTGACTTTTGGCTCAACTTTATTGCACAAACATTTACAAAATAACTAAGAAATTAACTAGTCTATTGGCGAACTTAATGCATATTTCTTGTTGTATGATTGCACCACTGCCTATGCGAGCCATTGACTTATCGATAACGGGCAACAGGACCTTTTTTGCGGATGAAAGGGGGCTATCATCGATACCATCGATATAAAACATTATACACATTAGGACTACTTTTTTGAGATACTTTAGGTCCATTTAAATTGATTTTAGCTTAAAAATATGTCTCTTATCATTAGTTTTATTTTGCAACGCACTTTTATTTAAAAATAGTCTTTAACGATACTTATCGATAGTTTGCGCACGACATTTGTTCTTTGCAACCCTGCATCATAACAGCTGTCAAATTGCCTACAACAACAACAGCTGACCTGACAGCAGCGCCGCAGCAGCAACAATCGAGGAAAACATTTTACGTAATTTATTTTTGTTATTTTCTATTGGAATTTGCATGGGTTTAACGTATGTGTTTCTACCGCTTAGCACAGGATGGGCAACGCTCTCACTCACTATTTGAAGCCAGATGTAATGCCCGGCCCAGATGTGGTGCCCAGCTTCGATCCGATGTTAGGCTTTGGGTCTCGCAAGGAGCGCGTCATGATTGCTACCGAAGAAGAAATGGTATCGGCCAAGCTGACGCCTCAAGAGCGTGACTATTGCGCCCACAAGCTGCTCGCTTATCGCGGCTGCCGCAGTGACAAATTCCCCTTCGTCTACCAGTGCGCGCACGAGAAGCATGACTATCTGACCTGCGAATACGAGGACTATGTGCTCCGCATGAAGGAGTTCGAACGTGAGCGCCGGCTGCTCGAGCGCCAGAAGCGCATGAACAAGGGCTAAGCTCAAGCGTTCGGTTCAGTTCAAAGCGACAAGCAGAGCAGCAGCTGCACCACAGCACAGCAGATCGGAGCAGCCCAACAGAAACCTTCTCACGTTTACCAACTCCACCACACTGCCCGTCGCGAGCGAAGGAAATTTCAATAAATATTATGCCTAGTAATAATATGGATCTGTTTTTTTTTTTTAGTAAATTAAATGAGAAAGAAAACTTCAAATTGGGATTTTAAGTGCCATCTAGAGGAGATCAAGTATAGTCCAGCCCCCATTAGGGATGAGCGCGTGTCGCTTATTTTTTGAGGGCTCGAATTACAAACGGAAAGCATGTAAATTACAACATTAACATAAATACAATTTGGGAAACTTACATGAATGCACTATCTTCCAGCTTAGCATTAAAAGAAAATTCAGGGCGAATTCGTTAACCCAAATTTGATTCAAGTTGGCCAGTTTTATTAGAGATGAGCGCGTGCCTTAAACGATCAACTTTGAATTGGAAGCACTCAAATTTCAAAACCAATTAATTTGACAATCGAAACTTAAAGTCACTGCAGCCAGACCAGAAAGTGTATATGTACTCCAGTTATAGATATTCAGTTAAATTTTTTATTGCTCTACATAAACTTTTGTTATTCGTTAAAGATCGTTCAGGACTCGCCCGATTGCTTAACTTATATTACAATTGCTTTTGTATAATAAATGCACACACACATACACAGACACACACACCAATGCATACACACATACACACACACGCACGCACGCACGCAGAAAACCTAATTAATTCTAGTAACTATGTTGTTGACATTGATAAGGAGTTTGTGACTAATTAATGTAACAATTTGCATCTTAAACGTGGTAAGTGGTTAAATGCAAACAACTTCTTTGGTTAACGCTGCAGTGGCTCGCCGGCTGGCCTCATCAAATGCCCAATTTGCGCCACAATTGATGCATCCGGCCTTGGGTCTCGAATATGCTGCGCAGCATGAACACCTGGATGAGTCCGACGCCGATCATGGCGCTGATCTGCAGCAGGGACCAGTTGTTCACCTTCTGGAAGTTGGCCTCGGCCAGGTTGCGATCGCGCGCCTCGTGGGAACGCAGCACGTCCTGCAGCTGGCGTGCCTTGGTCAGCTGCATGCGTATGCGGCCAATGAAGTCCATGATGTCCTGCACCTTCATCTCGTAGTACTCGTCGGGTGTTAGGCCTGTCAGCTCGTTGACGTCCTTCCACTGGTCGTCGCCATGATTTTGATCGCCTTCGCGCTCCACAATCAACTCAAAGAAGACAGTTTTGCGATTGAACATGCTGAAGCTATTGTCGAAGCAGAATCGATAGTCGCCCTCCTTCTGCACCTCATGCTGGTGCATGTTCTCGGGCTTCTTGTAGTCGCTCACGATGACCAGGCCGATGGGATCGAGGAGCGCAAAGCTGATATCCAGATCACCGTGACCGCCATCTATTACCTGGTATTCGAAATCGATAATCTCGCCCAGCTTGACGCTGTGGTACAGGCACTCTTTCTTGCCGGCATCCACATACACAGTCATCTCTTTGTCATAGCCGTTGACGAGGCCCGCTGGCCAAAGCACCGATGCCGCAAGCACAAGGCCAAGCCAAGAGCCGAGGCAGTTTGTTTTCAACTGCAGCATGACAAATGCAAGTTACATAGTGCATGGAAAGGCATTCACTGATATTACATACCATGTTAATCGTGTATAAATGGACGTTAATTGAATGCTAAACGCGTCGGTGTGCCTAAAAATGGCGATGTACCCCTCAATGATTGTTGATACTATTTTTAAATATATCGCACATCGATTGCATTCACAAAGGAATTGCATTCCGAAAAACTTATCGATATTCAGTGCATTGCAAAGTTGCTTCGATGTTTTATTGCGATAAGTCCAAGTTTGAAAAACATATGGCTCGCTCAATTCCATGAGCTACGCCAATAGATGGTGCTAGCAATCAAATTTGTGAGCAACGCATATTTGAAAATGAAGTAACGCTCATAGATGGCGCTAGCCACTAATAAGTTGGCAGCTCGTTAACGGATTTTTAAAAAGGCTTCATAGGAAAAAACTTATATAAGTATTGATATTTACTTAAATGTATATTTTTCATTAGTATTAAAATGTAATTATTTATACATATTAGCTAGATTAGTGAACTAAAATATTTACAACTATAATTGAAGTTTAATTTATTGAATTTAACTTGTGTTTGTAAATATGTATAACGTGGAGTATTCCGGCTGAACGCTTCCAACCAGTTATATGTTAATAGCCAATTACTTGCTCATCTATTGCGTGCAACGGGTATCAAAGCAATTGGCCCCCCTGCGGTCGGATCAAGATACCTCCAATCTCGGGCTGTCGGTCGTAGATGTAATACTTAAAGCGGCTCTAAATGTAGATTCCGAAGCGCCAATTGATCGCTCGATTGGTTACGTATCGGATAACAATGTCAATGTCGCCGGCGCAAAGGTGAAATGGGAATTTTCGCTGCTGTTAATAACTGACCTTCTTGAGCATTGCCAATTAGTTGCGGCCGGACCAGACTTGTGATTAATGTGTTCAGCTCCCGGCTTTAAAGAGCTGCCTAAGCAAACATTTAAATGATTAATTGATACTAAAAGGCGCCACGAAATCGGTTCACGATAAGCTGATTGAAAGATCAACTCTGTAGAAAGCAAATATCAATGCTTAAGTTCCACGGTCTAAGCGGGAAGGTAAGCCTTGCTTAAGATTTGGTTGGGAAAACGAAAAATGATTTTATTTAACTAATGTAGAGGAATTGTGGGCATCGATTGTCGTGAATATCGATCGATTACAGAAGCCGTCATTGCTCGGCATTGCTTATTAGTTAATACAAGTAATCGATTATCTGTTATCAATCATTTGATTTTATTATCATATTTATAGATGTGTATATCGATAAATAAGATCATGTATAATTTGATTATCATGATGGCATGATAATATATAATTGATATGATAGTATAAATATATCGATAACACAATTAATCAATACACATGCCATAACGTATAGATTTTTTAAATCGAATCCATTGACACGTGCTACACACACACACACACACACACACACACACATACACTTAACAGTACACTGAGCATCTAATTTGATAGTGAAAATCTGGCAATTTCGCAACGTCCATCAATCAGGGAAATTGCCGTGTGTCGTGTGGGTTGCACAACTCAAGCTAACGAGTGGCCATTGACTTAAGTGCGCTGGCTCATTGTCTGTTCTCAGGAGGCGTAGACACTGTGCTCCTCTCCGAAAGCTACTCGATGCTATTGTGGGTAGTCAGTTGTCGCTCAGCGCTCGTCATGTTGCACGCTCTGCTGCTGGAGCTCGTCGCATTGCTCTTCGCGCTGTTCGCGTTTCTCGCATGGAACTTTGGTCACTGGCGCCGACGTGGAGTCTGGGAGCCGTATGCCCTGCCTCTGCTCGGATCTTTTCCCAACATGGTGTGGCCGCGTCGACATTTCCTGAATGATATGCGCGATCTCTACATGTGAGTGAGGGGAATTACCTGATTGCGCTCAATCAGAGCGATCTAAAAAACTTCGCGCAAAGTCCATTTGTATATAAATATATGAGTAAGCGTATATACAAGTACTATATACATTCTTCCTCACCTCCTTCTCTGTCTCTTCGTCCTTCACCTCGTCTTCCTTCTTGTCTTCCTCTTTTACTTGGTCTGGCTTTCTCCTTCTCCTTTCTCATCTTTCTATCTCTGATTCCCTATCTCCTGCTCTTCCTTTTCCCCCTTCCGTTTCCCCTTCCTCTTCTCAGGCAGTATCGCTCGACGCACAGCTATGTGGGCACCTATCTGATGCGAGCCCCAAAGCTGCTGCTGCTGGAGCCGCGGCTGATCAACGAGGTGCTGGTGAGTGCGTTTCGCTGCTTCGAAAACAACGATGCTTCGCGCATGGTGGACACACGCAAGGATCCGTTCATCGCGTGCAATCCCTTTGTGCTGGACGGAGACGAGTGGCGGCAGCAGCGCGGTATCTTCTCGCCCCTATTGACCAGCGGGCGTATCCGCACTGCCTACAGCAACATGAAGGGAATCTGTGGCCAGCTCTGCGACTACATCGAGGAGCAGTCGAAGAGCGGGCAACCCTTCGATGTCACGGATGTGAGTAATACTTACGAAAACTTCTTGCTGGCTCATTTCATAATATTTGACTTCTTCAGCTGGGATTGCGCTTTACCAGTGAGAATCTCTTTGACTGCGTCTTGGGGATCGAGGCGCGCAGCTTTACGGAAGACCGATTGCCCGTGGCGCAGCACAATAAGGAAATGTCGGAGGATAATTATCGGCTGGCTCTGTCGGGCGCCCTCAATGGACTCTTCCCGCGGCTGCCGCGCTGTCTGCGGCCCAAGATCGTGCCGCCCTCATACGAGCGCTTCTTTGGCGAACTGGTGCGGAAGTCCTTCCACCTGCGTCGTTGTCGGCGACAGGAGCGCAACGATTTCATCAACCACCTGCTGGACATCCAGCGGGAGCATCAGCTCAGCGAAGAGCAGCTGACATCGCACGCGATGACCTTCATGTTCGACGGCCTAGACACCACATCCTCGACCATCGCCCACTGCCTGCTACTGGTGAATTGCGTTAGCTCCGTAGCCACTTCCAGCTAATCTAAGACTTGTCTGTGTACAGCTCGGCAGATACCCGAAGTGCCAGCAGCAACTGTACCTGGAGCTGCAGCAGGCCTCCGCTAGCGACCAGCTCTTGCCCCACTTCGAACTGCTCAGTGAGCTACCCTATTTGGGCGCCTGCTTAAATGGTGAATTCAATAGGCTGCTATATCCATACTAATATACTCGTATATATGTATATGGAGCATACAAATTTATCATTGATTTGTATTTTCTTCTACATACATACGGAAAGGTTCTTTAGGATCTGCCTTTGCCTTTCTCTCTCTTTTTTCCCCCCTCTCTGTCTGTCTGTCTGTGTTTTAGATTCTTTCTCTCCTCTGTCTGTCTGTTCGATTTATCTTCCATTCTCTGTCTTATATTCCCTTTCTTTATCCCTCTCTCTTTCTCTTTGTCTCCCCATTTTTTTCTGTCTCCTTCTCATTCTCTTTCTCTCCCTCTCTATCTTTGTCTCCCATTCTGTCTCTGTTTCCCTCTCTGTCTCTCTTCCTCTCTCGCGATTTCTCTCCCACTCTTTGTCTCCCATTTCCATTCCCTTTCTTTAGCTTCATCTTTGTCTTTATCTTTTTCTTTTTGTCTCCTCATTTTTTTCCTTCTCCCGCCCTTTCTCTCCCTCTCCATCTCTCTCTCTCTCTCCCTCATTACTATTTTTCATCCTCTCTCTCTCTCTCCTTCATTCTCACTTTATCAATACTATCTTTATCGACCATTCCACAGAGACGCTTCGGATCTATCCAGCTGGCGGTTGGGCGTCGAAGACCTGCACCGAGCCCTATACCTTCCATGGCCGCCACCATAGCAGCCCGCTGCAGATGCTTCCGGGCGATAATGTGATGATCCCAATTTATGGATTGCATCTCGATCCACACTACTATCCAGAGCCTCACCAATTTCGACCCGAACGCTTTCTGAATGGCGGCCTCAAACGCTTCCAGCAACTCGGCGTTTTCCTGGGCTTTGGCAATGGACCGCGCCAATGCGTAGGCATACGCCTGGGTCTCACCCAAACCAAAGCCGCGTTGGCCGCCATAGTTAAGCGGTACGAGGTGCACGTCAATGAGCGTACGCTCGAGGGCATCGAACTAGATCCGTATATCTTTGTGGGTGCCCACAAGGGCGGCATTTGGCTGGACTTTAAGGCACGCTCAGTCTGAGTGGGGTGGAGTGGAGTATGATGAGCTTAGCGATGCCCTGTACTATTTATTTAAATAAAACGTGAGTGATCTAGAGAAGATGAAGGTTGAAGCATTGATCCCGCCTAGAATTAGAATGATGAAAAGAGCAAAGTATCTTCTAGTCAGGCACTCCCGCATTACTCTAGAGCACACAGACGATTGCTACAGTTCGAAACTGAGCAGACTTGAAAAAAAAGTCCCACACAGAAAGATGTTTATTATTTCGGAGTCTTGCGTTGCCAGAGATCTATGAGTGCAAATAGAAAGAAAGGAAAAATAAAATAAATGTACAAACAAAAGGCGAAATATTTGAGAAATAGATAAATAAACCCGTCACCCGATGACATTGGCCCATCGAGTTGGCACCCGGGCACTGGGTGTAGCCCAACTGTGTGTGCGTCACCTAGTTATGTCACATGTGTTGATAGCCGTTGAGCAATTAAGTCAAGCAGAAAGACAGTGTGAGAGAGAAGGAGAGAGAGAGAGAGAGGGAGAGGGAGAGGGAGAGGGGCTGACACTGATCAATCAGTTTTAAGACTGCGCTTTGATTGAACTCTGAGTATGATTTGATTGGTATTTGTTCGACTTTTCCATTGTTGGCTTTTGGGTTTGTGGGCTTTTCATTGAATTTTCATTGGCCAACAAAGCGTCGGCAACAATTCAATTTGCATACGCCTGATTGTGACTTTCTCTAGCCGCGGTTGCTAAGCCGCCGTTGTGTTAGCTAATTTATAGATAAATATTTAAGGTCTACAAAACGAAGCCACATGAAATGCGGCGAAGGTCAGCAAAGCGCATCTTAAGTTGACTTGATTGGAATTCAGTTTAAAGAGGTGCAAATGTATGGGACGATCTCAATCGTTCAATCTGTATATGTTGCTCAATCAATTAGCTAATGTTCGAAATCCAATCAATTAGTCTGTCAGTCAATCAGTCGGCCTGGAATCAATTAATTTGAATCGGAAAAGTAATGAGCGAGAAGTCAATCAATCAGTCGGTCACTTGTTCAGCTAAGGAATCAGTCAGACAGTTAGCCAGCCCGAAGTCAATCAATCAGTCAGTCAATCAACCGCTAAGTTAGTTCAATCAGTCAGTCAGTCAGAAAGTTAGTTAACCGATCAGTCAGTGAGCTCAAAAGTTAGTCAATCAGAAGTCGGTCAATCGGTCAGTCAACCAATCGATCAATCACTGAGATTGTCAGCTTGATTTATCTGTAAGAGAGTTACTCAATCCGAAGCTCAATCAGTCAGTAAGTTTAATCAGTCGGACAGTCAGTCAGTTGCATAATTCCAGAACCGATAAATATCGATAAGACAAAACAGCAATTTATGTACATAGATAAGTAAATTTATTAGTTAACAAATCGTTAAGCTGGATTCGAAAAAAAAAAAATAGAAATTAGATTGAAACAAATGAAGCTCTGCCAACAAATTCGATACGCTTTGATGAAATTATACTAATCAGTGCTACGAGTCTGCGTGTTGGTATATATATATATATATAGATGTATATGTGTGTGAATGTATGTGGCTGGGTATGTGACTCAATGCCTGGGCACAGGCAGCAGGCGCAGCGGCCGCGTTTGACGCGCAATGCGCTCGCGTGGCCTGGCCACTGTTGGGGGCAAGTAGCCGCGAGGCCCGCCCGTTGGCAGCTGTTGCTGCTGCTGATACTCCTGCTGATCGTCGTAGATCTTGACCGTCTGCACGTGACTCTCCACGTTGTTGGCATCCTGGGTAACCACCTTGACAATGTGGTGGTGGCCGCGTGGCTGCTCGTTGCTGGTGCCCAGGATCTTGATGGTCTTCACGCCAGCAGCATCCAGAGTTTCCAGCACCTTGAACGTACGCACTGCGTGGGGCTTGACGATTTGGACGGTGCGCACCTTTGAGCTGCCGCGGGCAACGGGCGCGGCGGCTGCAACCGCCACGTTGACGGCCAGCTGCATTTCCCGTGGCATGAACTTTTGCAGCGACTGCTGCGCCTGCAGATTGAGCGCGGGGCGTGGCAGCGGCAGCGGCTGTTGCTGTTGCGCGTGATATGCGTGATGGTGTTGGTGGTACTGCGTGGGCAGCGCGGTGCGTGCGTAGGACATGGCGGGCGCATAGAAACGCGGACGCTTCGATTGCTCACGAGACATGGGCGCCACCTCAACGAATTGCTGCTGCTGGACCTGTTGCTGTTGCTGTACACGTTGCTGCAGCAGTTGCTGCTGCTGTGGCTGTGGCTGTCCGTAGCGCGCGTAGGGCTGCACGGTGTTCATGTAGCTTCTGAGCGCATGGATGTGGCTGTGCTGCGTGGGCGGTGCGGGCAGTGGTGCGGCAACCGCAGCGGGTGCAGCCGGATAAGCAGCTGGAGCAACAACAGTTGCTCGCAGCGTATTGATTGCTGCTGATGTTGCCCTTACCTGTTGCTGTTGCTGCTGCTTGGGCACGCCATAAATAATATTGGAGCCAGCTGAACTCTGCTGTTGCTGTTGCAATTGTTGCTGCTGCAGCTGCAATTGTTGCTGCTGTAATTGTTGCTGCTGTTGCTGTTGCAGCTGTAATTGTTGCTGCTGCAATTGTTGCTGCTGTTGCTGCTGCTTAAGCAACTTGGTTTGCGTTTGCAGACTGTGCAGCTCTGCAATAGCAGCCTCAAAGTTTTCGGGCTTGCTAAACTCATAGCCCTCTGGCAGGGCGCCAGGCTGGCTGAGTTGCTGCTGCTGTTGCACCTGCAATTGTTGCTGCTGCTGCGGCGCCTGATAGATGACGTTGTTTTGCTGTGCTTGCGCCTGCGCCTGCGACTTGACTGCATCGTAGCTGGGCGGCAGATAATCTTGGGCGCGATACTCACCAACTGCGGCTGGCTGCACCGCTGGCAGCTGAGGCGTCTCAATAATTTGATCCAAAGGCAGCTGGTCAGGATTGTTGAAGTCGTAGCCAGGTGGCAAGTAGCCAGGAGCGCGATAATCAGCTGCAGGTGCAGCTGGCTGAGCCACAGTGGGTTGTGGCACAGCCTGAGCCAGTTGCTGTGGTGCAAGAATCTGCTGCTGTTGCTGTTGCTGTGGCACTACTTCGGGATTGGCAAACTCGTAGCCAGGTGGCAGATAACCAGGCGCTTGATAGCTCGATTGCAGCGAATTGCTGGTGGTGGTGGTGGTGGTGCTGCTGCTGCTAGTGCTGCCGGCAACATTGGTGCTGGCGATAATTGTGTTGCTGTTGCTGCTGTCAGGGCTGTTGCTGATGCTGCTGCTGCTGCTGCTGCTGCTGGGTGGCAAATAAGGCGGTGCGCGATAGACCTGTTGCTGTTGTGGTAGCGGCTGCAGCTGCTGTTGTTGCTGTTGCTGTTGCAACTGTTGTTGCTGTGGGTAGCTGGCAATGGATGCAGCTGCTGCTGCTGTTGTCGTGGGCGGCAGGTAGCCGCTGGCGCCAAAGACAGGCTTGGATACGAGCTGCGATTGCTGCTGTTGCACCAACTGTTGCTGCTGCGATTGTTGCTGTTGCACCAACTGTTGCTGTTGCTGCTGCTGCTGCTGCTCTAAGCTGCTGGCGGTGGGTGGCAGGTAGCCAGCCGCCTGATAGCTGCCTGCTGGCTCCACGAATGCCTGTGGTGCAGTGGAGCTCAAGGTGGTGCTCACTGGCGCTTGGTAGGCCTGCTGCTGTTGTTGTTGGTGAAGCTGCAGATTGGGCGTGGCAACAGTGGGCGGCAGATAGGCTGGCGATCTATAAGCAACAGCAGGCTGCGGCGCCTGCTTGCGCTGGAAATCGTGCTGGTAGTTGGAGGGGAAAGGCACCACAGGCTGAGCCGCCGGCAAGGGCTGCGGCTGCACTTGGCCCTCATCGGCAAAGCTCAGGAAGGAGACATCCAAATTGTCGTCGTTGTCGGCGACAGCATGTTGCTGCTGCTGCTGCTGCTGCTGCGGCTGTGCCTGATGGTGTATGTGTATCTCCTCGTGGCTGGTCTGCGTGGGCGGCAGGTAGGCGTTGCTCTTGCCCTGGTAGTGATTGTGCACCTCAAAGATCTGGTAGCGCGAGTTGCCGTAGCTGCTCTCCTCGAAGCGGTTCGGTTGCTTCAGCGCCACATCCGCAGCGCAGAGCGAGCAGGCGAGTAGCGCCAACAGAGCGCCAATGAACTTTAAAGATCACAGAACAAACAAAAAACTGTCACATTAAAAAAAACAACAACATTTTGATAATAGGGGAAATTTTGAAATTTTGGGAAATTTATGGAAAACACTTTTTAGTCCTTGGTATGAGTTGTTCGTTGGAGTTTATCATTTGATTTCAAATTTGAATTTGATTTCGATTTCGATTTTGATTTCGATTTTGATTTCGAGTTTTTTCTTTTGACACTTGCACTTGCTGTTGCTGCTGCTGCTGCTGCACTTACATTCATCTTCACGTTGGTCGTGCTTAAGCCCTCGATGTCCAACCGTTCAATGATGGCCCAGCTTGACCCGGCCACGCGTTTTATACAAGGGCGCGCATTAGTTCGGCATTTGCTACAGTCTCCATTGGCTTGACTGTGCGTGCGAGCGAGTGTGTGCCTGTGTGCGTGTGCGTGTGCGAGTGTGTGTGTGTGTGTGTGTGTATCGCTTTGGTGCCATCCCAGTGCCATGGCCCGAACAGTCGCGCTGTGGCCTTTCATTAATTCAGCGGCGCCTGCGCAACATTTTTGGCAGCTGCGTTTCGACTTTTATCTTTATCAGTCTCCGTCTCACTCTCGCTTTCTATCCGCAGCTCTCGCTCTCGCTCTCTCCATGTGTGTGTGTGGCGCGCTTAAAATGCAAATTGTTTATTGAGTTATTACAAACATTTCATTCGTAATGCCCAGAAATTCGACACTATGCCAATTCCGCGGATCTATGCCGTCTGCGGATGTTGCTTTATTAATGCCTACAACAGCAGCAGCAGCAACAGCAGCAACAGCTACAAGCTGTGCTCAGGTTCTCTCTTTGGGTGTGTGGAGTTGCATCATCATTTAACGAATTATAATTCATGTAACTCCAGTTTCCATTTATCAAATATCAATTTTCGTGGCAATTTTTTAGCACTTTGTTTGCCCAGCGAAGAGGCAACAGAGAAATGGTAATGGAAATGGAAATGGGAATGGAGGAAAACCCAAAAGTTGTTTTTATAAAAGTTGTTTTTTAAGCAGCTGTATCTATGATCGATAACTATCGATAACACATTCGATATAAATATATAGAGTGCAGAGTACAGTCAGCTACCGATATTGATATGTTATCGACTGATTATCGACGAGATACATATCATACTGACAGTTGATAGTTATATTCAATAGAAGTTATCGATAACACATTCTGAATTAGCGCTGTCCGCAAGCTTATCGATAATAATCAAAAGTTGAGCAGTTGTAGATCGGATCTATAATTATTGCTAGTACAGTTGCTTTTGATATGAGCTTGATATTCAATCGATAATTATTATGTTATCGATACCAATTTTTGTATGCAGATATTGAGTACAATTCGCACAGTCCATTCAGCAATTTATGTTTAGAAATGTTATCGATTAATGAACACAGTTCAGGCATACAATCGATAATTATGAATACATTAATTCATGCTATCGATAACACGTTCGATATGAAAATATTGAGTGTATCTCATAGAGTTCAGTTTGATGTTTATCCAGCTTATCGATACATTATCAAAGATCATATATTGTTGTTCGATTGAAATGATTAAGTATTATCGATCCAACTACAAGATTTCTATAGCATCGATAACTTCAGATATTATCAGCGTTTATTTGAATAGTTATTAATAGAGCTTATCGATGTTTTTGTAATATTTTCAATTATACTGAGCTCGTTTGCAAGCAACTGATCTTTTGGAGATATATAGGACTAGACCACATAACCTCAAACAATATATACAAAACTATGAAAACTTTCTAAATAACAGTAACACCCTAAGTGCAGTGTATCCCACTGTGTGGGTCAGACTGTGGCTAAACTAATATCCATATGCATATGGCTCATCCACTCTGATTGGGTCTTTCGAAAATATTTGCTAAAGTTTTCTGTCATTGCCCAATAATAGCGAAAAAATTATTATATCATTAGCAGCAAAAAGGGTTGGGCCTGCGGGAGGCGGGAGCAGTGGACGGAACAGAAACTGAGAGTTATAGTAGTCAGGTCTTAATGCCAGCCCATTAATTATGTGCTAATAAACGTGTCGGCTCATTAGGGAAGTGATATCGATGCATATGAGTCTATCTATCGGCGATAGCGATAGCCAGCCACAGCCAATGCGATAGAGTTCGATGGGTGTGCCCACTGTGCCCTCTGGGCCACACACTCTCGAGTCCATCATATATAAATATTAATGAAGGAGCTTCATATGCCATGCATTTGGCACAGGCACAGGCACAGGCCCCGGCATTATCTAATAGATCACAAATAGGCAGCAGCAACAGCAGCAGCAGCAGCAGTAATAATTTAATTAATTTTAATTAATATTCATCTTTTGACAATCATTAATCTGATGCTCAAATAAATAAATACAAATTATACAAGTTTTGTAAATATTTGACACAAAACTTTCTTTGCCTCTTCGCAGCTCGAATAACAGCAGCAGCAAAGACCTGTTATGAGCCGACTATAGAACCTGAAACTATTGAAAATGAGAGTTCATTAGAATATGGAACGGGCGCTAGGAGGCGTGGCAGAGAAATATTTACAACGTGCGTGGGTAGCCTAGTTTTGGAAAGAACTAAGCCTTTTTCTAAATACCCATTGGGGCCTGGCAAATCGGGAAATATTATATATTTTGAAAGTGAAACGTTCATATGTAAGACTGAAGCTTGAGACTTGCGACTTGGGCAACAGAGATCGGGATTGCCACCCGAAAACAGTAATAGATATATATTTATCTGTATATATATAGACATATAGAAATGTATATGGATTGTTAGGTAATTTTAAAGCCAGGCCCAAGCGCTGTTGACCTGCTCTAGAGATAAATCTAATAAATAATAATAATATTAAATTTTGAGTACATTTTAGCAAGTTTTGAGTCGTGCGCAAGCATTGTGCAGTCGATATGTGTAGCTCTATATTTAAATTTAAATTTTATAAAATATATAAGACTTATATTTGGGTTTATATAGGCGCACCAAATCATGCACAAATCTTTAGCTCTACTTCACTGGCCCACATTCTAACCTATTTTTGATTGTGGCAAATGTTAAGCTCTCCTTAACTAAAAACTATCTGTATTAAGGGAACTCAATGATAATATGAAAATGTTGCCCTTAAATACGTGAACTTTGATCTCTGTACTTTATTGATCAGTTTCAGAAAAATCTATCTACTCAGAGAGGCATTTTCATAATAAATATTTACAGAGATCTAAAACAAATAGGACTAGTCGGATTAGTCAAGTATTATTGAAGACATTGACGGCCATCGCCAAGTGGACTGCGGGAGAGCATTGAGGAATTTACGAGCATCCGCAATATCAAACCATTGGCATAGCTTAAAACTTGTGGGAAATCATCGTAATAGCTTTAAGTTTTTATATAAGGCGTCACTCGTCGGTGCGACAAATAGTTCAGCATAAACTTTTGTATCTCAATGATCTGAGTTAGGCATAAAATGTTTTACCTCAAATGGGTTAATTCAGACTGTTTCACTTTGACAGGCTGTCAGGTTGCTTAAGCAATAAGTCTTAATGTATCATCAATTCAATATATGTATATCTATTGAAAATATAAAATCTTAGCTTGAATATTCTTCCTCTTCTATAAGCAGACTGAAATGCGATCGAGTTCCAGTAAGAGATGCCAAAAGTTAATTCAGGGTAAAGCTGTGCAACTTATCAGCATTTGACGCGCGTATATCCATCATTGACTTAGAGGTGTGTCTAAAGCTTCCAATGACCATGCCCTGCCATGTCAAGCTGAGCTTGCAATTATTTGCCATCAGCAATGCCAATGACAGCCGTAGTGTAGCGCTGCTTGACGGAGCTAATTTGAACTGGTTGGCGTACGGAAACCAGATCAAATTTCATTCATCGCGCGTATGCGGAGTGGGCTAACCTTTCGCGGGCTGTGTGAATATTGAGCAGAGATCGCAATACGGAAGGGGGCTTTACACGGAGAGATGAGTTCACACACTCATTAGGCTATCGATTTTGAATACTTTCACTTTTCATTTCCGAATGGCTCTTCAATGTCAATCAATGGGCCAGACATCAAAATATTTTTCCAGCCATGGGTCTTCCTCTCTCGTGGCCCCATTCAGCTTGTGTCACTTTCCCAACGATTAACCTTGGCCCGCGAATCGATACGGCCAGAAAAATATGTTAAACAAATTATTTGTTTATCTGCCGCTTGTGTGAAGACTGTTGTTGATCTTTTTATTGGCATCGGCGCGCTGTTGGCCAACTGCCTGATGGCATTCTATAGAAAAGGCGGCCTCAGATCGCAGTCCATAAATTAATTTCAACTCTTTTCAATCGTTACAAATATGGATTAATAATAATATGCCCAGACAGTTGCACGGAGAGCTGCTGCTGCTGCTCACCCCCCTCGAATTGTCTGCTGGGCTATTTATCAATATTTGAGTGTTTTCCGTGTTAATGTCATCCGACATAGCCGTGTAGCTATTGTATCTTCGGGTATTACAACCCAATCCAATCCCAGCTCCAACAATAAGGTAGCAACGGCAACGCGCTTAAAACAATCGTCGAGACTTGCCTCAGTCCGACAAAATAACTTGCCAAAGTCTCTCGCGATGAAAACAGTAAACAAAAGCAGAAACAAAGCAACAAAACAAAAAACATTAAAACAAACAGCAACAAAACAAAACAAACAAAATACAAATATAAACACAATAATAATATCCAAAGCAGGAAGAAGGGGGAATACGAAGTTGCCAACGAGGGTCAATCGTGCGATTCGGCAAGAGTGAGAGAGAGAGAGAGAAATGGATGGATTGCATTGATTGACTGATTGATTGATTGATTGATTGATTGATTGTCTGTTTGATTGAGTGACTGATTGTCTCATTGATTGACTAAATACCAACTGAAAGACAGAGTAAAAGTCTGACTGATAGATTGACTTGCTAATTAATTAGCTAATAAATGGATTTTATTGATTGAGCGACTGATTGATTGCCTGACTGACTAGGTGGCAGATCCTCTCGAAGGGATTGATAGGCTATCTGGCTGATGAGATAGTTGATTGATGGACTAATGAACAATAACTCATGCAGTAATTAGCTGACTGATTGACTGATTGATATATTATCTAGCTGATTGAGGGACGACTTACATAACTGAAAGTCTGACTAATGTGCTGGCTACTGATAGTCTAACTAAATGACAGACATATTGCTTTACTGATTGACTGCTTGATTGATTGATTGACTTTCTGAGTGTTAAACTAATTGATTGATTGATGATTGACTGCATTTGCTAAATTTATTAATTACTATTTGAATGATACTGTATTGAGTGAACGTCTGAGTGAATGAGATGATTGACTGAGTTAACTGGCTAATAGCTCAGTTGATTGATTGACTGATCAGCTAAGTGATTGACTTATTTTTGACTAAGCAACACACTAAGTAACTGATAGATTGACTGGCTGACTGATTGATTATCTAATTGACTGACTGTTTGACTGATAACAAAGAGAACCGTACAAAGCTGGACAATGCATGAAGCTTCATATGTTCGCGCTCTACTATGTGACTCTCATATGATAATGCTGACATTCTCATTCCTCAATTAACAACGGGTTGAATATCTTCTTCAAAGTTGCTTCGGATTCAATTCTACGAACGCCCCTCGTTGGGCGCATAAGCTGTCAGTCAGGTGGGCTTTTCTATTGTGCTGTTCGTTTGTACACCTTGCCAGCTGGCCTTCCCCTCTCTCTCTCTCTCTCTTTCTGCTTCTCTTTGTCTTTCTCTTCCTATCTAATTGATACATAAAGCATTGGCAGCCAAAGCGGCGACGGCGTCTACGACGCGTTTTTGGGGCGTGTTTGAGTTTCATACAATATCCGAGGCTTGGAACTGGAGAGTCATTGATTGGCGGCATCTATTATGCGGGCATCGCATGCAAATCTCAATGGATGTGGAAACAGTCACATGCAGTACGAGGGGGCTGGAGAGGGGGGATCTATCAAGTGGAGGGAACTGTCCAATGCGTTGATCTTTAATGGACTTTTAATGCGTGGCATCATTCCCACCTGCCCGCCCCACTGCTTGTTGCTCTTCATAATTAGCATGCAAATTGTGCTGGCAGCTTAAATAACCCCAATTACATCGATCAATCGATCAATCGATCAATGGGTCAATCAGTCAGTCAGTCAGTCAATCAGCGCATTTACAAATGTCCTTCACATCGCCACTGCTGATGCCTTTCACCCACAGCCGCGCTTCGGGTTTCAGTATCAACTTCAGTCTCGACTCTGGAAGGTTTTCCACCTTCATCATCATCTTCTTCTTCTTCATCTTTGACGTGTGTGGCCCAGCTGAAACGCTAGCGGCTAAAAACGCATCAAAAACTAAGCACGCGCGCATTAAATCTTCTTTTTTTATGATGTTCGCAACGTTTTGCCATTTGCTAATTGCCATTTATTAACTATTTATTTGTTATTAACAAATTGAGCAATTTACAGCAATGGCAAGCCCAGTCAGGGTCAACTTGCCAACGAGAGATACTTGACTAGCAGATGCCCTGTAATCGGCTGTGAAATGATCAAGCTGAATTGAGAGGAAAGTCGAGCTTGAAAAGGGGCCTTTAGATAGTATATATCGTGCATATATAGTATATACATATTTCAGATTGTCGTCGATTTAGAATGCCCAGTACAAGAAGCAAGAAACTTACTCTCGAGCATTACCAACTGCAGAATACTCATTCATTGTCAGCTCCAGGCTTAAAGAAGGTTCAGACAGTCTGTTGCATTTGTATATGATTTGTAAAAGCTGACAATACGTGAGTCACAATATTAGAATAAAAGCCAAAAAACTACAAAAAATTTATCAAAGATATCATTGCCACAGCCGTAGGTTCAACAGAGGAGATTAACAGTAAAACGTAAAGATATCTCACAAATATATAAACAATATATTTTTGATCTTGGATTACCCAAGCAAATATATATTCAAAATTTCAAATCTCTGGGTTCAATAACGGCGTCCGTTTAGACGGGCGGAAACATAGACGCACGTTTCACTTAGCGGATGATTTGATATCGGGTCCTAGAAACTAGTTGCTGAACAAAGACAAATTTTAAGCATAATTCTGAAACATTAATGTGGCTCGCTCTCATGGATAGAGTCATAAGTAAAATATGTCTCTCTCCCTCTCATTCTCTCTCTCTCTCTCTGTCTCTCTCTCTCTCTCTCTGTCTCTCTCTCTCTCTCTCTTTTTATGTAATAGTCATTAGCGACTTAGATGTAGAGGTGAATACAGGGTATTTGAAACTCGTATATCAAGTCCCATAAATCATCTATTCTCTCCCTCTCTCTTTCTCCCTCTCTCTCTCTCAATTTGCACTTAAAGCTGCTTACAGGGTATCTCACATTCGTATACTTCAAAGCACTTGTCAGCTAGCACAAGTTTCATAAATCAACTAGCTTAGAGCCATAAACAAAAGCCCTTCCTCTCTCACTCCCCTCTCTTTCCCTCACTCGTACATGAACTAGCTCAGAGCCATGCACAAAAGCGCTTTGTCTCGCCCTCTCCCACCTTTTCCCTCTCTCCCCCTCCTTCAAAGACAAAGATCCTTCCATAGACCTACAGACCCATTCAGCTTGAAAGACAGAGGCCAGCGAGCCCTTATGTAACAGTTGATAATATTTATATTTATTGGTTATTCGTGAAATATTCGGTAGTCTTTTGGCCAAGTATTTTTACATAATACAACAGATATTTCTTTTTCTTTTTCTTTTCTTTTCTCTCTTTTGTTTCATAGGAAATTTGTGTATAAAAAATATATATTTAAAATACACAAAAAAAAGAAAAAAATTAGAAATTAGAAAAATGTCTCAGTTATGTACAGTATTTACAGGATGCTGGGGATTGTGCCCGGGGTGTTAGGCCCAGCCGCCAGCTGGCTGCCAGCCACCGCCGCCGCCGCCGGAGGACCAACCGCCGCCGCCACCACCTCCACCACCATGACCGCCACCGCCGCCGCCGCTGCTCAGTTTAATGATTTTGATGACCTTGGTGGCACCGCCGCCGCCTCCACCGCCACCACCTGAAGACCAGCCACCGCCGCCGCCTCCACCACCGCCGGATGACCAACCACCGCCGCCGCCGCCGCCATGGCCGCCACCACCGCCGCCTGAGCTGCCCAGGCTTATGATCTTAATGAGCTTTATGTCGCCACCGCCGCCGCCGCCGCCTCCTCCAGACGACCAACCACCGCCGCCTCCACCACCTGAAGACCAACCGCCGCCGCCGCCTCCACCTCCGCCTGAAGACCAGCCACCACCGCCGCCGCCGCCACCACCGCTTTCTGTGATAACTTTGATGACCTGGACATCACCACCGCCGCCGCCACCTCCATGACCGCCGCCGCCACCACCTCCATGTCCTCCTCCACCGCCGGATGACCAGCCGCCACCACCGCCGCCGCCACCCCCAGAAGACCAGCCGCCGCCTCCAGGCTTGGGCTTCGCCGTTACGCTGGCTGCTCCAATCAGCAGAAGACACACAAAGGCCTGCATTAGAAAGAGAAAGAGAGTGGCTCTTAGACTGTATTTTCCAAAGACTATAAAACTGTTAAGGTTAGCTTATATATATATATATATATATATATATATATATATATATATATATATATTTATATGTGTGTGTGGGTGTGTATGAATATGTGTTAAGATAGGGGTCGCAGAGTGTGACCTGAGACGAGTCGTAAAAGCTGTGACCTAAGCAATGACTCTTAAACTGTGAATCGACTCGGTGAATCTTAAACTGTTTTGCTAAGTTGTGACTCAACAACTGTGGCTATATGTCTACCCATAAGGCTAGAGGTCTATCCATAACTTTCCAACTGTGTAGAGACTCTAAAACTGTAAATGTGTGTACACCCTTGCGATTTCCAAACTGTTGTTCTTGTGTTGGTACTCTCAAACTGTAAGAGTGTTAGTCAAGTTCTTGTCCCGCAGTAACTCGAAAACGCCATCTTCTGCATATTGCCAAACTGTGACCTAAGCAGTGATCCTCACGTACAGCCTATGATTGCCAAACTGTAGATACGATTTTAAGAATGTAAGTTAAGATCTACGCAGCTTACACAGTGACTCATAAACTGTTGTTTCTTATGGCAGCCAGCAAATGGTCGTGACTCCTAAACTGTATCTCCTTTAGTTGCTGTGTCTATTCTAATCAGAAAATCTTTTAAAGAACTTCGAATGCTCAGAGAGTAAATGAAATCTACAATTACCACCAAACTGTGTGGTATTTTAGGACTGTGACTTCTCAACTGTAACTCTCAAGCTGTCATACTAAAAGAGAAATATTTATCCGCTCAACAGTTACTCAGCTCATGTGTGTCCCTCACAATAGCTCCTCAACTGTAATCGGGGGGAGGACTATAAATACAAACTGTGCTCATCTGTAGTCCATGTCAAACTGTGTACTGCAGTTGTGCTCTATACATATATGTATGTATGACTCTCAGACTGCAGATTGCTATATAGACATTAAACAATTCTTGCTGTGCTTCTCAAACAGTGCACTGTCCCTCTCAAACTGCCTTAAAAGGAAGTCAAGTCCTGGTAATAGTACACAAAACTTCTCAGCGCGAACACAAAAGCAACAAAAACAAAACAAAAACAAAAAATAAATAAAAATTTCCGACTGCAGCACGCGGCGTATGTGTAATTTGGGTCTGTTTGGCATTGCGTATACGCAACGCAGCGGCACCGTACGTACTTTCATGACTGCACTAGAACGACTTGATTTGGATTTGTGTAGAGTTAGCGTTAGTCCTGCGCTGGCTGCTTCGACTGCGCCACGAATCGACACTGACATGACCACAGCTAGCGGCCCACACTTTTATAGCGCCACAACTAACCAAATGGCAGCACGGCGGCACTTTAACCGGAAAAGCGTTTTTCCAAAAAGCATTCGCTACGCTGGCTGCTGGTTGCTGGCTGCTGTCCGCGGGATGGACGGAGGAGGAGCGGCTACACAAGGGTTCGTGTGCTGCGATTTTTTCCCGCCGTTGTCATGATTATTACCAACTGCAACATTGTGTGTGTCTCTGTGTGTGTGTGTGTGTGTGTGTGTGTGTGTCTCTGGCAATATGGGCCAAATGCTGCCGCATCATTGCCATTAGGCGAAAGTGCGACTCAGAGCCAGACTCAGACTGCGACTGCGACTGCGACTGCAAATCCAGCCAGACGCCGCGCCCCGCCTCCTCCACACCCCTTGCCCTTGCCATAACAGACAACAAACAGTTGCTGCCGCATCTGCAGCAGCAGCAGCAGCAGCAGCAGCATCTGCCAGCGACTTGTTTGTGTTGCATCCGCAACAACAGCAGCCGCAACCTCAGCCTCGCAGCAGCTCTGCAGCAGCATTAACTCTGCACCTTTCTCATTACATAAGCCACGGCTGCTGCTGCTGCTGATGCTTGCAACTTTTTGCCTGTTGTTGCTGTTGTTGTTGTGGTCATTACACCACTTACATCTGCCAGCCATCAATATTCATTATTGGGCGTTGTCCGCCACTTAGCATACGCTGCGTATGCGCATTGCCGGTGGAACATTGCGCATGCGCAGCGTTGCTCCCAAATTGCTTCGCAGTTGGCATTTGAGCCAAACGATGCAAGCCGCACACGCCCTCAGCGACTGCCCAAATTGACCAACTGTTGTCTGTCGCGAGGGTCGTGTCTCTTGAGCAAACCTTGGTCTAAACGTTTGCTAGCCAACCACAGCCGCACTGCAGCCCATGGCCAGCTGGGCTCCAAAGCGAAAAGTCGTATTAAAAACTTAATGAAAATAAATTATAGAAATTCAATATAATGTATGTATATTATATGTATATAATACATATGTATATAAAATATTTATAATGTGTATAATATTATACATGTAATTAGAATGATTTATAGCATTTAATGGATGTATATACATCTATGGATATACATCTATAAAATATTTGAGGAAAATCGAAAGGTAATTGAATATAATTTCATGATATATATAGCACATACACACATTAGACACTATACACACATTAACTATTGAATATATAAAGAGGGAGAGAGAGAGAGAGAGAGAGAGGGAGAGCGAGATAGAGATATTAAAATATGATATTAAAATATGATATTAGTTTACATAGATCAAATATCATTATATATCATATCATTAAAAGCCGCTATCAAAGTCCCATTTTCATTTTGCTATATTTCTATAACTAGCCGAGTTCGATGACAAATACTATCTATCAGGTAGAGATACTTTATAAAGAACGTTTTATATCTGTGTTATATTTCTCTATACCAACTTCCTAGAAGCCTATTCAATTCCCTTTCACTTTTCCTCTTATCTTCTCTTATTTTCAATTCAATTGTCTTTCCTTTTTATCTCTTATCTTCACATCTATTTTTTCTGATTTTTCTATTTGCTTCTCTTATATGATATTATATTATCTTTTATTACTCCATTCCCTGCATTTATTTTTTATTTTCTCTTATTCTTCACTTCTCATTTTCTCGCCGTTACTCGTTGTTAGTTTGCTTTCTTCTTTAACCTCATATTCTCATCTCAATTTGTCTCTTATCTTTCCTTCTTTTCATTTCTCTTTTATTTCCCTCTGTTCTCATTAATTTTCGTCTCATTTCTTTTTCCTATGCTTTTCTACTCCTTCGCTTTTGATCTATTCTCATTTATTCTTCATATCTATGAGCTCTTGCCACAGAAAGTCTTAGATTCTACTGGGCCTGTAAGCTAGCATACAGATCTTAAGTCTAGACTTATTCATTCCTCATTCTATTCTTCAGTATTTTAAGATACTTTTAAGGGAGGCATTCTAGACATACTCTTTACTATATATATATATATATATATATATATATATATATATATATATATATATATATATATATATATATATATATATATATATATATATATATATATATATATACAATATACACTCGACTAAATTACACACGCACTTCAAAAACCTAACTTTATTTTGGGGTGTCCACATATATATATATATATATATATATATATATATATATATATATATATAGTGGACACCCCAAAATAAAGTTAGGTTTTTGAAGTGCGTGTGTAATTTAGTCGAGTGCCCGAGACAAGTACCGCAATTATGATAAGGCACACCTTTGCTGATAAGATATGCATTGGGCTCTACATATATGGGAACTATATCGGAAGACTGAGGCTAAGTTGAAAAGCTAACGAACTACGGAGCCAATCAAATGCCTCGAGATGCAAACGGAATGCAAATTAAAGTTAAGCTGTTACCTGCCCCTACCTTTACACCTTCGCCAACACCACCCCCACCCCCACCCCTCTCTCCCTCTTTCTCTGCTGCTGTTGCTGCTGTTCACGCACGATGCGAATTGCAAAATGGAAATTGTCAGCGAAACAAAATGCAATCATAAAACTGCAATCAGTCGCTCGCCACTTACACAACACACGTGTTGGGGCTGCGGGGGCGCCGAGTGGCGGATGAGAATGGAAAAACTGAAAAGCGTCGGAAAACCTCAAATTGCAGCCAAAGCCAAATGAAGTGCGATGAGAGTCATCCCACAAGTCCCAGTGCCTCCTAAGTTGCAACTCATTGAACTGAAAACTAAGCTCAAACAAATGGAAGAGCTACATATATATGTATATGTATATATATAGTATATATATATATGCTATATATATATGTATAGCTACAGGCAATGGCAGCGCGTTTCTCATGCTGATA
Source organism: Drosophila paranaensis (assembly GCA_035047545.1). Taxonomy (NCBI): domain Eukaryota; kingdom Metazoa; phylum Arthropoda; class Insecta; order Diptera; family Drosophilidae; genus Drosophila; species Drosophila paranaensis. The sequence continues at coordinate 122,065 of JAWNPL010000177.1, read as the reverse complement.
TAGTGGAAAGTTTGTCAAAATTGTTGGCAGCTGGAAGAGCCACAGCCACAGTCATTACAAATGGGAAATATATAGGCAATGCCATAAATATTATAGCGGACACTTTGTTTAAACAAATATCATATATCTGTTGGTTCGAAAAGTGGAGTCTGCATGCTGCGAACTTATGCAGATCCTCAGTTCAATGAGATGAGTCTATGTCTCAACCTCTTTGATCTATTGTCTATATAGTATATATATATAGTAGTATATAGTATATATATATATATATATAGTAGTATATAGTATATATAGTATATACATTATATGTCAGACCTCTTATATCCATTATCTAGCTACCTCTTATATCTATTATCTTCCCTACCTCGTGCGCATCTCATAAATTGCTTAAGCTTACCTGCTTTGTCCACAAAGATCGTATAGGAACATGTATATATAATATATATCAAAGAAATTATATTTTTTCAGATTAGAAATATGCATTTGCTCGTCTGAACAACTTAAGAAATGTATGAAGGATATTTTAGGCCAACTGAGCAGGAAATAAAAATTTAATGATTAAATTGTCTAATCTATATCTTCTATAGACTAGGAGCTCGATATTCCAAATGGGACAGTAAAGTTACTTCATCTTAAGATCTGATGCCGTAGACTTACCAAAAATTATTCAACTGTTTTTGGTCTTTAAACGAGTATGCCCGACCGCAGCATGCCTAATTATAGCTGTTTATTTGAGTATAATCTGAATAGCAAATTTGTTGTCAATAGTTCGCATAGATTCCGAGATCAATGAGAACTACGAATATTTTGTGATATATATTTACAGTATTTGTGCTATAAAATATTTTGATCTTCGACAAGCTTAATTTGCAGCTTTACTTTATAAGGTTTAGCTGAGATTAATGCGAAGCTATGATATGATACGATATGATATGGATATATGGCAACTATATTATAGTTATTATAGAGAATTTCACAATAAACATTAACTTAACGGATATATATGCATATATATAGTTGATCAGGAATTAGCTAAGTCAAGTTGATCTGTTTATTGACATCAAGAACTTCAGAGATGATAACATATTGTCGCATATCGATATACTCGATAAAAATCGATTTTAATGCAAGTCTCTTAAGCTAATCTCATGAGTTATAAAGGCCTCATTTGCCTTTGTCCAGGGTATGCGCCAGCTGGAGCACGCCCACTCGCCTGTTGGTCGGGTGTCTGCCCACTGCCTCGGCGAATGCTTTTTTAGTGGATTTTAAGAGCTGCCAACGAGGAAGCAGCATCCAAAATCGCGACAACCTCGACCTATGTAGCATGCCCATGTGTGTGTGTGTGTGTGTGGCAAGTGAGCGGCAACTGCGGCTGCTGCTGCTGCGGCTGCTGCTTCTCTGTAGTGTAGTGGAGCAGCAGGTCAGCTCGCGTCGCTCACGTAGTTGTTGTTGTTGTTGTTGTTGTTGTTGCTGGTTGCAGCACAAATTGTGGCTCATTTAAATGAACGTTGTCATCGCAGTTGAAGCAAAACTCGTTTTCGTTTCTTTGTGTTTCGCAAATACCCTGCAGACGCTCTTAGCTGTAGAGTATATAGGCTCACTTGTTCATAAAACCTATTTATTACCCAAGTATATTAAATATATGCTGAATATTATGCTAACATAGCTCAGCTAAATCTGTAGAAAATGACTATTTAAAATATATTTTAATATACTTACAGTACATAGTCGTGCATGCCCTGAGAACTAACTCCTGCTCTTCGCCGCTACAAATTGCGACGGCTGAACTATGGCCCGACGACGACGACGACGAAATTGCCGCAACGAATTCGCCGCCGTCGCTTCGCTAAGCTTAGCTAAGTCAGCTGCGCGCTTGTATGTGTGTGTGTATGTGTGTGTGCTCTCTCTCTCTCTCTCTCTCTCTCTCTCTCTCTGTTGCTCTTGTTGATACAGGTGGTGGCGTATTGTTTCATATTATTTTCTTTATTCATGTTGATTCGGGGCCGTCTTGCCCTGTGGCAGTTTGTACGAATTGTAATAATAATTTTGATCGAAATTTGATGATTTGTGTGCAAAATGCCACCTCAGAGACTCTAACAGTAACAGCGCCAACAGCTGCTGTCCCTCTCTCTCTATCTCTCTCTCTCTTTATGCTTCCGCCTGTTAGGTAATCTCTTTTGCTGCTTCCTGCAAGGCGAGACACCGACTGCAGCAGCAGCAGCAACAACAACAAGAGGGCATCCTGCCTGTGCCATAACGAGCGTACATAATTTATGGCGAGCGTTTATGGCAAGCTTTTATGGCGCCATTCTCCACACTCGTCTTCAGGCATTGCGCAAGCCTCCGGCGAGCCACAACAACTTTCATACTCAAATTCTTGTAACTTTCGGTTTTTCTTTCTTTCAAGAGAAACATTCTCTATTTTAATGGGGAGGGAGGGGCGTGGACTTCGCCTGCGTAGCCAGGCTCTTGGAATACATTTGAGAGGAGTTTTTGGCGTGACAACAATTCGTAATAAAATTAACATTTAAAAAAAAAAATGTCAATATATTTATATTTATGTATAAATGTTTGTGTGTGTGTGTGTGTGTGTTGTATGGTAGAGATAGTTGCGCTGCTCCAAGTGCTCCCAGTGATAGCCTTAGAGGCGTCCGTATCGTGCCTGGCTCGGCTTGCGATCCGTGAAGAAGTTGCGCAACACCAGGATCTGGACGAGTCCGATGAGGACAACGGTGGCCGTCTCCAGAGATGCCCAGACCATGACACGCTGATTGATGTCCTCGGCTCGCTTACGTCCCTGGGCCTCCCTTAGACGATGGTGCGTCTGGGCGTCGAGTATGTCGTTGAGTGCCTTGTGTATGGCCTGGGAGGAGGTCTCCATCTGGGTGAGCACGGTGGCGTGCTCGTCGACGCCCGGCAGGGACGGCTCCTCGCCCACCTGAAAGTCCACGTAGACGATTTTGTGCGAGAACGCCGAGAATTTGTTGCTGAAACAGGCCGTGTAGACGCCCGTTGTCTCCGCCGTAAACTGGTGGCTGTCGAAGGTGGCACGCTCCAGCGAATAGATGATCTTATTCTGCGGATCCTTCAGCGTCACATCCACATCCTGCTGCCCGCCAGCCGACACCTGGAACTCGAAATAGGCGCTCGTATTACGCTTGATCTCCTCGTAGAAGCAATCCTCGGCGTTGTCAGCCAAGTCGAACGTGAACTCCACGGCCGCGCTGCACTGCAGCAGCGCCATCAGCGCAAGCAGCGACAGCCACAGCATCGAAGTTAACTTTACGTTATTTCTGCTATTGCTTTTGCTGTTCTCGTTCCTTTGGTGGTGGTGGTTCAGCTGCTGCTCGCTCCGCATCTTATTGTCCTCTTTTATTTGGTATGCAGCTGGTTAAAAACTAAATGAAGGATTCGCTGCCACGCAGCAGCTGACTTGAGGCTCGAGTTTGCCGGTCGTTCGCTGGAATCTTCGATATCAGCTTGTTCTTTGCCAAGTTTAAACTGCAAAACACGTCCACACAGACACACGCACACACGCCCAGAGACACATACACAGAGAGACACAAAATAATTGTTAAATAGAAGTTCAGTTAATTGTGCCGCAAGCGCTATTGCTTACCTGATTAGTACGTTATTGCAGTGTTTTTTGTCGCTTGCCTTTTCGCCCCGATTGCTGGCCAAACAAACCAAAAATAATCCAATTTTATTTAATTCTTCGTAAGACACGAACCAAATGTTCTGTCAACGTGTCAACACTTTTTTTGCGTTCTCGTTGTCCAGCACTGCGCGAGCAGAGTTGCAAAGAACACGTATGCCTTACCAACTCAGTGGCTGTGCCGGGATGACTCCAGTCTTATTTCAAATGTGCTTGAACAACATGAATTGATGGATATTATAAATTATTTATTATAATAACAAAAAATTATTAAAATATTTTTTTTTTATTTGGTAATCAGTTATACTTTTAGTTATATATTTGATATGTAATATATATGTATATAAACATATGAAATGTATTACATGCTAACATAATATAACAATCTTAATAATATTTAATTATAATTGTAAAAGTTGTGAAATAATAATTTAACATGTATATATCTATATATATATATCTATCTTTATAGATAATTTAACATAAAGTTATATACATTAATGATAATAAATATGTACATTAATATATATTACTGCCTTATTTAACATGTTTTATTTAATTTAAATTACTCAATAATATATATTTGATATATATAACCATTTAACTATTTAAATCCTGTCATAGTTTATCTCAACAGATGAGTAGCAAATCAGCTGAGCAGCAAGTGTCATCCTGGCACAAATTCATTGCTCAAGCGGCGTACGGTAACATAACATTAACATGACAGCATTCCCTGCGCAATTTTACAACACTAAGGTACAAAATTGAAAATTGAAATTCCACATAAATTTCGTATTTTGGAATATTGTTTCGGACAGCCAATCAATCGAGCCGCAATCATGCCTGTGGTGGATCTGACCGTCGACCGCAACCTGCTGTGCCCCAACTTCGACGGCTACAAGCTTTCCTTCGACACGGTCCCGGTGCTGCGGCAATCCTTCGAGCGGAATCCTTTGAAACTGGAGCCGCACTTGAATCAGTTTTCGTTGCTGCACGTCGAGATGTTCGCCAGGCACAACTTGCTCTTCTCCGATCCGTGGTCCCGCCACAACAGCTACTACGTGAATACGGCCCACGAGCTCGTGCTGTGCTCCTACGACGAGCTGCGCGGCCAGCCGCGCGAACAGCGCGTGGTCTACAAGATGCAGCTCGAGGACCACGGGGATGGACAACAGCATCTGTTGGGGGATTATAATTATACGATTCGATTCATCTCGGAGAAGTACTGCGTCGTGTGCGACGGCCAGCTGAGCTACCATCTGCTCGAGACGGGCGATCGCATGCGGAGCACACAGTGGCAGCTGGTGACCCGGGCGCAGATCAAGACTGACTCGCTGAGCCGTGGATTTGTGCTATACGATGCCCGGCTGGACATAGTGCAGGAGCGCAAGCAAATCTCCCTTGTCGCTGGCCATGTGACGCGCGCCGAGGCCACGGAGCGGCACGTGATGCAGCTGATCTGCTCGCACTGGACGCTAGAGACTCAGCCGGCGGCCAACTGGAAGTATGAGCAGTGCGAGCAGCTGCAGACAACCGGCTCCATATACTACTGCGCCTTCGAGCCGCGCGCCGAATCCCTCATTGTCTGTAGCAACGGACAGCTGCTGACCCAAGCTGCCGCCGAGGAGCAGGCCCGGGAGCAGTTGAGCAACTCCAACAAGCCCGCCTACAGCTGGACCCAGACGCCAGAGCAGCTGGAAGTGTGCTTTGCCATGGCCCGGGACACCAACAGCGATGATTACGAGATCAGCTGCAGCTGCAGCCAGGCGACGGTCAAGTGGCAGGAGCGGATGCTGCTGCAGGGCGTACTCCATGCGGATGTCGAGGATGAGCAGACCAGCTGGAAGGTGGAGGGCAACGTGCTGCAGCTAAAGCTGGTCAAGAAGCTGGCGGAGCAGTGGCCGAGGCTTCTGCAAAGCGAGCAGGAGCAGGAGCAGGAGATGCAACAAGAGGAGCTGCAACAAGAGGAACTGCCAGAAGGAGCAATGGAGCCGGAGATGGAGCCAGAGCGTTTGCCCATACCCAATCTGGAGGATCCCATCGAGGACTGCGACTTCCCGCTGGCCACAGCCGAGCAGGACATCAAAATGGGCAAGCGGCAGATCGACACAGATCACATCGATTCCTACCCGATCCCAACTAATCCCTTCCAATCTCTTTGCAGTTCGCTTCAATCTGAGCAGCTCAGGGATCACGCACACGATTTTCATGGGCAGTGCTCCGCCGCTCTTTGGGAGCACGCTGCGCGCCGGGTTTCCGGCGGCGTTTGTGACACGGCAGGGCGTGGATGCGGCCGTCTGGCTGCAGTCGTATCAGCCGTCCAAGCCGGGCGAATGGAGCGTGCGCCACGAAGGCAATCTGCACGCCTTCGGCTATGTCCAAGCGTCCAAGCAGCAGCGCAAATTCGTCGACTGCTGTCCGCAGCTGGACTATGCGGTGATAGCGGAGAGCTATCGGCATGTTTTCATCTATAAGCCGCGCTACGACTCCGCCGGAGGATTGCGCAATCGCAACGGGCCACAGGTGGTGATTGGCAAGCAAAATTTAGTTACTCTGGACGATGACTTGGGCGAGGTACTGGGCATGGTGACGGCCACAAATGTGATTACCTTGCTCACCGAGCATGCCGTGCTCTATCTCCAGGTTTAATAACAGTTACTAGTTGTAAGACAAACTAAATGCATACATTTATGTATTTATGCAATTTGTAAATAAACTAAACATAAATAAACCAAAAATGCATTGGGCGACATTTGAAGTTTGAAATCTTGGTCTGAGCGCGCGCGCGCTGAGCAACACTATCAGCTGATTGCGCTGCCATTTACACCCCATGGTGTGTTAGAGCATTTGCATTATCTGGCAACACCAGCGCATTGAATGCGTACAACCTTTTTTTTACATAAATAGCCGCGCGCAGTGGCAGGTTTTCTAGTTTGTTTTTTTTTTTTTTGGAATTTTGTGTTAAATATCGGTGTCGCTATTATTACGCTGGCAATTCTAAATTAACAACGAATAACAACATAGCTGAATAAAACGTAACGAGCGCTAATACATCTCTTAAATTGAGTTTCAAGTGAATTTTCTAGTAAATAGAGTCGTGTGTGCATTTTAGTGGAATTGTGAAATTGTTAGTAGCGGCTCATCCATCAGACATCGGATCAGACGAGAGAATATCAAGCAGTAAGCACTTGGATCGCTAGCGCACCCACACTCTCTCGCATGCACATAAACATCAACAGCAGCAGCAGCGTCTTCTAATTAGAACAACTCGGTCATACACACATAGGCACATGTACACCTACACTCACACACACACACACACACACACACACACACATACATATGCGTACATACATAGATAATACAACAGAAACTGAAAGGCACAGCCGCAACAATTTGTGTTGTTTTGTAAATATATAGACGAATGGCTAAAGGCAAATGCTTAAGCATCTATTATTAACAAATATTCAAATATTCTGCATAAGCCTGCAGCCGCAGTCGCGTCGCAGTTGCAGTCGGCGCTGATGTCACAGCTGTAACGGAAGTTACATAGTAAACGCAGTGTGAAGCAAATCCAAAAAAAAAAAAAGAAAAAAAAACACGCGGCCTGCACATTTTGTTGTCCTCACACACACGCACATATTCATATACATGCATACCTACACACATATATATATAAATGTATATATATATAGCCTAATCTAAATGTAATCGTATATGAATTTCTTTTGTTTATTAAGCAAATTGTGAAATCGTGGCAAAACAATCAACAGAAATAAACCGCAACAACAAAAACAAGTGTAAATTACAACAACAACAACAACAACAACAACAACAACAAAAAGCGACAAATCGTTAGACAAAAAGCTAAGGAATCGCTCGTCAAATTGTCGCTGGTCAGTTGAGTTTGGCCTTTGATTACACAACAACAAACACAGCGAAAGGAACGGCAGACGGAGCGAAGGAAAAAAAAACAATATTCAATATATCAGAATTAAAACGTGTGTGAAAAACATCAGCACGCGGTCGCTCACATACACGCGGTCTCACATACAATCACACAGACGCACGCACGCACACATACACAGGCGTTAGCGCAGACGAGTAACAGAGACAGCGTGAGCAGCACAGCCAGTAGGAGCGAGTACAGCAGCACCAACAACAAACAGGTCATTTTTGTTGTTCAGCCGACGACGACGCCGCTAGGCTTTGTTTTTGCATCATATTCTTAAGGCGAGAGCAACAGCTGAGCAGAGAAGCATAACACAGCAGCCAGCCCAACCCAACTCTGATTAGAAGGAAGCAGCCCGCTTTTCGTATTTATTTCCTTCAGCATTTCCCGGTAAGTTTCAGTTGTTGTTGTAATTCTAATGAGAATATAAAAGCCTTTCAAGTGTACTTAGGGTTTATGTATTTTTTTCCCCTATTTTTCGATTTTTTTTAACAAGTGCGTAATTTCGCATTGGGTTTGAGTTTTTATTGATTTTCGGCTTGTAATTATATGACTATTAGTTTGTTTTTTGTGCGTTCTCATTGTTCTTGTCCGATTTTCAAGCCGTGCCTAACCTTGACATTCGCTTTCCATACCAATTTATGTGCATACCAATGTGTGTGTGTGCGAGAGAGAGAGAGAGAGAGAGCGTATGTGTGTGTGAGTAAGCGTGCAGCCGGCACTTACAGTCCAATTGAGTGTTGGGTCACTGGCGGCCTTGAGCCTAGAAGCTTCTAATTTGATTTTCTAATCAACTTGAAAACTTATCACTGTATATATGTACATATGTACATACATACATACATACATACATACATACATACACATATATGTGTACATACACACAAGCATACATACATACACGCACACATATGAGTATGTTCTGTTAAATATCGTACGCGATTAATTAACTGCCAGTCACATTTCTGTGAAGTCATTCACATGCCAAATTGGTCTGCTTTATATGTACATATACGATATGTTTTTAAGCGTGATTTTATTTTTATTCTCGATCACTAATTAATTGATAAAGTGCTTCACAAAACACGCTCACACACACACACACACACACACACACACACACACACACACACACACACACACACACACACATGCATACTATGATAATATATGCGGCTGCTGTGTCGTCACTGAGCCATTACTCATGCACAAGTCGCGTGTGATAAACAAAAAGTAAATTACTTTTTAAACGGGTTTATGCATCGGGTGAGTGAGTGGGAGAGCGAGAGAGAGGAGTGGTGTTGGGTCGAGCGGGTGTAGCTTTGAAGTTCAAGGCACTCCGCGCGAGAAGAGAAAATAAAAGTTGAGCGAGAGAGCGAAAGAGATCACACACGCACACACACATATATACATACGCACATATTGACATCTGCTTTGCATGTGCTCTCTCTCTCCCTCTCTTCCTCTCTCTCTCTCTCACGCACACACACATGTGAGCTGCAAATTTCACCACAAGAACAAACAGCAAACTGAAACTATAGATAACCGAATGACAGCGACGGCATGCACTAGCGAATTTGCCGAATTAGCATATTATGGCTGGGCCGAAAGACTCGCAAATATCATCGTGAGTCAGCACAAAAAGCGCACAAACTCGCCATGACTCACGATAGGGCACGACACGACACGAGACGATTTGGAACGGCACGACACCACGACACGACACGACACGAATGTGCTTGCACTTGGCCTCGCAAACAACAGTTACGCATAGACACGATCGATTCCTATCGCAATCATTGTTTAGTTCCCTTACAGCAAACACTCACACACACACACAAACGGACACATTAATAGATAACTATTGTATGTTTTATTTATCTATTGTGTGCAAAAGTTGACCTTGCCATTTATTAGTTCATTAAAGTCTCTCTCAATGCCCCTTGGTGCCGCCGTTCATGGGCTAATCGCTTTGTGAAATGACGACGCAAAAACTCAATGGACACCAAAAAATACTGACTAAATGCTGAACTAAAGAAGTTTCTCGCTTCTCTGAATGTGAAAACAAAAAGGGAAATTTCACAAACAGAAAGGAATACCAGAGAAGTTTCTCGAATCTGAAATACTCTCTAAAAAATACACAGTCATTGAGATACGGATGTTTCTAAAGATATCAAATGTCATCGTTTGTATGCATTTCTCAGATATTAAATTATAGTTGGAAAGTAAATAAAAATGAGCTTTCTCGAAATTTGATTATGATGAAATAAATTTTTGATATAATCTTTTAGCTTAATTGAGTTTAAAAGATCTTACGATCTTGTCAGGATAATTTAAAACTCATTCTTTGAATTCTGTTTTCTTTGATTGATTGTATATGAATATTGGGTCATTTCATCGATCATTGCTGGATTATCTGCTTATCGTGAACATAAAATTTCGTTTCCAGAGAGTTCTTTCCAATGTTAATAGAATGAAGATAAGATAGAGAATATTTGTGAATTTCATTATTACAGGGCATTTTGTAGTCGACCATGCGAAATAGTAGATGAAAATAAAAGTCAGATAAGATGAGTTAGGCATACGAAACGTTTATGGTCCTCTGCGATTACAATATATAGAGGCATACATACTATATATAGATAGGTAAAACCATATCAAACTGGGCGATAGATAAAATAGCATTTTTTATTGCAGTGGTATAGTGTAGCTGGCTTACCCTATATTTTCATAAATCACCCCTAGTCAGTTATCTAAGCGTATCTCTAGGCCTTTAAATAGTTTTATCCCATTCGCCTGGCATTCAGTGTGCCCTATGATAAGACACCTGTCCAACTTGTAAGGTTTATTAGTCATAAATTTGATCATATAACCGACTGTTGGCCCTAATGAGATTTCTGTTTTTGTTGTTGAGTGTAATATAATTGAAAATATGGTAATACGTATATCTATATACATACATATATACATTGGTTTATGTATTCCAAGATAAATGACAATGCAACTAATTTTGAAGTTATTCAAATATTATTTTAGCGCCCAATAAATATTTCTTTTCACTTCTTAATACCCGTTCTATACCCTTATATCAGATAGAATCCAAAATTGATTCCACATTTTAAACTGTGAAACAGCTCTGCAGATTTGCGGCATATCTCGTCTAGAAGTTCTTCAGACTTGCAATTATTTGATGAGATATACACATATTTGTATCTATATAGTTCTATATATCGTATGACATATACGATTATATGATGTGCTGCTCGCTCTCAGCTGCCTCCCCTTCAATTAGTAAGCTCAATTTAGATGGCGCTGCTTAATTGACCATATAATTGACTATATAAATACACATATGAATACATATGTAGATATGTTCTAGTGCGTCATCATCATCTTCATTGTAGTTCCCGTAGTTGCTATGATGACGATATCAATTGTTTTGCCATCATTTTGCAGTGCGTCATTTTAAGGGCTGAAGTTTAATTTGGAGTGGTTTGATTATTTCCACGCTTCTATTTACCCATCCGATGAGATAAATGACTGAAATAGCACCAGCGATTGCATAAGACTATGTGCAATAAACCTGTAATCCTGACTTGAGCAACAAATAGAAGTATATTAGCTGTATCAGTATCAGTATCTAAGCTAGCTCAATATCTAAGTCGGGAAACATCGAGACATAGTGCATACAAAACGGACCGAAGGGTATTCGGCAGTCGACAACGTCTGGCCTATCGCCAGCTTGTCTACGTCTTACCAATGAAAACCTGTTTAAATAAATTTTCAACAAAATTCACAAATTATTATAAATAACAGTTGAACTTTATTGTCGGCTCAATTTGCACAAGTGCTTTAGACAATTTGATATCAGCGTCAATTCCTGGCGGCTCTAAAAATACAAAATCAACAAATTGGCAACAAGAAAGCCAAAAGTAAATACAAACAATGATGAAGAGAAGAAAAAGAAGTTATTAAAAGTTGGCCAGATGCGTGAGGATCTCCTCGTGGCCGAACAAAAGAAATCGAATTCTAGGTAAATTATTTTATATACATACATACATATATAGAGATATTTATATACATACATATATGGGTATATTCTATAACCGATAATAAATCCAATTATTGGCAATGAAAATATAATCTGATTTTCATCTGCAGTTAGTCAAGTACTTGACTCTTGTGAAATACCCACAGTTCATGTTTATTTTTGGTTCTTGAAGCAGGCACCGAACCGGTTCGACTCCGTGATATCAGCTCACATTTTCGGTTTAAAAGCAAAGCGACTCAGGAAACAGATCTCCCGATCAGTTAAGCAATCGGTCAAGCAGCCAGTGAGTGAGTCAACCAATCAATTAAAGGATCCCACGGATAGCCTATCTATTATTGAGTCAGTCTTTAAGGTCGTAACTCAGCCAATCTAATTGTTAAGCGGTTGAACAGTCTTGTTGTAATTCAGTGAATCCAATCAATCAATCAATCAGTCATTTGATATAACATTCCGAAACTAACTCAGTCAATCAATTGATAACTCAATCTAATAGTCATTTGCTATAGAAGTCAATCATTAAGTCAGTCAATCATTAAGATCTAATTCTCAGTTAAGTAACCACTTAGCATTCAATCATTTAACTGCTCAATCAATAAACGTTTAGAAACTAGCTTAGTCCCTCAATCAATCTAATAGGCATTTGGCATAATCAATAAGATAGTCAATGTAGCAATACATCATCAATCAGTCGGATAGTCAGTCAACTTCTCTGTTAAACAGTTCTCAGTCAATCAGTCATTTGAGTTAGAATTCAATCATTTAACTGCTCAATCAATAAACGTTTAGAAACTAGCTCAGTCCCTCAATCAATCTAATAGTCATTTGGCATATATGTAAGCTAATCGTTCAGTCAGCCAGTCTATCTCTAGCACAGGCAATAATCCGGCAATCAGCTAGTTGGCCAGTCAATCAGACAGCGCATTAGCTATTCATTCATTCAATCAGCGCAAAGTGCTCAGTCAATAAGTCAATTGATGAATCAAACGGTTTATCACTTTGTCAATCAATAGACAGTCGTCAATCAGAGCAAAGCGCAAAAGCAAACCGAGAATTTGTCCCATTGACAGCTACCAAATTTAGAGACGCATTTTCACAAGTAATTCGCACATGTATACATACACACATATAGTGTATACATACGTACATATATGTATATGTACATATGTGCTTGTCCACACACGACTTATCTATGCAATAATGTACCCTCTGCTCTCTCAGCGGGCTCTTACAATTCTATTACGTCGCAATTGCTTTTTCTTGCGCTGTTTGTTTGTTTGGTTTTTTTTCGTGTTTAGTGTCGGCCGACACTTAATTTGATTTTCCTCTTTCGCCCTCTGTTCTGCTCCCAGTCAATCGACGTCTGCTTCTCTTCTCTTCTCTTCTGTTTTTTTTTTTGTTTTTGCTGCATTCGTAATTTTGCTCGTTTTATGAGTCGTATACGTAATCTGTCCTAATCTCGTATGGCGTGCAATTATTTCAAGTGCAACGACTGCAATTTCCTCTATAGCATATGCGAGCATGGCCAACCATTGGCAATTTGTTTACATTCCGTTACAGATAAACCCAAAGTATATATATATATATATATATATATATATATATAGATATATGTACATATGTAATGTATTCACATTCTATTCTCTAGATACATTTGTATCTGTATCTAGCGCTGCGCAGCTGTAGCTAGACTTTGTATGTTTTCTATTTCATTTGCCTACTTTGTTTGGCCCTGAAAATTGGCTATTTCTGTTGTTGTTGCTGTTGCTGTTGCTTTTATTGTTGTTGTTATTGTTGCTGTTGTTGCATGTTTGTATTGGCTCTTTCCGCATTTGATTCGCGACTTTAGCTTATTACGTATACGCCTCATTGTGCACTCCAAGCAAGCGCTCAAGCAGCTCAACAAGCTGTGCTGTAAGGGTTTTTCATCCTCCGTTTATCAGCACTACTTATATCACACACACACACACACACGCAGGCACACGCGCACACACTGTACACCTGCATAATATATTTTACAACACATGCTTATCAACTTGAATCGGGCTTATCAAATTGTGTTTCCTTTTATCACACACTTCTATTGATACACGCATGTAAATGCTTGTTTTGTTGAACTGCTCGACTCATTGAATACCCTGTAAATTGCGCAATCATCAAACTCGTTTGATGTTGTCTAATTACGGGTTAAGTGCCAGCTTAAAGTCGGCCAATCAAACGAATTTAATTGCATATCGAGACTTGAACCGCGTGTTGACTACTATTTGAAATAATTATATATATCTTTCTATATATGTATGTATATCTGTATATATACATACATACATACATACATACATATGCATATCTTCCGCAATTTGGAAATGTTCCACTTGTGAATTAAGTGCTTTTGCAAATGGAAATTGATTTTGACCATCGACTGAGTTGTTATACCTTTTCCCCGATACCCTATTTAGATCTACTAAAACTTAAAGCTTTTCAACCGATCCATTTTTATGAGGCTGAGCATTAAAAAAATTAGCAAAATCATAAAAAAAGCTATAAGTGAAATTCAAGCCGTGTACAAAATGCGAATCAGGCGCGCTCTCCCTCTCTGTCTCTCTCTTTCTCTCTATTCCTATCTCCCTCTCTCTCTCTCTCTCACACACGTATTTAGCTATTTGTATGGTGAGCACACACACACATACGCACACGCCTAAGCACACACAGACACATTTAATGGCTTCGCAGAATTTCAGCAATTTGTTCAAAGCGTTTGCCGGTAAAGCGAGTTGCGTTGGTCAGTATAGAATGTACGTCAGATACATGTGCTCGCATACAAGGGTATACATGTACAGTGTAGCCTCGCCATAACGAATATGAGGTGAACCAGAAAATTGTTCGTTATATCTATTGATTCGCTATAGGTATTTATTAGTAAAAGGGACTAAAGAAAAATTCGTTATGTTGAGTTTTTCGTTATATCGAGGTTTCACTGTATAACATATCTATGTACATAGTGCATATATGTATGTACATATCAGTATTTCTATATACACACACGCCAGGCGTTGGAAAAAGGGCACATAATTTGGCCAACTAATTGCTCCGCTGAGTGTTTTTAACATTTTACAGCCGTTGCTTATCTAAACATTTCGACCCCCCTAGAGCTAGCTTCAAGACCAATGAAGTTAAAAGAAATGTTAACATATTCATAATATAACCGTCGCATCTATGTACACTCGATAACATAAGCGCATATGTTAGAAAAATTACAGAAAATTATCTTGAATTGGAAAGGACTTGATTGCAAAATTTATGATTATATATGATTAAATATATATAAATAATATTTTATAAATAATCCATGCTTCGTTTAGGCTAATCAGAAGGAAATAGCAAACATTTCTCGTTTGACAGGCTGCGAATTTTGAAAGCACTTCAAATGATAACTTAACTGTTCGAGGGTTTTTTACGACCTTGAAGTGGGTATAATATAATAATTGAAAATGCCATAATTGTTAGCCGTCAACATATAAAAATAGAGTTTAACGATTCAATATATTGTCTATATATATATAAATATAAATATATATATATACCTGAAACTGTCTGGCCACCTCCAATGAAAAGTTTTAATCTGCAGCTAATTTGAGCGGCGACAGTGGGGATTTAAGGCTAAATTTTAAATAATATAATGTGATAGATGCCCCTGTGGGCTTCTGGGGCGTGAAATAGTATTTTGCTGTCGGTTGCGTCCGACGTATCTGCGATTTCTCAAAATATGTGACTTATTTATAGATGCGAATCAAATACTTTATTATATTACATCAATAGGAACAATTTGTTTGAAAGAAATCTCTAAAGTATTCAAGAATTAATTTAAGAGCATTTAAACTTCACCATACTGAAAATATTTTTTTATATCTTGATTCTAATTTTATTAGCTACCTTTATTTTATTTTGATGGCTTCGCATTACCCAATTTATAGTCGCAAAAAAGTTACATTTGATTTGCACTTATAAATATTGTGTAAATTATTAGGCAATATGGACGGGGATAATATATATAATAAAGTACTATTATATAGTACCATTCTAACACTGACTAAGTCAATTATACATCGTTTTTTTTTCAGAAATGATGGATATTATAATTGTGTTTTTCCTTTATTTCTACTTCAATCTGCTCTTTGTGTTCCACTAAAGTCTGTGGTGTATGAAATTAGTTTTACATTGAACTTCTCACTAATGTGTGTAATTTTAGTTGAAATTAACTACAGCTGCTACTAGGCGAGACCCGCATAGTTGAAACCTTTTCGATTCTGTGCGGAATGCAGCTGATGCATAATGTACTCGATTGTGCAAACGCATTCGGACAGCTGTGCCTTTATGGGTTCCACGAATAGAAAACCAATCGCCGTATTCAAATAAAACATTCAAGTGAAACAAAGAAAGTAACAGAAGCCAACAACATAGAAAGCCCATTAGCTGACCAAGTTACAGCGCTCCTCCTTCTCCCTGCTTATATAATATTCTCTTTGAGCAAAGGCATCCGCGTACAGTCATAGTTGTTTCTGTTTCTGTAAATACGATTTATGATGCGTCAGATACAACGTCGCTTTCCTTCTGGAGATTCTGGAGATCATGTTAGCTGCGATCTTCAAGTCCTTATCTTATTTATGGTCACTTACCAGAAATATCTTTACGTTTATCTAACTGGTAAATATATAGTGTTGATATTAGCACGTTAAATGTAGTCGGTATTCCAGGCTTGAGATATGTTACTATGAAGATGCTTATGTTGTATGTAACTGATAAGCTGACTTGTAAATATATCTTTGGAAATGTATGGCAAATATTTACCATCAAGAACAATTTGGCATTCAAGTTGATCTGCATGGTACACATTTATATATAAATGATAAAATTTGACATAAAGATGACATCTAACTTTTATATATTTACCATGAAGATGTTCAGCATTCGATATTAGTACATATCCAATGTACGATCTAACTGAATGGAGGGAGGATGTAGTTTGATCAGCCCTCGGGCAATACTTATGTAGCTTTACTATGTATGTAGCTACTGGCTAGAAGTTATGGTGTATCAAATTACGACCCCGTCTAATTATAATCTTTATAGTCTAATAAATCAAAACGCCGGCCCAATGTAGCAATTGCAATCTATAATAAACAAAATATAAATCCACATAGCTAGAATTAATAATAATAAAAAGTATTTTTTATTTTTACTTGACGATTGCTATTAAATATGCATAATAAATCAAATAGTCCAAATAATTATAATGGCAATCAAGAGTTTCAAGTGCCCAACCAAACATTCCACACTCCATCGTCCACCTTCTTCAGCAATAGCGACATCCGCTCCAAGATATGAGAGTCCCACTTCCACGCGCACAGTGGTACCAACTGATGATTGTTTGTGCAAAATAAATAAATAAAGGAATACAGTTTTGAGAACATATAAATATATAGAATACCCTTACAGATTATTAGTATAAGAATATATATCAGAATCTTTCGAAGTATTTATTTATCATTCCATATAAACTAGTTTCAGTTCTTAAGTTTACTTAGGCATGTCTGTTGGAGGCAGTACAGTTCTTATACATATATCAAGCAAAAAGCTCCATGCCTGTTATATATACAGAGAATTCATAGTATATGCGCTTACTCGGATAATAAGCTATTTCCTGCTAAGTCTTGAGCTCCGATTTCATGAATATGACTATATAAACATATGAATGTGTATTTATATTTAATTTGTTTATTTAATGGTAATTCTAGAGTTTTCATGCCTTAGCCATAGTTTAAACTAGCAATATGATCACTTGAATTATATCCTATTCCTATTCCCATTCCCAATAATCAAACATACGTTATGGCACCGTTTTTCGCTGGAACGCGCCACTGTGCGGCGCAGATCTGGCAACGGATTAATTCTCGTTGTTGTTGTCGGCTTCGTCATCGGCAACGGCGGTAGTGGCTATCGATGGATGAATGGATCGATGAATGATCGTTGGATCGGGTACGAAGCACTGTTCTGATTGTCCGAGCGGCGTTCACATCCACTACATAAGTAATCGGAGTCTGGTCGTGGGCATATTTAGTAGAGGTTTAGCCGTGAAGCGATCAAGTTCTAGTTGCCTCTCGTCTTTCTAAAGGGGGCTCTCCGAAATAGAGTGCATCAGTATTATTTTAAAGCGCAACTAGCCAACGTATCCGAGGTATACCACGCTTGTTTCTTCTCCTTTTTTTTTTAAGTTTTCAATTTAAAGTGAAATTGAATTTGAATTTGAATTTGAATATGAAGAAAAAGAAAAAGAACTTTAAACTTGAGTTGCTCCTGTGACGTATTCTAAAACGACATTTGATGAAATATAGTTCAATTCATAGTGCGATTACTCAACGATAAGCATCACTAATCAATTAATTAAATCAAATTGTCGCATCTCAGGCAGCTTAATTAACGTTCCAAGCCGGCTCCGTTCCATAGAATAGTGTGTCGCAAGGCGAACTCAGGTCGAGCATTACGATTCTATTGCAATCAATTGAGCGTCTCAAGACAAATATCTCGGTCTCTATCTCCATCTCAGCTCTTACACAATCCACTTTGCATAGTTACAGGTGACTCTGTACAGAGAGAAGAGATAGTTGCGATGCAAATAGTCAACTCTGATGTAACTGATTTCCACTAAAAGTCAGCTTGAGCTATAGCTAGCAAACAGCCATTGTTGCATAACAAGTGCTTAGTGATATCTATCGGATCAATGCACTCTATTGTGCATTGAGGTATCAATTGATCAAATTGCTCATAGTTAAGTTTCTCTTGAAATGATAGAATGTCTTTATTTGCATATGATCCATATCCCATTACTGGGCAACAAAATTGCTATTAAGCTGTTCGAAATTCCTTCATCAGTCTCGAGACTCACTGCTAGTCTGCTTACCAAAAAGTTGTATATAGCTCTAAGCTCTCTATTCTATAGTTTTTATAGCAACAATTTTTGTTTTTGTTCTTTTTTTTTGGTAACTAGTTCCATTGAAATATATAATTACTGTCACAGCTGAGCGATTTGGTATTTGCTAACAGTCGTAATAAAAACGACGAGAAAACCGGTGCCACGAATATTACAATTCGGTTATTGGGTTTGAGTTTCAATTTCAATACAATACTACAAGATTTACATATATCTAATATATGTATATGCATACATATATGTATATAGTAGAGAATCACAGTTGAGACTAAATCGAAACAAAGTTGCTCAGATGACAATACTATATTTATAGAGGGAGTTTTCTCCATTTGATAGCATCGAAGAAGCTGTACAGCGATCACATGCTGAAATTAATTGAGGAAGATCCAAATCAATGGATCTCATTAGTCCTTTCACTTGATAGAGGATTCGAAGTTTGTGAAAATTGAATAATATTAGAAATTCTTATTCCAAGAAAGAGTATAGGAAAAGCAGCATATATAGGGATACAGTTTTGAGAACATATAAATATATAGAATACTCTTGCAGAGTAATAGTATTAGAAATCTTAAGTAGGGATGTAGGAAAAGCATATATATACATATAATATATATATATATATATATATATATATATATATATATATATATATATATATATATATATATATATATATATATATATATAATATACCTTTTATAGCTTTAAGATTTATAGCCAATATCCTTCACGAGCTACACAAGTTCATTGCAGTTCTTTCTAAGCTATGAATCTTGCCTGAAACTTACAGCTGCAGGTGTTGCTATGTACAGCAAATGGGGCATATATACAAATCATTCGAAGCGAATCACTATATCATTAAGTTTTCAATTTTAATAAAATATATATATATATATATATATATATATATATATATATATATATATATATATATATATTTATATATATATATATTTATATATAGGGAGAGAGTGTACAAAATAGCTATCAACAGTTATAATTTGTGTTATCAATAACATGATTAATTTTCTTTACTTTTATATAAATACTGTTGAGGGTATTATTGGGGCTTTATCGATTTACCATTTATTTATTTTAAGCCCATCAATTAATAAATTGAATTGAACCCTAGCAACTATATTAATCAAACACATCTAATCGCGGTCAGACGATTTTCTTTTACTATTCATAAATATTAATTTCACGTTAAAGCCAACCACCGAGCACTCTGTCGGCATTTCAGATAGCAACGGATAGATAGATGATAATACAACGCATATATTTTGTAGCTAACTTAATCCATCGCCTTTCTATGCAATTCTCAATGCTTATGTTGACGGCATATGTTAGCTATGGGCACATAACTTTAGCGCTTAGATTCGATGCACCTGTTGCTGTGCCGGAACATTGGCCTATCTGGCACTCGACTGGGCGATTAGGTTTTTACGATTTGTGCAGCTCTTGAAATACTTTTATTTGGATGTATGTGATTTGAATCTTGAGACTTGAATTGGTTTTTCTTTCAAAAGATTAATTTCAATCAGTTTCTTGACCAGAGCGAGAGTGAGAGGGAGATAGACTTGGGAGCTGTGAGTTTTCCTTTGACACTGGGCTCAAAATTGACAGAAGTTCAAAATTACAAACGTATCTAAATGTGACAAACTATCCCTTGCTCCCTCTCTCTCTCCCTCTCTCTCTCTCTTCATCGCTCTCTCTCTCTCTTCATCGCTCTCTCTCCCTCTCCATCTCCATCTCTGTGTATGCCGCTGTTCCTTCAATCCCACTTTGCTCTTTGTATTATCTCTCATCATCTCTCCTTTCTCTCTTTGCACTTGCAGCAATGGGCCTATTGAGCGAGGGCAATCCACTCTCCTGGGAGGAGACCAAGAAACTAGTAGATCATGTTCGGGAGCATGGAATCAATCAGTTCATCCATCTATATCACAGACTTAAGGATCGCCAGGGCGATATACTGAAGTGGGGCGACGAGGTGGAATATATAATTGTGAAGTTCGATGATGAGCAGAAGGTGGCGCGCGTTTCGCTGAAGGCCAAGGATCTTCTGGCGAAACTCAATGAGAAGGAGCTGGCCGATCCCAACGGCGTGAAGTCGCTGTGGCGTCCCGAATATGGCGCCTACATGATCGAAGGCACACCGGGCAAGCCCTTTGGCGGGCTAATGGCGCACTTCAATTTGGTGGAGGCCAATATGCGGTATCGCCGCGAGGAGGTCACCGAGCTGCTGGCCAGCGACGAGTGTGTGATGTCCATAACGAACTTTCCGCGTCTCGGTGCGCCCAACTTTACGTATCCGGTGCACCTGCCGCGTCCCGAGGATCCGCTCAGCTCGGCCCGTTCGCTATACTTTCCCGATGAGGCCATATTTCCGGGCCATCCACGATTCAAGACGCTCACGCGCAACATTCGCATGCGACGCGGCGAGAAGGTCTCCATCAAGCTGAAGGGTAAGCTCCATAGCATTCCACCCGCGTCCTCCTCCTGTCCAATTGCTAATCACTGAAATCCCTCTGCAGTCTTCAAGGATGTCAATACAAAGCTGCCCGTGGAGGGTGCACCGCCTGGCGAGCCGGATGTCGTGCTCCTGGATGCAATGGGCTTCGGTATGGGCTGCTGCTGCCTCCAGCTAACGTTCCAGGCGTGCAACATAACCGAGGCGCGTCGGCTCTATGATCAACTGGCACCACTTTGCCCCATTATGTTGGCCTTGACCGCCGCCTCGCCTGTTTATCGCGGCTATCTGACCGAGTCGGACTGCCGCTGGAATGTGATTAGCTCCTCGGTGGACTGCCGCACTGAGGAGGAGCGCGGCCTGGTGCCGCTTAAGGAAAACAAATTTCGTATTGCGAAGTCGCGCTATGACTCCATCGATTCGTATCTGTCGCCCGAGGGGGCCAAGTACAACGACGTGAAGCTCACCTACGACGAGGATGTCTACAAGCGCCTCGTCGAGGGCGGCATCGATCATCTGTTGGCCCAGCATGTGGCCCATTTGTTCATCCGGGACACCGTGTCGCTGTTCAGCGAGAAGGTCCATCAGAATGATGAGGAGGACACGGATCACTTCGAGAATATCCAGTCAACCAATTGGCAAACGATGCGCTTCAAGCCGCCGCCCCCGAACAGCTCCATCGGCTGGCGTGTCGAGTTTCGTCCTTGCGAGGCCCAAATCTCCGACTTTGAAAATGCGGCGATTGTCTGCTTCGTGGTGCTGCTGACCCGTGTCATCCTGTCGTATCAGCTGAATTTCTTGACGCCCATCAGTAAGGTCGACGAGAACATGCAAACGGCCCAGAAGCGCGACGCGTGCCGCAAGGAGAAGTTCTGGTTCCGCAAGTCGTCCAAGTCGACGGAACAGCGCGCTGCCTGTGTCCAGCTCAACGGCACCTCGGCAGCCACCAATGGCAGCAGCAATGCGACCGACCCGATGGCCCTGTTCAATGGCACAGCCAAGCTGAATGGCCATGGCCATGGCAATGGACTAAATGGCAACGCCGACAACAACAGCAACACCAATGGGACCCACATGCAGAATGGCGGAGGCACTGACAGTGATCACACCGATACGGATGATGAGGAGACCGAGCTGTTCCAGCTGCTCTCCATCAACGAGATCTTCAATGGCAAGGTGAGTGCCGGAGGGGAGAACAGGGGTAGCCAGAGAAGCTGAATAACCGTTATTTAACTATTTTCAGCCCGGCGTATTCCCTGGCCTGGTGCCGCTAATACGCAGCTATCTGCAGTCGATGGAGGTGGACACGGACACGCACTGCACTATTGAACAGTATCTGCGCTTCATACAGAAGCGCGCCGCCGGGGAGCTGATCACCACGGCCACCTGGATACGTGAGCAGGTGCTCAGCCATCCGGACTACAAGTGAGTGGGGCATAGATCTATCTCTATGCAAAGCGTGTCTATAATGATTTTCCGATTGGCCATTGCAGAAAGGATTCGGTAGTCAGCGATCGGATCAACTACGATCTGCTCAAGAGCATACAGCGCATACAGGAGGGCAAGCACGTGGAGCCGGCCCTTCTCGGCCAGGGCAATCATTCCAAGACGAAAGATTTCATTCCGCCCGCACTTCAGAAGCAGCTGGCCAAGACGGGCTGTTGCGAGGACAAATGATCGCGTTGACTCAACTCGCCGATAAAACACACCTATACACAAATATATACACACACAGACAGACAGACTTTCACACACATACACACACATACACAAAAAACCAACAACAAAATCCAAAAATGCAAAAAGCAACCGACTCTACATATATATATACGTATATATGTATACATATATAAATGATACATTTATATATGTATGTTGTATGTTGCGCGGCAAAATGTTAGCCGAAGCGCAGGCTGAGTGAAGCCAGAGCGGATCAGCCAGACCAGACAGAAGCCAGCAGCTGTGGATAACGGAATGCGCAACGCAGCGAGGGAAAGAGTAAGAGAGTGCCTCGCGCCTCGTGTCGCGTGCGTCGCACTCGCGCTGCGTTCGGTCTTTCGTTGGGGAGCAACATTTATGAATATTAATATTTTTGTAGCATGATTCTTAACAATTTACAACAGACCACAAAATCGAAGCGATAGAGAATGAGAGATATCTAGAGAAAGTGAGAACGACAGAGTGAGAGCTAGAGAACGCCGGCTTAGGGCTTACGTAGAAAAGGCGAATACGCTGTTCACCAGTGGCAGCAAAAAGATGTTGATTGAACTGGGCTGGCGAGTGGGCGTGTTGCGCTATATATATATATATATATATATATATATATATATATATATATATATATATATATATATATATATATATATATATATATATATATATATATATATATATATATATATATATATATATATATAACAGAAAACCAAATCAAAAAACAAAATTATATAATTAATACAACAACTTTTAGCTATTGGCTATTTCTTTATATATTTTTTCTATTGTATCTGCGTATATATAAATATATATATATATATATATATTTGTTTTGTATTATTATTACTACGATTGTGTTAGAAAGTGCCCCTGCAGGCCCGGGAGAAATCTCAACCAAGTGCCGTTCCATATGACGCGATAAACAAAAATTAATTAAATAAAAAACAATTAAAAATAATAATAATGCATGCCTAAAACGGAATAGTTCAAAGTCAACCAAGTTGTTTATTTTATATATATATATATATATATATATATATATTGATATTGTTTGGTTTCTTTTTTAACTGTGCTTAGAGAACTTTTATATGTATATGATAAAAAGAAAGTGGAATGGAAAGAGAGAGCGAAAGCGAAGGAGAGAAACTTGTGCTATTATAATTTATTATGCGTAACTGTACTACGAACACATTATTAATATTATTTTTATTATTATTATTTTACCTATTATAAATATGAGAAATATTATTATTAATGCAGCCAAGCAAATAAAGCAAAAACAAATTAAAAACTATTGTTAAAACTTAATTTGTTACAAAAATTAAACAACAAAAAATCAAAATTATATTAAAAAAAAAACAAACAAAAATTACAAAAGTTGTTCTTTAAACAATTCAAAAACCAAAAAAACATATATACAAACATAAATAGAACTTATGAAAGGAAATCAAATTTATAAACATATATTTATAACTGTTTTTGCATAACCATTTTGTACGGTGCATAGATACATATATATATAAAAAGGATATATAAACAATATATATATATATGTTCCTTTTCCATCGAACGTTATGACAAATGCCTTCTGAATGAAAAATCGATTTCATATTCACAACAAATGTACTTAGGACTTATGATTAGTTAAAAGACAGCGTTAATTAGGGGACAACAAGTTGGGTTATGGTGCAACGGAGGTTAGGGAAATATTGAACTTTTATCTAGACTAGCGTTAATAGAGAATTCAAGGAGTTGGACGCTAAACACCTTTACATATACATACATATATAACAAATTGACTTGACTAAACAATTCTTTAATTAACTCACATTGTACTTATATAAAAACAAGCATATATATATATATATATATATATATATATATATATATATATATATATATATATATATATATATATATATATATATATAATATTTTATTTAGCCAATTTAAATGAAATGTACAGCACTTGAAAATTGTTTTGCACATGGCATGGTGAGCACAGCATTTAAGTTTATATATATGTATATATATATATATATATATATATATATATATATATATATATATATATATATATATATTATTAAAAATGTATTTCGGTATATGTTGAATTTTTGTTTGAAAATTGATTGCCTACCCTGCCCATGAGCGCAAACACAGTATTTTGATAATATCAAGTGCATATTATTATCTACATATGTATACCAATCACTAAATGCAAATAAAACAAAAAAAAAAATATTTGCAACAAATTCGGAGTTTGATTCATTTTTGCCAGCGGATCAGCGTACAAATTTCAATTCAGCTTTTAGCATAAATGTAACGCATTTTGCGTCTGCGTTGCTCCGTTTTGCGCTATGTTAATGTTATCAGGGGCATGCTAGCTTTACGTTGAGCTTGCTACGTTGTTTTATTCGTTTTGTTTACATCCGAGCTACATTAACATTGAACTCACCATATATATATTTTATTTATTTTTGGCTGACAACGTGCGTTTAAATGTTACGTTGGATGCTCACTCATCTGTGTGTCAAAGCATTTAGCGTTGTCCGAGTGCTGCGTATTTCTGTTCTGCATTTACACATGTTTAACTATAGTTTAGTAAAGTATTGAAATCAGCTGGAAACAACACATAAAATCGCTATGTGAACTGTGAGCTACGTCACGTAGTCTATGGAGAATCAATTTGCATTTATGTACATAAAGTGCCCTTGTGCAAAGGATCTGATTATGATTAAGTGCATGATGCGTCACTGCAGCGATGCGCGTTGTTTTTGATTCGCATTCCGTACTCCGAGCAAAACAAACACGAAAAATACCGTTACATTGTAAGTCGCTGCGAGAGGGTGTGTAGATGTGTGCTTTTGGGTGGAGTACATGTGTATACATACAAACATACATGCGCATGTATTGGGAAGCTCTGTTGAATTCCTTTGCTCAGCAGCCGTTTTGACGCCTGCCTGTGCGTGTATGTGTGTGTGTGTGCGTGCTGCCGCTCTTTGCAAACACAGTTGGAGAGCCTAGGCAATAGGAAGGTGCACAGACACAGAGGAAAAAAATAAAAAAATGAATTTGCCAATAAATTGAAAACGGGGTAAACTAACACTAAATCAGTCGAGAATTGGTGGCAACAAATACAGTGCTCGTTCGTGGGGCAACAGGCGAAGTGTTGAGCTGGACGTGGGGCGTGATAAATGCCAGCCACAAAAGGCTGAACGGGGGTCTGTCTTCCTCCTGCTCCTGCTCTCCGATAGAATCTGACAACAACAAGTGATAAATAAACGCTGTCCAACTTGCAACGGTAAATAACATGTGTACACACGCATTACGGAAAAACGGAACACGCCCAGGGCGCTAGTCATAAAGTGTTTCATATGAAAAAGACGAAAGCAACAACGACAACAACAATAGCAGCGGCAGCGGCAGCGGCAGACAGTGTTGCCAAGTGTCGCAAAGTGTAACAATAAGTCGAATAAAAAACGTAACGTCCTTGGTAACGGCAAACGTCAAGAACTGGAACAGGCATAAAAAGAACAATAGGAAGAGACGTAAAAAAGACGGGAAGAAGAAAAAAACAAGTAAGAGTGCTCTAGTCGAGACTGCTCGACAAAGAGATCCCCTGAACCCTGCGAAGAACTGCGATTCCTAAGAGCCGCTAACATTCTCCGTTACTTTTATATGTATGTACATATGTAGCAAGCAATACATACACACACACAGACGCACGCACAAGAACACACACACAGACGCACGCACCAACACACAATCTGCTAACTCTGCATTATGACTCATCAGCTTCGCTGCTGCTGCAAGACGCCGATAATATGAGATATTAAATGTTTAATAACTTTTTTTCTAGTCGAACGATTTTGATCAAATTTGTGGGGCGTGATCATGACATTCATATGTGTGTATGTGCCCAAGCACAAGTCTCTAGTACTTGAAATGCGTGATTTAGCAATTTGAGGCGAAGGGGCAATTTGAGGGCGTGGCATCCAAAATTTAACAAAAACCGAAATTGCAGAAGGCTCAAATAACACTAAATGCAAAATTTGAAGACTCTAGCTAGAAAGATGAATTAAATAGAATTTTATAACTAAATGAAGATATCGGTTTTTAATCGATAACATTAAAACGATTATAGTTATCGAATATTTGAAACAAACTCGATCGAATCGTACAATACACGGACTTCCAAAAAAAATTTGAAGTCTCTAGCTCTTATATCTTCTGAGATCGACGCGTTCAAACATACGGACAGACGGACAGACGGACAGACGGACAGACAGACAGACGGACAGGGCTAAATCGACTCGGCTTCTCTCCCTGATCAAGAATATATATACTTTATGGGGTCTGCCACGCCTCCTTCTGCCTGTTACATACATTTTCACAAAACCATTATACCCTTTTTTCCCATTTTCAATGGGTTCAGGGTATAAAAACTGCTGCCCCACATAATTTTCTGCCAGTCGAGCAGCTAGAAATATTATTTAAAATTTCATCCCTCACATAAACAATGATACCCCTTTTGGATCGAACAGTATTTGGTACAATGTCACAATTAAGGCGAACCACAATACTGTATCCTTGAATATCAACATTTTCGTTTGCGTATGTAGACGCCTCAACGAAACATAATACTGACGACTGAAGCATTAGACTGTCAGACCGAATGTCTTGAATATGACAATGAATGCTCTCAGTATTATGAAAGAATATGTTGAAGGTGGAACTGTTAACTAAATGATCATAATGTGATCGAAGTTGTTTCACAGTCCGCAGTTGCAAAATTTGATTTTGGACCTTGTCTTCATTTCTAGGAGCTTTAGGAGGAACAAAATCTCCTATAATAAATAAACCTGAAGCAGCTGTTGCTCTACTACATGCTACGTATATAGAAGCACGCTGCATTCGAGGGCAAGTGTGGACCACCACTTTGCTGAGTATTCTGTCTTTGTTCGTTGGCCCTATAGAGAGGGTCTTGTCGGCGTCTCGACCGACGCGAAGTATCAGCCAATTGCTCCTGTTGCCTCACAGGAGAATTGGCTCGTCTAGTAGCGTGGTCCTCAGTATTCTGTCTTTGTTCGTTGGCCCTATAGAGAGGGTCTTGTCGGCGTCTCGACCGACGCGAAGTATCAGCCAATTGCTCCTGTTGCCTCACAGGAGAATTGACTCGTCTAGTAGCGTGGTCCTCAGTATTCTGTCTTTGTTCGTTGGCCCTATAGAGAGGGTCTTGTCGGCGTCTCGACCGACGCGAAGTATCAGCCAATTGCTCCTGTTGCCTCACAGGAGAATTGGCTCGTCTAGTAGCGTGATTCTCAGTATTCAGTCGCTGTTCGTTGGCCCTATAAGCTGTGTCTTGTCTACGACTTGAACGACGGGAGGTGTCAGCTAATTGCTCTAACCGTCTCGTAGTTGAGTTTCTTCGGGAAGTTGTGCGGAATAGGGTATTTAGGCTTTGATCTGATATTCTATTTAAAGAATTGTGCCTGCGCACTTGATTCCTTTGCCTATTCCTATTTCTCTCGCTTTGGCTAAACTCCTCGTTTTCTCTACGCTCTCGCAGAGTCTCTAAATTATTAATTCTTTCCTGCTCTGAATATTCAGCATTTGACCTATTTAACAAATTTCTATTACGTTGTCTCTGAGACCTATTAGATGCTGAAATTCTGTTTGTCCTAGGCATTTTAAAAGAGTTCTAACAAATAATAATAAAGTATATATATAAATAAATATCCTAAATCAATATTTGTTTACTTCTAAAAATATTAACTAAATTTCATGCACGTATATATATGTATGTGTATGTATGTAAGTTTATTAAATATATTTAATGTATTAGCAAATTATAATATAATATACGTAATATTAATAATATGTGTTAGTTTAATAAATATAATTGAAAGTCTTGAAAAAGACTGTAATAATAAACTTTAAAACTTGCTGTTCGTGCTCCAGAGTTGAAAAACACGCCTAACTCACGATCCGCGCAAAAGTTCCTTCTCTAACAGCAGCCGAAACACAAATCACACAAAGTGCAAATGTATATATATGTACATATATACATACATATGCACTCACACACACATAAAGCGTTTGACCGTTACAGTACAGATGGCCCGTTTGCGTTGATATGTGTATGTACTCACACATACACAAAGCGTTAAACCGTTGCAACACACACACACAGACACGTCTTCGATTCCCGCGAAATTAAATGTTTAGTAGATAGGTGCGAAATATACCAATCTTTTCAATGATTTTTTTTTTTAATTGAGGCGACGTAAAAATTTTATTTATTTCTATCACTCACACACACAACGGCAGAACATAACGGACTAATCGGAATATTTATTGTAATACTATTTAAACTGAAAACAATAATTGAATACTGCACTGTAATCGAATTTTTTTAAAAGAATTTCACTTGGAACCGAACAGCAAAGTTTAATATTTATTAATTAGCGAATATTTTTTAATTTAATAGATAATTTTAAATCGACCGTCAAAGATCGAGAGCTCACAATTATCTGTGTTGGTAGTCGCAGGTTACAGAGTAAATCTACATGCCGCCACAATTATCGAAAAGCAAAAAGTTAATTTTCAGTGTTGGGTAACACTCCAAATCTGTTCAACATGCATTTTCTATTTTATGAACCAGCAGAAATAAAAGAGAATAAGACTCATAACAAATTGTATACTTGGATTCTCACCGTATATAATAAATTTATATTACAAAACTTAAAAACAAAAATATTTTTTTTTTTAAAAAGCCCGCCAATTAAATGCATTATTTCAGTGTTTAAAAAGTCCATTTAAATAGAGGTGGGACTTTTGAAAATTTATTTACTTAGAAATAAATTAGAGTATGTACATCTGAAGAAATACGTGTTTGTATGTGTAAGTCATAGTCAAGGCCATACGTATGTATGCTTTTGCATGCAAGTACTGTAGAAAACAATATATGAATATGCTTATCGAATTTTTTTAATGTCATTACAAAGTAAAATATACTAATTATTTTCTTTTAACATTAACATTTAAAGGCTCTTATATTTATGTATGTATGAACTTACATGTCACTCAAAGCATATTGTAACACATACATACATATTTACTTACATACATATGTACATACTTAAAAATAAACATGAATTGTCAAAATAAATTAACGGAGGGCACAATGCGCTTTTATAGGTTGAGTTGGGAGAATTCTATACTATGAAAATCACGACTTTATTAGAAATAGTAATAGGTAGAAAATAAACAAAAAAACGAATAAATATTTAATAAAATAATAAAATAAGACCAGGCAGCTTTTTCAAAGCTAGAGCCAGCCAAGGCTCGAACTCAGAAAAAATATTGCGCTTCCTCCGCACCGTCGTCTCATCGTACACAGCCACCAATAGACGTTAATGCTTAGTTGGAAATGCAATACTAATATAACTGAAACAGAATTGGTTGAATAGAATTTGTAAAGAATACATAAATGTATCTACAGCATATGATCAACATATTTTATTGAATTTTTTTTTTTTTAAATTAAAAAAAGTATACAAATTCATTCTGATATTGGCTTTATTTGCAACTACCTTCAATTTAAAAATTTGGGGAAATTTGGAATCGGTATCCAAAATTTAACAAAAACCAAAATTGCACAAGAACACACACAGACGCAAGTACAAGCACACAATCTGCTAACTGTGCATTATGACTCATCAGCTTCGCTGCTGCTGCAAGACGCCGATAATATGAGATATTAATTGTTTAATAACTTTTTTTCTAGTCGAACGATTTTGATCAAATTTGTGGGGCGTGATCATGACATTCATATGTGTGTATGTGCCAAAGCACAAGTCTCTAGTACTTGAAATACGTGATTTAGCAATTTGAGGCGAAGGAGCAATTTGAGGGCGTGGCATCCAAAATTTAACAAAAACCGAAATTGCAGAAGGCTCAAATAACACTAAATGCTAAATTTGAAGACTCTAACTATAAAGATGAATTAAATAGAATTTTATAACTAAATGAAGATATCGGTTTTTAATCGATAACATTAAAACGATGATAGTTATCGAATATTTGAAACAAACTCGATCGAATCGTACTATACACGAACTTCCAAAAAAAATTTGAAGTCTCTAGCTCTTATATCTTCTGAAATCGACGCGTTCAAACATACGGACAGACGGACAGACGGACAGACGGACAGACGGACAGACGGACAGACGGACAGACGGACAGACAGACAGACGGACAGGGCTAAATCGACTCGGCTTCTCTCCCTGATCAAGAATATATATACTTTATGGGGTCTGCCACGCCTCCTTCTGCCTGTTACATACATTTTCACAAAACCATTATACCCTTTTTTCCCATTTTCAATGGGTTCAGGGTATAACAAGGTGTGCTCAAAAATATGGGTAAGTGGGCTGTTTTCAACATTTGACAAATTTGCATGTGTGTGTGTGTTTGTTTGAGTGTTTGTTTGAGTGTGAGTGTGTTTGTGTAGTCATTGCAGGTGACAATAGTCACAGACGCAATTGACAGCTGAATGGGTTAGATACAAAACGCCGAGAGCGCTGCTGAGAGAGCGCATACAAGAGAAACGAGAGTGTGAAGGCGCGCGCGTGAGAGCGAGCCGTTGCGAGTGCGAGAACGGAGCAGTGCTATGTCCTGTTATTTTTTGTTTTTATTACTACACACACCTAAAGCTTCTTTATGTGTGTGTGTGTGTGTGTGTGTGTGTGTGAACACAATGTAAACTAAGCAGGCTTAAAAGAACACGGCAAATGTACGCACACACACACACACACACACACACACACACACACACACACACACACACACACACACACACACACACACACACACACACACACACAATGTGAAAATTGCATTTTTCCTGTGCGCTTTTGTAATTTCTTTGACTTTACGCTGTTTTGTGTCGCCTTTCTTGATGCTTGTTTCCTCTTATTTTGCTACTGTCGCTTATTCGTTTCATGCGCTCGTGCCTTGCGCTCTGTGTGTTTGGTGTGTCTCTGTGTGTGTATAAATATATATACATATGTATATAAGTATTGTGAATGGCTGTATGTGTGTGTGTGTGGGCCAAGCCACAGAGACCGTTAGCTGTTTGGGCCCTCGGCAGTGAACTTTTTAGTGCCTGGCTGCCAGGAAGGGCCGCAAGGAAAAGCAAAATCCTCCGCGACTGCAACTCGAAATAGGTTTCGCTGCGTTCTGCGGTTGGTTTCTGTTGTCTCTCTGTATGTGTGTGCGCGCGCGCGCGCGTGTGTGTGTGTGTGTGTGTGCTTGTCACGCCCCTTTGACATTTCTTTGTTGCTTTTAAATGTACAGATATTAAACAATAGAACACTTTTGTCGTCTGTTTCGTTGCAGCAGCAGCAGCCCCAACATCGCCCACAACAGCAGCTGCAGCAACAACAACAGCTGCAGGACCGACAGCACCTGACAGCAGCAGCGGCGGCGACGGCGGCGGAGGCATCGACATAGGCAACGGCATCGAGATGCTGAAGGCTCTGTACGACTTTCAAGCGGTTTATCCGAAAACGATTAGCTTCGATGAGGGCGAATATTTCATACTCTATCAGACGTCCGCACGCCAACGGAACTGGTGGCAGGTGGTTAGCATGAAGGGCAACATTGGCTTCGTGCCATCCAATTACGTAATGAAGATTAAGGTAAGCAAAGTGCCTGCTCACAGCCCAAGTGGAGCGACAACTAATTAGCTTTTGCCTGTTCGTTCGCCAGGTGGAGCATGATTTTCTCATTAGCTTTCTCAACTCATCGATTGAGTCGCTGGAGAAGTGCACTGAGCCGGAGATTAATGGCATCATGTCCAAGGATGAGCTGCTCGACAGGCTGCGCGAGAAGAAGCATACCATGGAGCGCTTATATGCGGTTAGCATATACATATATATAAATATAAATATTGACAAATAGCTATGTATATACAGATATTTTTATAGATACATATACAGATACATTTACTGATACAGATACTGATGCATTCACACATAGGGATACAGATACATTGACTGATACAGATACATTCGAAGATTCATATGTAGATACAGATACAGTTAAAGATGCATTCAAAGATATATTGATTGATACAGATACTGATGCATTGACAGATACATATACAGATGCCCTTAAAGGGACATTCGCAGATACAGACAGAGATACAGATACATTCACAGATACACATACGTTCACAGCTACAGCTATAGCTACAGATACAGATACATTTACTAAAACATAGATAATCGATAGTAATTTTGTGTTTTGTTTGGCTCACCTTGCAGGAGAGCTCGGAGCGTGATGGTGACTCATCGCTGTCCTATTCGCACAGCTACAGCGACAAGCAGCAGCTGAGCGGGAGCCACAGCCATAGCCACAGCCACTCCCACCGGCACTCGCACACGCATCCGCATCAGCAGAAGTCGCAGCAGAATAGTCCGCCAGCGACGCAACGCCTGGACATGAGCAAGAAGAGCATGTCCAGTCCGGCGGTGGGCGTGAGTGTGCAGCAATCGATGCCGGAGTCCCCTAGCATGGGCAGCATGCAGCTGCAGAGCAGCAGCTGCACCATACAGACGCCACAGCAGCAGCAACAGCAGCAGCAGCCTCTGCCAGCGCCGCCACTGGTCGCCAGCACATCGGCTGCAGCGGCCGCACAAGTTGCTCAAGCACAAAAGGTCTGCAGCTCCGTTTCGGATGTGGCGCAGGACAACAGCATCACCTCAGAGCCGTCGGAGACAACAACAACAACCACGACCACCAGCGAGGATGTGGTGACCACGTACAAGGAGACCAGCCAGCTGAGCACCAGCAACGGTGCCACGTCAGCGGCAGCTGCAGCCAACGCCGCCGCCAATGCCGCAACGGCGGGTGCCGCGGAGGCAACAGCTGCAGCAGCAGCAGCATCAGCGGCAGTTGAAGAGACGGGAGCAAGTGCTAGGCACAAGCCGCACAATGGTAACAGCTCCACAGCTATGCAGGACGAGCAGCTCAGCCTGAGCCTCAGCCAGGGCGCGGACAGTGCGCCCGACAAGTCGGAGGCGAGCGATGACGGCTGCAATGGCTGTGGCGACAACAGCCAGGCGCTGGACAGCATTGACAGTCCCTCGCTCTCGCATCGTTTGGGCGCCAGTCTGACTGGCGGCGCCAATGGCACTCCGGGCAATGGGCGTGGCCAGCTGAAAGTGGAGTCATCTGATGTGTATCAGATCGTGGATGCGTTGCGTCGCAACACGAATCTCAGCTTCGATTTGTCCTGCGAGGCATTGCGCGTGGTGCTAACTAGCTTGGAGCAGCTGTACAATGGCGCCATCAATCCGTATCTCGAGGCCGTCGCCGTGCACGTCACCGGCAAGGTGGCCACGCCCAAAGAGCTGTTGGGCATCACACACGACTCCAAGCGACTACAATATCTGTTCGCGCAGTTGGCCGACTGCAAGAACGACACGGAGCAACGCACTTGGATGCTCTACGAAGACGAGGAGGATATTATACAGTTTCTCGAGGAGCTCGTTGAGATACTGGTATGGCAACGGGCTGGGCAATTGAATGCAGATCATTCAAATCGATAGAGAGAGAGAGAGATAATTCAGACTAGAGAATAAAGACAACAATTAGACTCTACTTTGCTAAAGAGCTGTAAAGTGTCAAAGTGCGTCCGTTTTCGAGATAGTGTTAAGTGCAAAAGCCCGTTTGTGGGGTTGCCCGGAACTTGAGGGCTAATGTCCGTTAAGATATCGAAATTAATTTTCTTTATCCTCAAATTTTTGTAAAATTCTTTTAGTCAGCGAGATATAGTCCGGGGCGTATGTTCAGCGGAATGAGGAGTGGAGCTGCTGCTGCTCTGTGTAACTATTGATTTGTAAGCCTACAGGATAGGAGATGGGAGATATGTTTTCAAAGAAGATAAAGTAAAAGAACTAAAGATATAGAGTTTATGGTTTGAATTGACTAGGGTCCCTGGTGCAGGGACTAAGTTGTGCATCTCCTCGCAGACCCACACCAGTCGCAGACTCACAACGCTTATTTGACTGCTCTGTTGTCTCCTTGCAGAATAACGCTGATGAGAACATCAGCTGTTACGAGATGTCGTGTGATCAATACCAGATGTTCATCAACCTGGTTCAATACTATCAGATGGAGACACGTTGGTCCATCAAAAAACTGTTGCTAAAGACTTTCACTGCTGCCTGTCACCTGGATCACATCATTGTCGATATACTGCTAACCTCAGTGCTGCCTCTGGAGATCGTAAGTGAATATCTGTCCACATCAGTAGGCATTGAGATAACTATGAAGTTGTTGTTTGTTGCATCCTTCGATCAGGTGGAGGATATGAAGACGCACTTTTCCAATTTGGATCGCTTTAAACAGCTGGTCAAAATGCTAACCATAATCTTCTCACTGGGCCAGCCCATGCCTGTCAACCATCAGGGTGCGTAATACCATCCAATACTTTATATTTTGTGTTATTATCGAACACTCTGACATCAATTAGATTATTTGGGCGTGCACTTTGCCAGCTTTTTGCTGGAAATTGTGGAAGGAAACAATCCGGAGCTGCTCGTGGATATGGTAATTGCCCTGATATTGGCCTTCAACCAACAATTTGGCGAGCATACGGTGAATGTGATCATCGAGGCCATGCAGAATCTACCCACAGCCAAAGTGTTCACCGAGAAGCTATTGCTGCTGCTCAATCGAGAGGGTAAGAGGAGACGCGAACTACTCGTACACTATATATATATAATCGTATACTTTAAATAGATGATCCGACGCGGCTGCTGAAGCATCACAATGAGCATATGAATACGGTGCTGCGCATGTTCATTGACATATTCAGCCATACGGATACGGCCGGCATGTTCTATACGAACGACATCAAGGTGCTGATCGATATTGTGGTGCGCCAGCTGTCCGACTTGGACGCGGGCAGTGCGGTAAGTATAGGCAATTCAATTCAATCAGATAAGAGCATATGGAAAATATATATGTTTGTATTTATTTTAGACACGCCCGTGCTATTTGGAGCTGTGCCGTCGCATCTTGCGAAACACAAACTATCAGGACCATCAGCATCGCAAGCATGATCTAATGAAGATCTTTACGCGCATCTTCTGCGAGGAGACCGAATGCAGCGCATCCGATCAGCAGCTGGTGCGCGAGATAGCCAACGAATTTCCCCAATTATTTAAGGCATAAAGTCAAAGAAGAGTAACAAGGAAACCAAAAACAAAAACAAAAACAAAACAAAAACAAAAACAAAAAATAAAAGAGAAAAAAAGAGAACACACTCCTATTTAAAAAAAAAATTAAATTATGTAAAGCGTTGCTAGTGAGGCTACTAAAGAGGCCAACAACATTTTAAATATTAAATTGTATAGTTTAGAAAACTGATCAAGTCGTTTAGCATTCGGAAACTTTAGCAACTGAAATATACTTATTTGTAATATCAATCATATAAAACTCATTTTAAAATCTAAGTTTCAGTCCGAAGCCATTTTGTAGTTCACCTTAAGAGGCAGCCAACTAGTTGCATATGAATATGAATGTGTTGTGCAACCATTATAGAGTTATAGAGATGCTCTAGTATATCACGATTATGATTATGATTCTGATTCAGATTATTATGTATTCGTTTAGATGCAGACAATGTACTATATTTAAGAAAAAATGAAGCCAAAGCTAACACATTACCATAATGATGTTTGAATAATAATTATGTAAACCATTTCGACTATAACTATGATTCTGACTTTGAAGCTGATTGTGAAGTGCAGACGTTTGTTCAGTTTTTATCAAACACATATACACATACATATATACACGCATACATATATACTATGTATTTTTTAGAGATTAACAACCAAATTTATAGAAAGAAAAAGACAAATTTTACATCAAAATTTATAGTTAAATATAAACCAGGGGCATATAAAATTTATAAATGACAATTAATTTGTTTAGCAACAAAATTATACATTATATATATATAAACAAGAACTAAAACGAAAAACTTAAGCAAAAGATTATAAACTCACTATGAAAATGATATTTAAGCAAAGCAAAAAATGAAATGTTAATTGCAATTTATATATAATATGGCAACTGATATTTAATCGAATCGAATCGAACTAAATCGGAGTGCGAAACCCAATGTTAAATTTGTTTATATAATCTATGAGAAACAGATCCCAATATGCTAAATCGACGACTGTTTGTTAAAGCTCAGCCGCTAAACGGCCTAAAAAACAGCAAATGGAGAACATAAGAAAATTTATAATTAATGATACTATATAGAAAAATTATACAAATTTGTTGAGAAATAACACACACACAAGCGCACACACATACACAAAGACTTACTCTCTATACCCCTCTCTGTCTCCTCGACTCTTCTAATCTATGCATCACCCTGTCTGTCTCTCTCCCTCTCTCTATGTGTCTTGTATTGAATCGCACTTTGTACAAGCGAAATTTTAAATAAGTTTTTAACAAAAAATTAACGAAATTTGTTTATTGGTAACAAGGTTAATGACGCAACAAATCTATTAAGTTTATTGTTAAACAAAAACGAAGATAATATTGTTGAATTGAATTAAGTAACAGAAGTGTACAAAATGCAACCAATTATAAAGAAAGCGACAAACAGAAACTAACTAAATGCAACTGAGAAGCCGCACATTTCAATAAACTCTACAGCAAAAACGAAGGGAAAACATTTAAACCAAGTTAACAGATTGTAATTGTGCAACATTTTAAACTATTTCGATTTGAATAACAAACCACAACAACAGCAACAGCAACAATATTTGAAATGAACATTTAACTATTTATATATGGAAATAAAATTAAATTAGCAAACACTTTGCAACTTTGATAATTTGCTCATTTTAAACCAAAGAGAACAAACGAATACGAAATATGAAATATTTAAATAAAGCAACGGCAACTGGCAACTTGAGAGACAATTCGAAGGCAACGCAGCAAAAGGCATTGAAAGTGTAACAAACAATGAAATTGCAATAATTGTAAAGAGTAACAAATATAATATTTAAAATTAAAAATTATACAACATTTCAAGAACCTCTTATTTAGATATTATAGCAAAGGCAGTAAATCTTTGATGGCTTCAGGCGTAGCTCGCAGATTGGATGGGTTTTATTGGCTATATGTTGATCTATATCATACATAGCTCTGCTTGATTTGTTATGTGTAGGAACTGTCTTCAATAAAGTCCTACTATGTAAGCTATTATAAATACATTCTACTTTGTGTTTCTATGCATAGGTGGCTTATCATATGAAAGATATATCTTTGCTCTGATTTGAAATTGATTTCTTTTACTTTACTGTATAAAAGTAATTTATATTTTAGCCTCGATTTATGTGGGCAAACTACTAAGAATGCTCTAGTTCGGATAACTTGACTTGTGGATATCCTGAGCTTTGCGCAGAGCTGATATTTCAATCATGCCGTACGGACACGTAGACAGCGACGCGGGAATGGCTAGATCATGAATATCTATCTACTATATAGAGACTGCCACACCTGCTTCTGCCTCCTGCATATCCTTTTGCCAACCCGTAATACAGATATGCCCATTCCCATTTTCAATGGGTTCAGGGTATACAACCTGTATCTTCCCTCAAAAATCGAACCCCTGAAGTTTAAATTGAAATAAAATTGATTGGCTTTCGCTTGCTCAACACATGGGTTAATAAATTTTATTTTGCAATTTACGAGTATAGGCTTTATAGATTGATAGAGTATTAGATATGGGTGTGCCTAACATGGA
This sequence comes from Drosophila paranaensis, assembly GCA_035047545.1. NCBI lineage: Eukaryota > Metazoa > Arthropoda > Insecta > Diptera > Drosophilidae > Drosophila > Drosophila paranaensis. Next base: position 83,392 of record JAWNPL010000177.1, on the reverse strand, counting down.
CACGATTATAATATGTCAGTATGTTATCATATGTGCTTCTTGTTGTTGTCTTTATCGGCATGGCATACGTATTTATACAATTGTTAAATAAGTTGGTTAAGTATATCATATATATGTATGTATATATATATATATATATAGTGTAGATTGCGAGTAATATGAAATGCTAGTCGATTTTGACAAGAGGACATTCTTGTGACAATACGATCCCAAACAACAGCAACATTTAACATCGGTATAAGACCATTAGGTTATATATGTATAGGTATATATATAGTATTGAAACATATGTATATATAGTATATATATGCGATTATTAGTTAACGTACATCCAATTTGGGCCGCTTAACAAATGGTTACAACTGTGGCTGTGAGTTCGATTTCATCCGCCATTTTACAAAATGAGCGGAGCTCTCCTCCCGTCTTCCTTCCCGTGCTTTCCTTTCCTTAACGTAGATTCACATTTTGCTCGCTAGTAGGGTAGTCCTAAGTAGAGAAGAATATATTAAGCTGTTGCTCCAAAGGTGCGACCAAGTATTACGGTTTTCTTCACTCCCGCTATCTCTTCCTCTCAACCGCTCCACTTATGCTGCGGTAACAGGGTTTGTCCGGTAGGCGTACCAGCCGGAACGACCGGCGCGCCATCGACCACAGCTGAGAGGCAACTGCCAGGCGTATGGACTGCAAACACTTGCTTTTATAGGAGCATCTCGACCGGGGTCCCAGTTGCGTTAGCTTAAACGCAATTTTACGCCCAGATGCGCATCTAACCTAATTCATTTATTTAGCACTTGTCCGATGAGTGAGCCAACATATTGTTCATTGCATTTTAATTCGATTTTGATTGGAAACGCTCTTATCGCATTTGTGCAGCCGGCCTAAGCACTGTGTCTGTCTTAGCCCAGAGTACTACACATACTTAGATATATTTATTTATATATGTATATATTCATATATATATATATATATATATATATATATATATATATATATATATATATATATATATATATATATATATATATATATATATATATATATATATATATATATATATATATATATATGTATGCAACGGAGAGGAGTGATAGCTGAGAGTGCCCTATTAGAATTGGGAATTTAGAGTAGTGAAATAATTATTCATACATATAAGTCTAAATACATAGCTAGAAAGTATACGGTAGACGTATGAGAATTTGTGTTCGTTACATTTGTAGGTTACATGGGCCTATTATACTGTTAATTCTGTTATTCTCCTTAAATTCCTATTTAATCCTAAGAGTGCTGTGGCACTCAAGTCCTTTAATCATCTTAAAAATATCCTAAATTGCTTACACATTAATAAGGTTGTCTTCCTCTTTACGTTATTTTTGGAAATCAATGGACCGTAGCGTACCGTAATATTTTCTCTTCTATGACGTCACACATCACAGCTGCTCTGGTTGAGATTCATTCATAAAAAGCTTCAATTGCAAGAGGGTAAAAAAGAAAACATCTTTACGCATTAGAGGCAGTTGAGCGCAGCTCGCATCGCCATTGCGAAAACGCATTGGTGCACATGTGCGATAAGCGAAATTGAATCAATCAATGGGAAATTGAGATTCATTGAGAATATTGCGTCTCAAACGCTGCGTGGGCGTTGTCTGTGAGGACTTAGCACGGTCTTAGTAAAAATCTGGTATAAAAGGCCAGTTGGGCCACCGGGTAAGTCATTCAAGTTCCGAGCCTCGCTCAAGTAACGACTACCACGCAGAGATCACATCCAATTCTAAGCACAGCGGAGCTAGCGACTGCGGCACACAAAACGGAGTACCTTCGAAGCCAAAGAATGGCCGCGAATCCTCAATGGCTAAGGCTTAACATTGTTGTTCTGCTCCTCCAGTTGGGGGGACTGAATCTTATCCACGCTGACATTGAGGCGTGCAGTAACCGTCAGCAGCAGTGCACATTGCAGCCGTTGCACCGCTCAATCAAAGATCACCGAACCGAACTAGAGGAATACGACGAGCATCTTATATATAGACAAGGCAATGAGAGAAATGGCATTCAATTGCATCGCGAAAACAGTCGACGAAATGAGCGGTCACTGCGACTAGACCAGGGGGATCGCGTTCAGCTGCTTGCCCGAGATGATAGGCGGGACACTCGCATGGGAATGCAACGAAATGATGGAGCTCGACGTGAAGAACGAGATGCACGTCGGCAAAAGGAACAAGCAGAAGGAGCCGACTTCCGACGAATGGAACTCGATCATGTTCGTCAGAAGGCGGAACGTGAAGAGATTCGACGTCAGGAACGTAATGATATTCGCCGAGAGGAACGTGACGAGCTTCAAAGGGAAGAACGCTCTGACTTACGAAGGGAAGAACGTCATATTGTTCGCCAAGAGGAATGCGAGGATCTCCGTAGAGAAGGACGCTCTGATGTGCGAAGGGAGGATCGTGGTAATAGCCGGCGGGACGACCGAGATGATATTCGCCGAGAACGCGATGAACTGCGGAGGGAAGCTCGCTCTGATCTCCGAAGGGAGGAACGTAATGAAATTCGTATGGGAAATCGTGACGATTACCGAAGGGAAGAACTCAATGATATTCGTCAAGATGAACGCGATGATCTACGAAGGGAAGAACGTAATGTTATTCAGCGAGAGGATCGCGACGATGTTCGAAGGGAATTACGCTCTGATTACCGACGGGAGGAACATAGAGAAATTCGGATGGACAACCGCGACGATTTCCGTAGGGAGGAACGTGATGATATTCGCCGAGAAGAGCGTGACGATCTTCGAAGGGAGGAACGTAATGAAATTCGCATGGGAAACCGCGATGATTTCCGAAGGGAGGAACGTAATGAAATTAGCCGAGAAGAACGCGACGAACTGCAAAGGGAAGTTCGCTCTGATCTCCGAAGGGAGGAACGTAATGGAATTCGGATGGAAAACCGCGACGATTTCCGTAGGAAGGAACGAGATGACATTCGCCGAGAGGCACGCGACGATCTCCGAAGAGAAGTACGCTCTGATAACCGAAGAGAGCAACGTACTGATATCCGTCGAGAGGAACGTGATGATGCCCGTCGAGAGGACGATTTTCAAGAAAATGAACGAAGCAGTATACGTGTTATATACCGCCAAAATAAACCTGAAATCGCAAATGAAAACCGGATCCATATTCAGCGACGTAACGAAGACGAGGGACGTGATAGTCGCCGCAGTGAGGAAAGGATGGAACGTGTGAATGTAGAGCGCGATGAGATGCGAATGAGTCGGGAGGATATGCGACGAGTCGAAAATCGACGTGATGACCGCCGACGAGTGAAATCTGGTGATTTCCATCGAGATCAAGAACAGGAACGTCTGATGATGGAAGGAAGGCGAGTAAGTCGAGAGGACATGCCACGATTCGAGAGGGTCGTATCTCGCAGACAGGATCGTGATAATCGTCACCGTGATAACATTCGTGATGAGCGCGAGGAACAACGCGGTTTCCGACGAGAGGAGTCAAGCAACCTTCGACGCGAGCAAGACGACTTTCACCGGGCGGAACGAGAAGTGTCTCGAAGAATCAACCGAGATGAAAGCGACCGTGTCTACAATGAATTAATGGATGGTCGCACTATCCGAGAACACAGAGTTGACCTTCAAAGAATGGAAAGTAATAGTCGTCGCACAGCACCTCTGCGTGAAGAACGAGACATATCTCGAAGACAGGAAGTTCGTGCCATTGTGGATGTAGAGGAAATGAAGAACCGAGTAAATCGAGAGGACATGATTCGTAGGGAAAGTGACGAAGCTCGCACAGAGCGCGATGCCCGGCGACTAACTGAACGAGTTGATCTGAGGAAAGTGGATCGAAGACAAGACCGGGAAACCCGTCGTCGTGTAGACGTGGAGCGGGATGAGATGAATCAAATAACTCACGATCGGCGAGATCGATCAAATGATCGATATGCCATTCGACAAGACGTGATTTCCCGTCGTGAAGAACGCGATGATTACAGACAAGAGGAAAGAAACGATCTGCGCCTTGTAGATCGTGAAGATCGAAACGATGTCCATCTCGCATTTCGTGAGGAACGAAGATATAAACATCGGGATCTTAATGGGGATAACATGGTAATGCGGCGCATCGTTAGCTCCCGCCGTGAGGAACCTCAAGCGGATCAACGCGACGAACGACGGGTAAATTTAGATGTTATCCGACGACAAGAGAGAGACTTAGCACGCAGCCAAGAACGAGACAGTCGTGAGTCGCGAAGAGACGAACGTGATACCGATATCTCACGACGTGGAGAACGTGGTGATATGAGAGAAGACAATCGGCGAGAGCGCGATATTGTGTCCGATAGGTCAAGGGAGAGTCGTGAAAGCCGAGAAGATCGCAGATTGAGCGTCCATGACATATCGCCGCTGTATACGGGAAATAGGCTTGAAAACCAAAGGCTCTTCGCACAGGAAAAGTCTCTGGGCTGGTTACGCAACGGCAACAACAAGCAGGCCCTTTTGATTACTGGTCAAGCTCTGATTTTGCTAGTGCTCTACTCAAAGCTGAACAGCCGCAAAGGACATGGTCTTGGGTAAGTATATGATTTACCATGAATCTATTGAATACGCAACCAAATGTATAATTACTCTCTAGGTACCGACTGGGCAGTCGCATCCAGGGCTTCCTTCAGCCAGCCGATTGTTAAGGCACACGGCGAAGACGACCAACACGGCTTTACGAGAAACTTGATAACCTGAAACGCAAAAGTACCTAAGCAAATATATATTCGGAAACGCTATTTAACGAAACCCTACGTCCTCCCATACAGAGCAACATAATGAGCAACGAGCTGAACGCCGAGAGTGGATCTGAGAGATGTGTTTGCAAATGTATTCGACAATTTATTCTAACTGTTACTGTAAACTACACTGAACTACAAGCAAATATATAAGTTATACATAGTTGAGCATATGCAAAGCGAGAAATCTGTTTCAATTTGGCTTTCAGATTTCGCCGCCTGTGTGCCCGCTGCCCTACAGCCCATCAAAAATCTCGTACAATCCCTGATGTCCTAGCTGGGACAAGGCGCTGCTGCAATTGTCCACATGCCTGCTGACCACCAAGCCATGCAAGCAGCATGCTCTTACGACTATGGGTATTACCCACTTAAGAGTTACAGCGCAGCCACACACATACACACACGCGCACACAAGCATACGGAAGGCTGAACTGGAAAATTATTATTGCGATTTTCCATGTCGGTTGCCTTCATCCTTGTGTGCCTTTTGTATGGCAGACAGTATCGTTGTTGATAAATTTCGCACATATTAGATGCCGGACTGCTGGTCCATACATCTTTTGGTTTTCAAAGGATTTCCCCAAAGGGTGCCAGGACTAACTGCCCCACAGCTCGACAGGCCAACTGCCTAACTGCCGGATTGTCCGTCCAGCCAAGCAGTAAGCCATTCTTAATCAGTGCAACCGGCACAAATTTTACACAATTTTCTCCTATTGGGGATTACATCGCATGGTAAATATATGTACAGTCAACTTATGGCTAAGCACAGAGTAGCGAGACAGTCAGACAGACAGACAGACGGACTGACAGACTGACAGAGTATACTATGTTTGTTTGTTTGTTTGTCTGTTTTCATTTTATTTTTCATGTATTTTCAGTCGAGTTATGTGATGAAGTGGGACATAAGCTTAAGGCTCACTTGCTATACCCCAGATAGATTTCACTGAAACTGAAACTGGAAACAGTCTCAAGTTCATAAAAAGTCTTTTAATTAATTATTGCGAGACTGTATCTACTTCCTAATGCTAGCTTAGTTCAATCTGTTTTTAAGCCAGCTCGGATAATAATCTCCGCCCTTATCGAGGGCAATAAAATTGAAATTTATTTTCGATTTGTGCCATTTATTATGTGCGCTTCATTCCTTTGCATAATTAGCACCGAAATACGGTTATTTGTAGCCCGAAAAAGTCTATAAAAAGAGAGATATGCCTCTCTGTGTGTGTGTATGTGTGTGTATGTATGGATGCGTGTGTGTGTGTGTGTATCTTAACTATTATGTGGGTAAGCGGCAAATGTTGTGCTTTACGGCTGTCTATCCAAACAAATCCTCACACCAAGGCAAACACACGCACACAGAGATCGAGAGAGGGAGGGGGAGGGGAGGGGGAACACATAGGACATTCGCCAGGGAGAGTTATTCGATATTAAAATGCCACAAAAGCGCAATAAACCAACAAGAAAACATCATAAAAAATTGAGTTTTCAATATTTATTCGAATTAAATAATTCACGCGCGTTGGTCTGTGCACCATAGCTGGGCAAATGAAAACCGCACAACCACGCAGCGATACTACACAGACACATACACACACACACGCACACACACACACACACACACACACACACAGAGTAAGTGAGATGGACTGGGTAGCGCGTGTGTTCGTGTGGCTAGACTACCGGAAGGGCTCAAGAAGCGTTACAGGAAAAAATGCGAGAAGAAGCAGCTCGGGCATCGAGGGGACTGAATCCTGGTGTGTGGAGTTTGTACGTACGCCATTTTACGAGCATTTGAGGTTTATTTTATGCTTTTAAGCAAACACATGCCCGCTCCCTAAAACACACACACACACACACAAACACCCAGTCAACCCAGCCACCCACACAGGCACGCAAAATGCAAAACAACATAAATTTTGAGTCAGAAATCATAAATTTCAATAAAAACAAGAAAGTACGTCTGTTGTTTGTAAGTTGACCAAACTTTGGATGCCCTTGAAAGCAGTGCAGCAGATGTAAGTCATTGATTGACCGACTGATTGACTGAATGATTGATGTACGATCAAGGTACAGCTGTAGACTTCAGAGTTGAGTAGGGGAAATTTACGTTAGAGCTCTTGCTTAACACTAATCTGAATAACTAATTGATAGATTGACCGATTGAGTGATTGAAGGACGATCAACAGATGTATAGCTCAAGTCTAGAGGGCTGAACAGGTCAAATGGTCTTAAAGGTATGCAAGACTGTGGTAAGATATAAGTACCATGTATACATAATTAACTGATCTATTGATAGATTGATTGTGAGACATAAGCTGCAATTGACTGATTGAATGATAGGCTGAACGAAGTTACAAAAGTTAAGCAGCTCAAGTTTAGAGCTTAGCCTCTTAGACAAGAAGACAGGAACTTAAGTATTTAGTTATCAGTTGATGCCTGAAGAGTTTCCACCCAATACTCCCCATATGTATCAATCATAACCTCTAGCCTAGCCATCACAGCCAGTTGCTGTAGTGTATGATAAAAGGAGCAAAGAAGCAAATAAATACGCAAACTGGAAAACAGGCTGCTCCATAGCACGAACTGCGAGAGTGCGCTGCATCAATATGGAGTGGTCGAGGTCGGGGTCGGGGTCGGGCAGAGTGGAGAGTACAGAAAAAGTGTTGGAAAGGACGTTTACATATGGCAGTGCTTACACAGCTAAGTAAATGCATCAGCCAGTTGTGTTAGATAGTTGGCAATGCACGAGCTCTGATTGAAAGAGCAGCTGTACGGCATGTGGTGCTGGGAACAACCTTTAAACGGCTTTAAGCTTGAGTAGCTTTACAACATTTAGAGTGTACTTACCATATCTGAAATATATATCAGTCTGGACCGTCTGTCTATACATAAGCCTGTTTTCCCATCAGCTTATCTTTTCGCATGGCTGAGAGAAACTCCGGCTGCGTAAGACTTGAATCAGCTGTTTAAATGAGAGCAATGTGTCTAGCCCGACAGAGAACAGGCTTCAAAAGGCAACTAAGACAATCATTAAAGTAACTTTCTATACAAGTTATATACATATATACTTACTATACTATATCTGTACCTACTCCCTAAGTCTCGTTGCACTGTAAAGCTTATTCAGTTTTAAACAAAGTCTAAGGTCAAAGCAGCTGTCGATACATATCCCCCATATATCAATGGGAAATGTTTTGCATTTGTATTATTGTTTGCATAGCTAACTCAATGCTCAAATATTAGTTACTAATGAACCCGTAGATATTTGATTCCAGTCAGACCTACAGTCTTAATGTGGAACTGCACAATATGCACAGATTTTCGATGCGAAATTGGAAACTTGAATGCGCAGCTGATTGGGGAACGCAACGATGCTGGCAACAGTGCGTGGGAGTCGCGGATAGTTGTGGGCTAGGGGTCGGAGTAGGGAGGTGTGAGAATGGGGACCGGCGACATTTGCTCTGATATTTGCTGGCAATTTTCTAAATTATCAATTTCAACGGCAACTGAGCAGCCAGCGAATAAATAAATACAGAAATAAAAAAGAAGGAAAATACGTGGAAAATGGAAATCGAAATGGGCAAAAAGAAAATACGGCGAGAAAAACGAAACCCAGGCGCAACTGCCAACTGGTAAAATTCGTGAAAATTCATGAAAATTCGTTTGGCAGAAAACCGCAGCAATTCGAGCAGCGACAGCAAAAATTCAGCACAACTTTGCCATTAAACGTCAATAGAGTTGAATGCGAAATAGGGCTCAGAAAATTGGGCGGAATCGGCGGGGAGGTCCGGACTGGGGGCAGTTGGGGGTGACTGATTGGAGGATGGCTATGGAAACTGTGGATGCTCTAAGCGAAATGTGCAGTTAAATAAAAATCAAAGCGGTTTACGTTATCAGCGACGATTCGAAAAAAGGGGGCGTGGCTGGGCGGCTGGGTAGCAGTTGGGGCCTGCAGTTGATTTGGGGACTCTGCGTTCAATCGCACTGCCAAATGCGTACAACTTGCGTTGACAGCGGCAAAACGTTTGCATAATCCACCGCCCACCCAGCCAAATCCAGTTGGCAGCACGAGACTAGACAACGCCCTCGCCTCCGCCCCTGCGCCACTCCTCCTTTACTCCTTTACTCCTCCATCGACCACTCAGATGCATTTCGTGCAAGGCAAATGCGAAATTGGTTTATGCAACAGACTTTTATGGCGCACGTCAGGCCGGCGCCGAGGCAAACTTTGACAGCGCCAACGCAGTCGCTGGCAAATTTTTAAATAGATGCGAGGTGGGGAAGGTTTCCCAGAAGTGGGCAATGGAGGCGTGGGAGCTCGGCATTGGAGCTCACTCTGTGGGCTGCAAACCTGGCGCACAGCATCCATTGCATTCGTGCAAATAAATTTGCTGTGCACGTACATGAAAGCCGTTTGCACAAGCATGCAATCATCCACAAATATTGTCTAAACACACACAGATACACACACACACACACACACACACAAATGAGTTGGATATTCAGGTTCAATTTGTTGAATAAGTTCAATTGGTCATTTGAAAGTCGTGAACTAGATCCACAAAAGAACGATAAATATTTAAAGAAAGTTTGCAAAATATATAAAAATCGTTATTAATAAAAAAATATTAAAAATAAAAAAAATAATAAAAAAATATAAAAAAATATATAAAAATGTGCAAAATTTAAAAGTAATATTAATAAAAATAAATTTAAAAAATTAATAACATAAAATAAAAATAATAATAATAATAAAATAATAACAATTAATCAAAACTAAATAATAATAAAAAAAACAAGGTAATGGATAATATCGATAAATATCGATTTTCATTTATAGGCTAATCCAATATTAATATTTATATATGTACATATATAATATAAATGACAATCACAATGAGGCTGGTCGACTGAATTGTTAGCTTTCGTACTGTGTTTCGCTACACTACAGTAACTGAAATGCCCTAAAAGAGCGAACTTCTTAAGGTTTGCATAAAGGAATCACTCATACGACCCAACCAAACGGGACCATGCTCACCGTACACCGAAGTGCTCATGAATCACTAATAGAGCTCTCTAGCTCCGTCGAACTGGTTCGGAGCGCTGCTAGCCAGCTCTAGATGCTGCGTAGCTTTGATAATCCACGGCTCGTTGTTGAATTGATCAATTGGAAAGCAGCCGCAGCAGCAATTGCAACCGCATGTCAATTGATAGGCGCAAGGAATGGCAGCAGAAAAGGTCCTGCAAGGATGCCTCTCAGTCGACCTTCCGGCATCCCGAGACCCCCACTCCACATAGTTATAGTCCGGAATGATGACATTTACTGGTCCGTTGCAGCAGCATCAGCAGTAGAAGGAGCTTTCAGGCAAATGGCAGCTGCCACCTGCCACCTGCCACCTGCCACCTGCCATCTGCCATCTGCCATCTGCCATCTGCCATCTGCCACATGCCACGTCCTTGAGTTTTATGGGATTTTTAGATATTTATAGATTGCGCTCTTACAATCGCCTTGGCTGAGCAGCAAAAGTTGTGTGTGCTTTGCTTTTGCTAACAAATGCCCAAACCAAGTGCCTCGACTTCTACGTGTGTATGTGTGTGTGTTTGTGTGTGTTTGTGTGTGTGGATGTGTGTGGGTGTGTGTGTGAAAGCTGTTGCGCAACGTAGCATAAAAAATGGCTGCATTCGGCCTGCAGTCGGTAGGCGGGGCAGGGCAGGGCATGGCAAATCAAAGTCAATTTGGCAAAGCGAAGAAAAAGGTTCTGGACGAGGCGCCCTCGAGTGGCATGTCCTTGCTGTCGACCACAAGCACTGGCGCACATTCAGCCAAATTGCAGCCTCAAGCGCTCAATAGGCGTGGCAGGGGCAGCGCAGCGCTGGAATGCTTGGGTGGCTCTGGGTGATTGGGTGTTGCAGCAGCAAGAGCGTAACAAGTGTAGCAAATTGAAAGGGACTCGGGGCCAGCTCAGCGCAGAGTGGTTTGGTATGCGGGTGGCTGAGATGGGTGGTGCGGCCAGTGCTTTCTTGGCACAGCTTGCACGTTGGTCAACAGAAGCTTTGAGCATATTGTACAGCTTTGCAATTTTCTCAGGTTGCATTACCAACATACTTAAACATGAGTAATGCCTCTCCGCCGATAAACAACCAAGCAGACGCCGCACGCCAAATGCCCTAGCTGACTCGAGTCTCAAATCTCCCTAGGCCCATCATGGAAATTGCCTGTGAGGAGTGACCCATGCATGATCTTAAATTGTATTTCTATCTTTTATAGGATATATGTGTGTAACTCAATCTAAAACTGATTATTGCTAGAAAGTGCAGAACAATTAAAAGTTAAGATCAATTCCAGTATCTTCGACCAAGTCCAAGAGACACAGACATATGTATATAATTATTAATATTATTATTATTATTAATATTATGATTTTGATTATTATTATTAATATTATTATCATTATTATTATTATAAATATTTATTATTTCATATAAAAAGAACTTATTTTCCATTCTTCATTCTATAGTTGATCCATTCGGCTAAGTCAGCGATCCAATTCGACCTATTAGCAAATAGCATTTCCTAGGCAGATACACATACATATATTCATATTCATATGTATGTGTATATATTCAAATGTATGTGCTACGATGTTCATGTCGATAAATCCACATATCGATAAATTCAGATCAATGCCTCCGACGTCTCGTAGTCAGTCGCCATGCCGTAGGACCCTCGGCGAGAGGATGACAACTAGCTGCACAAGCATTCAATAATGATGTAAGCCAGCAGGAACGTAAAGAGCTTATAACATAAATAGTTTGTTTGTCATTCCCACTCGTTTCTCACTTCACTTTCGCTTACAGCTCTGGCTTGGCATTGGCGAGGCTCCATGGGAATTCCTTCGGATGAAATCCCATCCGACTACTATCTGGCATTCATAAGAATCCGTACTTTATGACATTGTAGCTTGACAAAGAATAAAACACAGCGTACTTGGCAGCTGGAGTGCGGGCTGGTTTTATGGCTGGGCGCATAATTGATTTTTCGCGCAGTGCAATAAAAACAAGATGGTTGTCGTTAGAGTTTACCGTTATGCCATTATTGCTGCCCCAGTTGCACTTGTCGCGACTTTCTGTGCCAAATGTTGTCAGCCTTGACTTGCACTTAAGAGGAACAGATGGGCCAAATGGACAGGGTATGTGAGCGAGCACCCCAAGTGGGGGGATCGGAGCGCGTTAAAAAATTCAATTAGAAATTTACATAGTTGCAGCTCTTCAAGGAAGGCAGAGTTGCCACACACTTCGCTGTTGCCTGCCCGTCCCGCCTCGCCTCGATGGGCGAAAGGTCCAGTTGAAGAGTGCGGACTGCGTACTGCCCCCTGGCAGTGGCAACTGTATTGACAGCCAGACTCACATTTCCAGCTCCAGTTGCAGTTGCAGTTTCAGTGGCAGCCACATGTTCATCCATTGTGCAACAGAGCGTGTGGCAAATTGAATTTTCGCGGCCAACCCCTCGGACGGGGCAGACGGACTGGGCGCGTCGCGGTTCAAAACTAACAAGAGAGCGCGAACCAAATGAGAGTGTGTGCGGATGAGTGTGTGTGTGACTGACTGCGACATACCCTAGACAGAGTTGAGATGTACTGAAAAGCATAGTTTGGGATTTGGAAAGTATATATTTGGGTTAGGGTAAAAAAAGTGATTTTTAAACAGATATTTATAGATCTAAGGAAAAGCGGGTAGTCCACCAAACAGTAAAGTGTATAACATAGCTTAGCTTGCTCTAAAACTTGGAGATAAAATATATATCTAGTAAAAGTAAATGCTATAAAGCTACCTTTAGCAATCGAAACCTATTAAATTTGTTTTTTCTTTGCTCTCCGATGTGGTCCAGAGTAATATTGGAAATAACATCTCTAGTTTCTATGAGGACTGATAAGTAAGGCAGATAGACATGGTGACTTACATTGGGACTTAGAGACTTATATAGTCAGACTTAAAGACTTATACAGTCAAGCTATTGATCTACAACTATAGCCACGTTTTAATAGATCTGACTCTGTATATATCTGCCCTGTGACAAGGCAGACATATGTATACCCGCTTATCATGCCGTTGGGCAGGTCGCAGGGTATACAAAAGGTGTTGATGGACTGCGACATGGTTACACAAATTGCACATTGCTGCGGACATAGACACGAATTTGGCAAATGGCCAAAAGAGCTGCTGGCCAAATGCGATGCGCAGCGCAGCGCTGCGTAGTGCCGCGCTTCACTGCAGCTAATTAAACGCGAAAATTGCATAAAATCTGCAAAGCGCCAGCACAAATTGTTACCAACAGTGGCCCGGAATGTGGGCGTGGCCATGCACGCCAAAATTTGTAAGCCGTAACCCTCGACACCGGCCACGCGTGCAGCAGGGTATTATCAACTTAGCCCAATGATGCGTGCCCAAAAAATTAACTCTGCCGTATGTGTTGGGCCGGACTAAAGCTATAGAGAAAACCCTGCGGACAGATAACGCTAGGAATAATGCCTGCTATAAAATCGGACTACATAAATAACTGAATCGCATAGAATGACTGCGACCGATAGCAACGTCTAACTGCTTGCCGATAATACAGGACTTAGCCGTGGTTGACTGACTCGTCGATAAGTGATTGATTCGCCCGAGGGTCGAAGGTCTCCTGTCGCATGTCCCTAGAGTCTTCGTCTGTCTACAGTTGCTGTCGTAGACTGTTTTTGATATTAATGCCCTGCTATGCGATTCTTATTAGTTAACCTAACAGGCGAATCCTGATATACATTCCTTCAAACACAGATTAAAATTATCCAGACAAGGTTTGTAGAAGTTCTTATGATTTAGGAAATAAATTTGACAGCTCTACTATGTGATTCTCATGCAAGCTATTATGAGAGAACTTAATGGATTTTTTGTATAAGCTGGCTTTACTGGTAATACTATTACTCTCTATCAAATAATGTCTACTTCTACCATTAACATCTGCCTCAACTACTATTATACTAGTCTTACAACTAGTATTAATAGTATCTACTACTACTACAACTACTATTATTATCTACTATCTACTACTACTACAACTACTATTATTATCTACTATCTACTATCTACTATCTACTATCTACTATCTACTATCTACTATCTACTATCTACTATCTACTATCTACTATCTACTATCTACTATCTACTATCTACTATCTACTATCTACTATCTACTATCTACTATCTACTATCTACTATCTACTATCTACTATCTACTATCTACTATCTACTATCTACTATCTACTATCTACTATCTACTATCTACTATCTACTATCTACTATCTACTATCTACTATCTACTATCTACTATCTACTATCTACTATCTACTATCTACTATCTACTATCTACTATCTACTATCTACTATCTACTATCTACTATCTACTATCTACTATCTACTATCTACTATCTACTATCTACTATCTACTATCTACTATCTACTATCTACTATCTACTATCTACTATCTACTATCTACTATCTACTATCTACTATCTACTATCTACTATCTACTATCTACTATCTACTATCTACTATCTACTATCTACTATCTACTATCTACTATCTACTATCTACTATCTACTATCTACTATCTACTATCTACTATCTACTATCTACTATCTACTATCTATCTACTATCTACTATCTACTATCTACTATCTACTATCTACTATCTACTATCTACTATCTACTATCTACTATCTACTATCTACTATCTACTATCTACTATCTACTATCTACTATCTACTATCTACTATCTACTATCTACTATCTACTATCTACTATCTACTATCTACTATCTACTATCTACTATCTACTATCTACTATCTACTATCTACTATCTACTATCTACTATCTACTATCTACTATCTACTATCTACTATCTACTATCTACTATCTACTATCTACTATCTACTATCTACTATCTACTATCTACTATCTACTATCTACTATCTACTATCTACTATCTACTATCTACTATCTACTATCTACTATCTACTATCTACTATCTACTATCTACTATCTACTATCTACTATCTGCTATCTACTATCTAGTATCTACTATCTAGTATCTACTATCTACTATCTACTATCTACTATCTACTATCTACTATCTACTATCTACTATCTACTATCTACTATCTACTATCTACTATCTACTATCTACTATCTACTATCTACTATCTACTATCTACTATCTACTATCTACTATCTACTATCTACTATCTACTATCTACTATCTACTATCTACTATCTACTATCTACTATCTACTATCTACTATCTACTATCTACTATCTACTATCTACTATCTACTATCTACTATCTACTATCTACTATCTACTATCTACTATCTACTATCTACTATCTACTATCTACTATCTACTATCTACTATCTACTATCTACTATCTACTATCTACTATCTACTATCTACTATCTACTATCTACTATCTACTATCTACTATCTACTATCTACTATCTACTATCTACTATCTACTATCTACTATCTACTATCTACTATCTACTATCTACTATCTACTATCTACTATCTACTATCTACTATCTACTATCTACTATCTACTATCTACTATCTACTATCTACTATCTACTATCTACTATCTACTATCTACTATCTACTATCTACTATCTACTATCTACTATCTACTATCTACTATCTACTATCTACTATCTACTATCTACTATCTACTATCTACTATCTACTATCTACTATCTACTATCTACTATCTACTATCTACTATCTACTATCTACTGTCTACTATATATCCACTATGTACTTCTCTGACTAATGAAATCTATCTACCTAGTACAATCTACTTTTCCACTATTATTGCTACTGATACTACCCATTTACTTTAATCGATTACTCTTAGTAGTACTTAAGCAACTAATTTATCTATCTATAACAAACTCTTTCCACTCCTAGTCTTATCTATATATTAATATTTATATTTATATTTATAATACTATCCATTCAATATTATCTATTTCTACTACTTTTAATGTCTATACTCTGTATTATCTCTGTATTATCTATCGGAAAATATTTACATAGTACTTTTACTATTTGTCATACTGTTTACTACCATCTATTTACACAGTCTCTTCTGTTTCCCTCGAGGACTATCAATCTATTCTGATACTAATATGATTGATTATTAATCTCCTGAATTCTTTCCCTCTTTCTACTATTACTCCGCAACACATAGATATGCTGGTGCATATTGTATGCATAAGCTTTAATCTATTCTTCCACATATATGTAATTTTTCATACGTCTGTTCTGCCTGATATTTCGGCTATCTTTGATCTATTCGCTGGTTAGACTGTCGGCCATTTGCAGGGTATTCACTCTATGTGGCTGCCAAGACAAAACAATTTGTTATTTGTTGTATTCAATTGGAATTGAAATTCAATTGGAGGAGCAGCAGCAGCAGCTGCTGCTATCAAATTGAATACAGCAGCGAGCAGAAACCTGAACGAGGTTACGAATTAGACGCGAACGTGGGCTGGTCAGAGTATGCGATGCTGGATGCGAATGCGTACAGCAGCTGCTGAAATGGATACCGAAGGCGGGTTCTTTTTTCTTTCAGCAGGCGGAACGGATTGGGGATTGCTGGCCACCGAGGAGCGCAGCTCGGAATTAGACTGAAAAAATAATTGCGACTGGCGTTCGTTTCAATTAAGTTCGGCGCACAAAATTTGCCCCGTCATGTGGCACGTAGCATTACCCGTTTACCGCCTGCCACCCACCGCCCACTGCCTGCAGCATGCAGCAGTCGCTAGCTTTTTCCTGCTGAATGAGAGGAGCCAGAGTCGGATACGGCTGCCGATCCACTCATCGTCCCCAGTTGTTGCTAATTATTGCTGCGCTGCGCTTTCGGCCAGCTGAGCGCACACAATGGACCAGCTTCCCACTCCCAGCTCCCAGCTCCCTGCTCCCAGCTGCCAGCTAGTAGATCCCAACTCCCTTAGCACCTACTCGGGCCCCCACGTCGAATGGCAGCGATTGCAGCGCAATTTAACAGATGCAACTGGCAACAACTGCACCCGAGGGATGCATTTTGTTGGCGGCAGCAGTTGCTGCCTTGCACTGCCTCGACTGCTTTGTTAAACAGTTAGCTGGCCGCTGCGCGGGGGTAGCGCGTAACGAGCTACGAGTTTTCGCCTTCACCTGTCGAATGGCGCTCGCTGCCGACATAAATCGCGGCCATTTGCCACATCAGCGCGCCGGGCATCAAATTTCTTGCCACAAATCAATCATGCGGCTGTCCCGTTCGCATTCGGACTTCATTTCAGCGCCATTAGCTGCCACATAACTCATGCCGCAAGAGCGGGGCCGACTGGGTGGGTGCTTTAACGGCACCCACAGCTTGGATAATTGAATGGGAGCGGGCAGGAACATTATATACTTTTTGGGGGCGCTCACTCGCTGTTGTTGCTGTTGCTGTTGTCGGTAGGCAGTCAGCTGAATGCCTAGGGCCAATGGGCCAATGTGTTCATTGTCCTTGTCCACTTCGACCTGGTTCTATCTTGTTGCCCACTTGCAGCTAATTAAAGCTAATCGTGTTGTCCAGTTGAGCCTGCCGTAAGTACTGTACACTGCGCCAAAAGCATGTGCGACTCCTTCTACTGCCCACATTTGCCTCCGTCTCGACGACAGCCGCACGATATAATGATTCAATACATTAACAAGGCCCTTACGATTGTTTGCGCTCTCCTTTGAAAAGGATCTAGTTGTTAAGCAACTGTTCTTTCGCTCTCCTTTCTGCCCGTGTAGTTATGCTTGCTCTCAACATTCTCGAAGGCACAACTAACAAGCGTGGACAAGCGGCCGAGGAGGGGCGAGGCACGAGTGCGGCGGGGCAACTGCTTCTACTGTGCAAACATAGTCGATTTGTTGAAAACAAACCCATCACCCTCCCCCTATCTTTCTCTTTCTCACTGTCTCTCTCTCTCTCTCTCACTCTCTCTCTCTCGCTCGGTGTAAAACAAAAAGCCGAAGCTGAAACATGAAAACGACACCAAAGCCGAAGGACGCGTCGTTGCATGTGCGACAAATTCGCCGCATAACAGCGCTGCGGCGAATTTGAGAAAGCTGCGCAATGAGTTACTGTTTGACTGTGGGAGTGAGAAAGAGAGAGCGGTAGACAGAAAGAGAGCGAGCGAGTGAGTGCGTGTGAGTGATATAGGGGAGCGGGCAGAGCGGGCAGGTCTGGGCTAAGTCAAATCGTGGCCACTTCCTCAACTCAGTTGACGACGCGTCGCTCGCCTGGCTCTATGACAACATAGTGGGAGAACAGCTGGCTGCTGGGTGGGTGGCTCGATGGCAGGATGATTGGGTTAGTGGTGGCCAACTGGCCAAGTTGCCAGCATTTACAACATTGTGCTTAACACTTTGCGTCTGCAAGTCGCATCGCTGCCGCTTTTGATGCTGCTGGTGGTTCAGTAGCAACCGCTAGTCTCTCCCCCCACTCTGCCGCATGTTGCAAAGTTGTGCTGGGCTTGCTGATGTATGCTCATATAACTTTGCCACTAACGAGACTCATGAGCTGCATAATAATGAGACAGCGGAGCAGCAGCGCAGCAGCCCCAGCCATACTCCGCAAATAGGCGCCAACGGTAGCTGTAATCACTGAGCCTCCCCAGCGACAGCCGAGTCCCACGTAAATCCCACGCCCAAACTCCATGTTCCTGGAACAATGCTTCATTTCCCATTTATCGACAAAATCACACACACACACACACACACACACACACACACACACACACACACACACAAATGTACATATGTATATCTTTATATATGTATATATAGTATATGTGTAGCTGTGTCTAGTCAGGGCCCATCAATCGTGAACCGCCAATGAATTCCATGCGATTAATTTAGCAACTGATTTGCCGTTGACGAATAACAATGCAACATAATGTGCCACAATTATTCATTTCAACGGCTGACAAAAAAAAACTTTGCTGGCTTCATTCCACTCGTTGGCTCCCCTGCATGCGAATGAGTTGGGCTGGCTTTGATTATGCGGCCATCGCAGCCTGCTACGGCTTACCCAGATGGTTAGCCCATCAAACCAGTCAGCCTGCCATCCATCAGACACAAGGCTTGGCTCTTTAAGACTTTCAGAGCTACATTTATGGGAAAACTTTGCTTGAATGTTTAAGAAAGAAGGATAGAGAGTAGAATAGAGAGAGAGAGAGAGAGAGAGAGAGAGAGAGAGAGAGAGAGAGAAAGAGAGAGAGATGGGGGAAAGATATAGTTAATAGAGGGAGATATTGAGAGAAAGACGGAAAAATTAATGGAGAGAGAGAGAGAGAGGGAGAGAGAGAGAGATAGAGATAGATATAGATATAGATAGAGAGAAGAAAGGGAGAGAGAGAGATAGAGAGAGAAGAGAGGGAGAGAGATAGAGATATGCAGAAAGACTGATTAAAGTAAGTCTGACCTTAGATTATTTTAAACTGCGATTAGATTGGATTGGGTTGAGTAGTCTGAGCAGTGTGCTCAAGCCTTTCTACAGACTTTATAAAAGTTGTATAAAAGTTTATAGTTCAATTAATGTCAGTGTCGTGTGATGCCCGTCTTGCTTGCGTCATTATATCAATGATGTCTATAGCTAGTTGTAGTTAAATAAGTAAGATTATGTCTATTAGTAAAAAAGATAAAGCCAATCGGAGAAAGGCGTATAAACTTATATCTCACAAGTTTTGTTATCCTGAAATCTGAAATCTATAGATTGATCAAAAGTATTAAAATGTACCTGCTTTATACTCAAAATAATATGAGTAATTTCCAATGCTGATTTCCTTTGAGATCTAGCACTTTTATTATAGCGTTGGCTATACCCGACTACCGCCTTCTCACCTGTTTCAACCCGTGGCAACTAGTTCTGCTTAAAAATGCATAAACTGAATTTAAAGCGACTATTTATTTGCTTATTTTTTGGTATATATATTATCAGCTTTACTGAGACTTATTTCCATTCGGCGAAACTGTTTAAAATGTAGTTTTTAAAGAAGTGCTCTTATCTGTGTATAAAATACTTTCCGGCTAAGATGCTGGACGAATGCAATTGCTCAGTTTGCGCCCAACAAATCGCTCGTTGGTCACTTTTTTCCTTTGCCAGTTGTCTTTTCAATTACCACAGCAAGGGCGAATAAAAAAGCTTTAGCAAGTGCAGACTTGATCCCCCCTTGCGCCCCGCCCCAGCCAATCTCCAGCCGCCCTCGGCCGGACCAGCCAGTCGGCCAGTCGGACCTTTGGCCCATTGCGTTACAAGTGCAAATTAGTCGAGAGTGCCAACAAATTTAACGAGCAAATTTACACTCGAGCAGCGGCCACGACCGGAATCCAGTTTGGAGAAGCGACTTGCAACTGGCTTTAGCTTTGCCTCTGCCTCTGCCGTTGGTTTTGGTTCTGGGTTGGGGTGTTACGGTACGGTACGGTACGGTACGGTCCGTCGGCTCAGTCGACTGTCTGCCCGGACCGTACCCCCCGGGCTGACCTCTTCCACGAACTGTTTGCCAGATCAAAATGGAACTTTTGCCACGCCAGCCAGTTGTAAATTTTCTGTGTTTGCGCTTCCGGGCCTCGAGGCATCTCTCTCCTCTCTCTCTCTCTCTCTCTCTCTCTTTCTCACTGTCTCTCTGAGTGCTGTGAGTGCCTGTTTTAATTTAGGGAACAGCACGACAATCGCCCTTCTCTCCGTAAAAAAAAAACGAGCCCATGGAACCTTTGCTTAGCTCGCAGTGTCTTATTACGGCTGCTTCTGGTGGGTCGCTGGGCAATTTGACAGCTCGGCCTGCTGTGCGTATCTCTGCAAATTGTTTGCCCCACATGGTCACGCCCACTTCTTGGTGCGCCTTGCCATGTCACGAGTCGGAGCATCTTTTATGAGAGTTTTCTTTGAATTTACTTTCGGTCCGAGAGTACTTTGTGGCGCTACCGCTCGGGCTCCCTACGCCGTGTGTGCTTGGCGTGTTCAAATTGAATCAAATATTGGTTTCAGCCATGCCGAGCGGTCATTGGATCTGGTAATGTCCTGGCGTCACACCGTGGCACCGTGACACGAAACTGAATAAGCTGAATAGTGTAGCACAGAGCCGACTCCAGCACTAGTCTATAGCATCAAAATTATTTATGTAGATGATTAAGAACGATCAAATATTGCTGTCCGTGAGACATCGGTGCACGGCGCTTGCTCAACGCCCATCGCTAATTGGGACTGCAGTGTCCCGTGCTGCGACCTTTGACTTTTGGCCTTCCCCGTTGGGTCGTCAAGCGTCAGCTTAGGCAACAGCTGAGCCTCTGCCTAGCAACGCGCTTCAGTCACGGCCTGTATCCCGGACCCAAGTCCCGAATCCGAATCAGGGCCCGTTTCTGGATGCTGCGTCTGCTGCTGGCCAGCTGTGAACCCATGTCAACTTTAATTGAATTTGATAGAACAAATATTTAGCAGCATCGCGCACCATTTACACCCGGCGACACACTAAGGCGACGCGCCACCCACCCCTCTCCCTCCCACCCACCTCTCGTTGAAGTCAAGGCCAAACAACAGCCGTGGAGCTGGGCGCGGGAGGGTAGCTGGCTGCAATCAATAAATTGCTATGTCATAATTAAGCTAAATATATTTATTCCTCTCTCTCTCTCAGCTTGTTTACTCTCTCATTGAATGTATCATTTTGAATTTCAGTTGCTTTGATGTTCCCTTCGGCATCTGCCACATCTCCATAAAAAGTCCTGTGAGCGAGTCATAATAGTGAGGGAGACCCACACAGTTATTATTGATTTCGAAATACGATTGACGTGTTTGAGTTTTATGGAATGAATAGGAAGACTTTTGTCCCATTCTGAATTCCATCAAGTATTCAGCATTGGGATATTACAATTACCTATCGATTATAATGTTCAGCAAGTTGTTCCTTGTGGGGAACATAGGTCGAAAAGTATATTAAGGGACTTTTCAAATATTGAAAGGGCGATTTTTAGAGTTAGTGGTTTAGCGAGAATGTAGATTACAGGCAGAACGAGGCGTGGTACACCTTTATAAGTATATAGTATATCAGAGCAATAATCTGAATCTAACCATGCCAGACTGTCCGTTCGTATAGAATAAAATTTTAAATGTAATTCTGAATAAAAGGTATGTTCTAGTCGGACCGTCCCGACTTGAGCATTCTTACTTATTTTGTGATAAAACTTTAAGTTAAATTTGGATTTTTAAGAATTTTAAATTCAATTGTAAGGCACACATTAAAGCCTCATTGAGCCGAGCAAGCCGGACATTGTGCGCTACGAAGGCACCGGAAACTAATCGGATTATTAAGTAAGATACTTTGTGTGTAAGTCAAGTCAACTCTATTCATTTTGCAAATGTTTCAAATATGGGCGAAGTTTATCAAAAGAATCAGAAGCTCCGATAGCAGTGCAAAGGCATTTGGCATGCGGCATGTGGCATGTGGCACTTGGCATGCGGTATATGGGATGTGGCATGCAAATGAGTAAATCAAAAGTGTTGTCTTTCTCCTGTTCTGTTTTGTTTTGTTCTTCACCTCCTGGTGCCGAGCTGCAGCTCCTTCTGTTTTTCCATTCCGTTTGCTTTCGTTATTAAATTGCCAGCCACATTGCGCACACTGGGAAGTATTTATTAAGTCATAAGCTCCATCTCCATCTCCAGCTCCAGCTCCAGCTCCACCTCCATTTATAGCTAGCAGCAGCACCCACACTTGTATTCACACTTGTATGCACACTTGCACCCACATTCACACTCTCCAGTCTTTTTCTCTCTCCCTCTCTCTGTCTCTCTCTGCTCCTCCCCTTCGGCACATACATTACAGAAACGCACTCATATGAACGTAACAATGCGGCTACTGGAACAGTGGGCCACTTTACCAATATGAGCGATCGAATTGAAGCTTTCCTGAGCTTAATATACATATATCCAATAAACATTCAATATCAACATCTGATCATTTATTTAGTGTGAGAGAGAGAGAGAGAGATAGGGAACGGAACTAGGTACATATAGTAAAAGAGAGCAAACCTAAATTATGCCAATCAATATCATCTAACACTCTCAGACATTTCGGTTTTTCGAATATAGCATTATAAGATGATTCAGAGATGAACAATACTTTAGATACATATACAATTTAGGCTAGTAAAGCTTTATCAACTTCATAGCTTTGACACATCTGAACTTATTAGAAAATATTTTTTATATCTCTATATTTATTTAATTTTCTTAGAAAATGTATTATATACCATATTACTTTAAATTGAGATCATAAATTACTTTAATTAAAAATAATCGATAATTTGCTTTTCAAATCGATTATTTATATTTTTTGGTCAGTTTGTTCCACTGTGCGCAAAATGCATTTCACACCTGCTCCAAAGAGGGCAAACGACCAGCAGGTGCCACAGTGGTACACACGAAGGCACAGGATGCAATGCACACACACACACACATACAGTGTGAGTGTGTGCACACATACATATGCATTCGCATGCAAATGTAGGTGTGTAAACATATATGGTGTTAACAATGAACAGCGAACTTTATGCTGCCAAGGACTCCAGTTCGCGCCAGCTACGTGCACACACACCCACACCCTCATACACACACACACGCACACACACACACACACACACACACACATTCGCATGCAAACGTGTATGTAGTTGGCTGCTTGCAATTGCAAAGCGCAAACTTTGCGAATCTTAACGATTTGCTTATTGTTCTTTCTCCATTGGCATTTACTGAGTATTTTTTAAGTTTGCCATTACGTGGGGCAGGCGCGCTGTCTGTGGCTCAGACCCTGTGTGCGAACTGGCAACTGGCAACAGCAGAGGCAACGGCAACAGCAACGGCAGTGGCTGTGTGGCACGACCCTGACCGCAGCGACGAAACCACCTTTGCCACGCATCCGTGAGTCTCGAGCCATTTTACACCCACACACATACATATGTGCTGTATCTAACGGAACTGTGTTTCTACTTTAATTGTTTCTCATGTTGCAGCACACCCACACAAAGGCAGTCGGAGCAAGGCTGGGTGAAGGACGAGCTGCAAGCTTTCGAGCAGTGATCACTGCTTCAACAACAGGTGGCGCTGCAGCAGCAACCTTGTGCCTGTAGGTGCGTTCTTTGTACAACTCTAATGGGATTGGGCATGGCTCCCTAGGAGTACGCATCAAACATCGAGGATGTTTATTCTCGGTAATACTTATCCGTCCTCATGTAAATAGACATTTAATTTAATCAACAAAACCTCAAAGCTGCAGCAGAACAGTCTTCTACCATTGAGAGTAGATTCAATATTTGGAGATCGGTGGACGAGTTGAAACGCAATTAAAACCAAGGACGTGCCATTTATATGACAATCTAATAAGCTCAAAAGACTGGCCTTCGCAAAGAAACACTTCCACAGGACAAATGGGTTTTGGAGAAGCGTTCTTTCGAAGGATGAGAGTTCCTTTGAATATAGCTTATCTAATAATAAGTTTTATGTTGGGTTGCCGAAAGTACAAAGGCAAAAGAGATGTCCGGTTTGTCAATTGTGAGACACGGAGGAAGCTCCGTAATGTTGTGAGGATGCGCTGCTTACAGTGGGCTGGGCGGCTTTATACCTGTCACCGGCTCAATGATCCAAGGTCAATATTTTACCTGAGTCATTTCTCCTACTATGATGATAAGAAGCTCCAGAGCCGAGCTTCGAATCAAAGCTGAGCTTACGCGGACGGAGCTCAAATAAGTCCACTGGCAACTAGACTAAACTCTGTTAATCAGAGTTAAACAACATATTAATTCAAACTAGTTAGTTTGTATGCTTTCATACGCAGATAGACTGACAGCGCGTCCAATCATATCGAACTGTTTTATTTAAAAATAATACAGATGCGAAGCATCTTCCCAATGGACACAGTCCGGAGTATGGAACTTCATGTTCAGTCACAAAATGTCGTTATACCTGATAGGTCGATCATACCACCTTTGGCAACTCATTCGCGCAGGGTATTTAGAACAAAAGCTTAGCATTAACTAATTTAATTATGCGGCCAAATTGCAGCGTCGGTTATTGTTGTTGTTGTTGCTGCTGTTGTCCGCGCTGCATAAATCACTTCGAGGAAATGGGAAGGGGCTGGATAGGGCGAGGCGGGCGAGGGATAAAGCTGAATGGCATAAAATGTCTTTGACGGCGGGATATCGCGATTCCGAACCATTGACTCAAATTTGTCGACTGGCTCTAGCGCCAGGATTGCGAGCCAGCCTCTGAGCCTCCCACAAAAGCAGACTAAACTGAGTGCGTGGCGGACATTAAACGGAACTGAAACGTTGTGGATGGGCGGGTGCTGTGATGGGGACAGGCTGAGGCAGGACAATGCCAACGCCAAGTTGCGTCTAGACGGCCTGGCAAAGGCAAGCTAATAAACTTCCACATTTCCGACATAAGCTTAAGCGGCATTAATGACGCGTTGGCGTCCAAATGATTTATTAACAGTTAGCTGTTCCCGCTGATGAAGCTGTTGCCTGTGTGTAGAGCCTCAGCAGGGAGAATCTTATCAAATATCATTAAGATTGCAGTCAAGATTATGCCGAAAATTCCTTCTGGCCCACCATAAGTTCCTATATCTCAAAATCCGAAAGTCACCTCAAAAATTGGAGGGAAATGGGAAAACACATGCACAATATCAACTCAGTTTTCTTTTCATTTATATTTGTCGATATTTAAGTTTATAATATTATGTGAAGACCTAAAACTGTAAAAGGCATCTCGAACCAGTTGACCTGTTCTTACCTTTGCAGGATGAATAATATTATTATACCCTGAACCCATTGAAAATGGGAATTCAAAAACAAAAGTCCCAAGCAAGAACCAACATATAAACAACAACGACAGCGAATCCATCTAAAAAAAAAAAAAGAAACAAATTTTATTCTCACCCAAACTATATACTCACCTTTAAATTTAACTCATATCAAAACAAACAATCAATCTAATACTCCAAAAATTTTTAGCAATGCTAAAAATTATACAATGGAACATGAAAGGATATACAAACAACTACAATGAACTTTTAATTATAATTAAAAAATACTCACCACAAGTCATATGTCTCCAAGAAACCCACTATTACAACAAACATACCCCTATTCCCGTCCCAATAAATTACCAAATTTACAATAATACAGGCTCCAACCAATTTGGAGGCGTAGCCATACTAATTCACAATTCCCTACAGCACCAGAAATTAACCCAACCAACCAACACCAGCCACTTCGAAACTCTCGAAATAGAAATCCTCTCCAAAATGAAAATCAATATTTTCTCAACATACATCCCCCCCAACAATCAATTTTCAACTAAGACCTTAAGTGAACAATTTGAAAGACAAAGCAACAATACGAATCAAATCATACTAGGTGATTTCAACAGCCGACATAGCAACTGGGGATCACCGGTAGACAACAAAAGAGGCAAAATCCTAGCCAAATTCGCTCAAACTGCCAACCTAAATATACTCAACGACGGCTCCCCAACACACTTTTCCACACACAATACATTCACCCACATAGACATATCCTTATGCTCGCCCCAACTCACCCCCTTCACAAACTGGAAAATAATTGACGACCTTCATGGAAGCGATCACTTTCCAATCCTTATCTCTCTATTCCCACAACCTCAAAGAATAAACTTCCCCCGTCCCTGTTCAAAATAAAAGATGCCAAGTGGCCTCTTTTCACAAAATTAACCAACGACATAAATGAGCGCATTCCAAAAAGCAGTAACATCAATAAAGAAGCTGCAATAATTAACAAAATAATCCTACAAGCCGCCCATCACAGCATACCACAAACGTCCCCACGCCACAACAACAAAAACACCCTCTGGTGGAATAAGACTCTAAATGAACTGAGAGTAAATAAATTTAAAACATGGCAAAATTTTAAACACAACAACAACACTGACAATCTAATAACCTACAAACGTGCAAATGCACTCTTCCCAAGAGAGTTAAAAAATAAAAAAAACAAGCACTAATAGATTTCACCTCTGCAATAGAACCCAATACCCCTTCAGACAAAATCTGGGCAAACATCCGACGTCTCTGCGGACTTAACCCAAGTAAAAACATACACTGCATTACAGACCCAACCAACAACTTGCCCACGACAGATACTACTCACATAGCCCATCTCTTTGGGCAACACTGGTCAACCCAATCTGAAGACAACAACTTTAGCCAAACATACACTACAAACAAATACGCAGACAAATCCGCTGACTATATACCCAGTTCGACAGCACAAGCAATCGAATCACCCATTAGTCAAATGGAGTGGCTATCAGCATTGCACTCCCTTAAAGGAACAACACCTGGTCTTAACCGAATATCCTACCCAATGATCAAAAACACCTCCCACACATTGAAAAATAGAATCACCAACCTAACCAACTCAATATTCAATAGCTTCATCCCCCAATCCTACAAAACCAGCCTAGTCATTCCTGTCCTTAAGCCCAACACAAATAAAACATTACTTAATAGCTACAGACCAATTTCCCTCAATTGCTGCTTATCCAAAACGCTGGAAAAAATAATTGCGAAGCGCCTATGGTGGTTTGCAACGGAAAACAACATTCTTCACCCCAACCAAACAGGTTTCAAGCGCGGAAAATCGGTCTGCTCTATGCCGATCACCTGATAACCAGATCGCTAAAAACTAAAAAGCACACCTCCGTCATTGCCCTTGACTTCTCAAAGGCCTTCGACAGAGTTGGTGTGCACTCAATAGTTGAGGAATTAATCAAATGGAAAATCGGCCCAAAAATTCTAAATTTCATAAAAAATTTCATGTCCAACCGTAAAATAAAAAATACAATAGGCTCCCCATATCCACTACACAATGGCATCCCCCAAGGTTCACCAATATCAGTTATCCTCTTCATTATTGCATACAATAAACTCTCCAACATCATATCCCTCCAAAAAGAAATACACTTCAGCGCTTACGCTGACGACTTTTTCCTAATAATCCCTCTTAACAATAAAAAAAATCAAAAATATAACTTGGACAGCCTCTTTTATAAAATTCACGAGTGGTGTTCATATTCTGGAGCATCACTCTCCATCGAAAAATGCCAACACCTCCATATCTGCCGTAAACACAACTGCACCTGCACCATATCCTGCAACAACACCCCCATCCCTTCAGTCCGCAATCTAAAAATCCTAGGACTAACAATAAACAATAAATACAGGTGGGACTCACACATAAAACAAATCCTACCAGTCCTAAATAAAAAACTTAATGTTATTAAATGCCTAGCAAGCCCTAAATTCAATTGCAACTCATACACCCTGATAAACGTAGCAAAATCAACAATATACGCCCCTAAATCAACCCTCAATAAACTAAAAACCGTATTCAACGCCGCAATCCGTACATCACTCGGAGCACTCCGCTCAACCCCTATCCCCAACTTACTCTTCGAAGCAAACATACCCACAATAGAACAAAAAAGAGACTTTATTACAACCAAAGCATACAAAACACTATTACACAGCACTAACCCACAACTCCACAAATACATTAAACGAAATTGCTACCAAAAAAGAAGCAAATTAACATCAACACTTGAAAAAATAATAACATCATGCAAAGAGTACAATATCCCCTACCTCCCACTCCCTAACAAAAAAATTACTCCTCAATGGTCTTTTCCCCCTTTCTTAATCGACACCACGCTAAAAAAATGTAGCAAAACAAACACACCAACAATCGCATACAGACAACAATTTCTTGAACTCAAAGACAAATACAAAAACCACACATTCATATATACAGACGGCTCCCTTCAAAACAACACAGCCACCTTTGCCATCACAACAGAGGTCGAAGTCCTACAAAGATGCATCCTACCCCATTAC
Source organism: Drosophila paranaensis (assembly GCA_035047545.1). Classification (NCBI taxonomy): domain Eukaryota; kingdom Metazoa; phylum Arthropoda; class Insecta; order Diptera; family Drosophilidae; genus Drosophila; species Drosophila paranaensis. The sequence goes on along the minus strand of JAWNPL010000177.1, from coordinate 54,593 downwards.
TCATCTATCCTATCCGCCGAAACCATAGCCATCCTTCATGCAATAGAACTAATCCAAAAAAGAAGAGTAGGAAACTACATAATCTGCTCCGACTCACTCTCATCCATTAAATCCATATCCAACATTAACAACAACAATCTATACCCCACAACCATAAGAACCCTACTAACAAAATCTGCCCCAAAAATAAAGCTCCTCTGGATACCCAGTCACTCTGGCATTGAAGGAAATGAGCTAGCCGACAGTACTGCCAAAACAACATTAAGAATGCCACTTCACTACACACCCAACTTTAACACAACAGATATCAACAAAGCCATAAAAAACATACATTTACAAAAACTAAAAAACAATATCCAACACTGCAACAGTTGGTACAAACAAATAAACACAAATTTAATAAACGCAAATAGCTTCACAAAAATTATTAACCAAAAAAATATTACACGTAGGGATCAAACTAAAATAATACGACTGAGACTTGGACACACACTATTTTCAAAACAATTTCATCTAAATCCCGACAATATCCTTCCATGCCCAAACTGCTACACCTCCACAGACCTCACCATCCAACACATATTCAACTGTCCCGCTACATCCCACCTTAAAACCCTAATTTTCCAAAACAACTGTCCCATATCTATACTTGCAAACCCCTCAAAAGAAAATATACATAAGATAATAAAGTTCATTAATAATAGTAAAATGTATAACTTAATATAAATATATAAATATACATATGTATGTATGTAAGCAAGCCGAAGGCCCCAGCAGCCAGTGCTTTAAAAATTAAGTTAGCAGTTTTCAATTGCTGCTAAGTCTTACAAATAAATAATAAGTCTCCGTACAGCACATAACGGAACATCGAATTTCACCATCGAACACCAAGCGTCGAAAACGAGCGAGGAGGAGCACAAAGCAAACAGCAAATTTTGAGTGAAACAAGGTCTTGGTATTGAGTGGTATATGGAAAAAGTACAAAGGAATATAAAACCGTTCAACGATGACAAATACTCAATTTGGAAGTTTCGGATTAGAGCGCGTCTTGAAGAAAAAGATCTTTTAAGTGTTTTGAATGTTGAAAAGGACAAAATGACAGAAGAGTTAAAAAAGGCTGATAGGCGTGCTAAAAATATAATTATTGAATTTCTAAGTGACTCGTTTTTGGTTTTTGCTAACGCTGACAAGAGTACAAAAGAAATTTTTGAAAACTTCGATTCAATAGAGAGAGCTCTCAGTTTGAAAGTTTCAGACGTGCTTTTTTGTTCTCCGTGGCTTTTATTTTTGTTTAGTGATTTTATTAAATATTAAATTTCGTTCACTGTTGATTTTGGTTTTGTACCAATGCACAACAGTGACTAACTGTTGTGCATTTGTGCAAGGTGTAATCCGCGGTGTTTTTTTTTATTAATTTTTACTTATTTTTGAGAAGTGCTTTGAATTTTGATCTGTGCAGCGTCAGTAATTTTTGTTTTTACTTGCATTCTGCATTTCATTTTCGTTACTTCTTTTGCTTTATCGCTTGCTCTCAGTTTTTTTTGGTGTGTGCAATCAGCTGTTTTTGTTGTTGTGAGTAGATTCTCTCAACGCTTTAACCCTCTCTTTGCTTTGCGCTTGTTTCATTGTCTTTATCTAAACTCCGGTTTTGTTGTTGTGAGTCGCTCTCTAAACACATTAATACTCTCTTTGGCTTGCGCTTTTTCCCTAGTGTTTCTAATCTTTTGTTTTATTTTCTTGAATCCCAATTGCCAATTTGACTTCTGATTCTTCACAAATGCAATTCATTAATTGCTGGTTGTGTGAGAATATGATGCACAGTAAATGTGCTGGCCTTACAGGCCGGGATTATGATAAGGTCATGTCCACTGCTTAAATTGGTTGTGGCGGCTTACGGTGGTCTTGTCCAATTTGTTTGGAAAAACAAATAAATTTTTCAAAAATGTATAATTCGGTGCGGGCTCAATTTTTAAAACTTAATAAAATATCTAAACAGTTATCTAGTGAACTAGATGCTGGTGATAAATTATTAAATCAAAATAATTTTGAATCTTCTCAAGCTGAGACGTTGACGGTCTCTCAGTTGGTACCACCTTCAATACCTTTGTCTTTGTCAAATTTATTAGCGCCTTCTACAGCTTGTTCAGACTCTCTTGCGATTCCACCCTCTGGTAGTGCGCCAGGGACACCAGTAGTGGATATCCCAGAGTCTTTACTGATTCCAACCCTGTTGTCTCCATCTGTTGCTCAAACTACGAACAACTCTCTGGCCATTTCTCCCACACATACTATACCTACTTTACCTATCGTCTCTCCCCGAAGAACACTTGCTTCTTATCAAGGCTTTCATCTGACACGACATGTGAAGCTGTTTCTGCTTTTATTTCTAGTAAATCAAAAGCTAAAGTCTCGATATCGAAGTTCAATTTTGCAACTCCTCGTGAAATTGCTTCTTTTAAAATCAACGTTTCATCTGAATTCTTCACAACAATTTGTGACGCCATGTAGTCACATGGCGCCATGTAGTCTCCGGTTTTGCTAAACCCTTCCTCGGCACAATCTTCATCCAATATTGTGCCAAAAAACTAAAAACAGTTCAACCTTCTTCACAGATTTCCTTAATATATCAAAACGTTCCTGGTCTGAATTCTAAGCTCAAAAGTCTCTTTTTGAGTAGTTTCAGTGTTCGTTTTGACATTATTGCCCTGACTGAAACATGGTTAAGCCCGAATGTTTAAATAGTGAGATTCTCTCGAACGATTTCACTATTTACAGACATGATCGACGGACTCGTAGAGGTGGAGGTGTTTCATTGGGCGTTAAATCTTATATCCTTACTGAATCTTTTATTTTTTCAGCATCTCATGCTTATCGAGATTGTTGCTGTTAAACTTACTGTTAAATCTTGCTCCCTCTTTATCACTTGTTCATATATTCCCCCCACTTCTGATTTTCAAGTTTATGCGCAACATATGACTTGCATTAAAGAAGTTTATGGACACGTGAAATATAACGATTTCTTTCTGGTGTTGGGTGACTTTAATATACCGAACACTTCTTGGATGTCTAATCCTAGTACAAGTTCCCTTATTCCTACAATTGATCATTTTTTATACCCTGAACCCATTGAAAATGGAAAATGTTTTTGTTGAAAAGTATGTAACAGGGAGAAGGAGGCGTGGCAGACCCCATAAAGTATATATATTCTTGATCAGGGAGAGTAGCCGAGTCGATTCAGCCCTGTCCGTCCGCCTGTCCGTATGTATGAACGCGTCGTTCTCAGAACCTATATGAGCTAGAGACTTGAAATTTTTTATGTAGGCTCCTGTGTAGCACGAAAAGATCGAGTTTGTTAAAAAAAATCGATAACTGTCTTAATTTTAATGTTATCGATTAAAAACGAAATCGATGCTCCGTTATATAATTATATATAATTCATCTTTATAGCTAGAGTCTTCAAATTTTGCATTTAGTGTTATGTGAGCCTTACACAATTTCGGTTTTTGTTAAATTTTGGATGCCACGCCCCCTTCGCCTCAAATTTGTAACTCCCGTATATCAAATACTAGAGACTTGCGCTTTGGCACATACATACATATGGATGACATGATCACGCCCAACAAAATCGTTACTCTAGAAAAAAAGTTATTAAACATTTAATTTCCCATGTCATTGGCATGCAAATAGCAGCCAAAGAACAGCTGACGCACCGACTGGCGTTTGTGTGTGCGTTTGCCTATGTCTGTGTGTGTGTGTATGTGTTGCTTGTAATGAACATACATATACATATGTTACATAAAAGAAACGGAGAATGCACGGAATAGCGTTTCTTCGCAGGGTTCAGGGTATACCCTTGTCGAGCGGTCTCGACTAGAGTTTTGTTACTTGTTATTAATGATGTCTCTTGCATTAATGTTTCCAGATCATCCCCTTTTTGTTTACCTGAGGATGTTTATCATCCTACATTGGAGGTACCTCTGACCCTAAGTTAGCCTCCATTTTGAGAACCTACTCCATCTAAACGTCGTTGTTACGTTAAGTGCAACTTTGCTTTGCTTAACCAACTTATTAGTGCAACAGATTGGTCTACGTTATATGATTCCGTTGATGTTATTGTGCATCAACTATTTTCTATAACATTTTAAACTCTCTTATTGGTTTTTCTAATAAACCTCCATGGCTTACTCAGACGCTTTCTAATTTAAACATTAATCAAACATTAAACATTAAGTCTAAATGCTTTACAAATTTTAAAAAGTGTGGCTCCACTATTAACTGGTCTAAATATTCCATAGCCAAGTCGAATTTCAACACTTTAAATTCCCGTTGCTATGAGAATTACCTTATGCGTTGCAAAAGACAATTTGCTCGAGACCCTACAAAATTTTATTCCTTTGTGAATTTTAAACGTAAGTCTTCTAGTTTACCTTCCACATTTTTTTATGAGTCTTTGTATTCTTGCAATGATCAGGATTCCTCAGATCTTCTTGCTGATTTCTTTCAGTCAACTTACTCATCTGTAGACCCCTATAATACTTCTTATCCATATTATATGTATATCTTCTACAAATATTGTTAACGCTTCCAATATTTCCCTTGATTCTCTGATTTCTGCCATTCGGTCAATGAAATCGTCTTTCTCACCTGGAGCTGATAATATTCCTAGTTGTGTTATAAAAGAATGCTGTGATTCCCTTCAGTTATCTTTACTAAAGCTTTTTAACTTATCTCTGGAAACCTCTGTGTTTCTGTCTATTTGGAAAGAGTCTTTTATTATCCCTCTATATAAGAAAGGTGGGCGATCTGACATTTCTAATTATAGGGGTATTGCCAAACTATCGGCTATTCCGAAGTTATTTGAAAAAATAATAACTTCCACTTTACAGCATTTGTGTAAATCAATTATTTCGCCACTACAACATGGCTTTGTTCTTAATCGATCAACCTCTACTAATCTGCTTGAATTTACTTCCCTAGTAAACGATAGTTTTTTAAATAAAATGCAAACTGATGTTATTTATACAGATTTTAGCAAAGCTTTTGATTCAGTTCACCATGAAGTATTGCTTCATAAGCTTGATCTCTTAGGGTTTTCTCCTCAACTTTTATCTTGGTTATCATCCTATTTAAAGGGGAGAACTCAAAGAGTTGTGCTGAGAACATCTTTTTCGACACAAATCTTAGTTCATTCAGGTGTACCTCAAGGTAGTCATCTAGGGCCTTTACTTTTTACATTATTTATCAACGACCTTCGCAGTCGTTTTTATACCCTGAACCCATTGAAAATGGGAAAATCAGGGTATAATGTTTTTGTTGAAATGTATGTAACAGGGAGAAGGAGGCGTGGCAGACCCCATAAAGTATATATATTCTTAATCAGGGAAACAAGCCGAGTCGATTTAGCCCTGTCCGTCTGTCCGTATGTATGTGCGCGTCGTTCTCAGAACCTACAATAGCTAGAGACTGGAAATTTTTTATATAGGTTCCTGTATAGCACGAAAAGATCGAGTTTCTTAAAAAAAATCGATAACTGTCTTAATTTTAATGTTATCGATTAAAAACGAAATCGATGCTCCGTTATTTAATTTTATATAATTCATCTTTATAGCTAGAGTCTTTAAATTTTGCATTTAGTGTTATGAGATCAGTGCACAATTTCGGTTTTTGATAAATTGGATGCCACGCCCTCTTCGCCTCAAATTTGTAACTCCCGTATATCAAATACTAGAGAGTTGTGCTTTGGCACATACATACATATGGATAACATGATCACGCCCAACAAGTTTGGTCAAAATCGTTGCGCATTGCCATGCAAAGCAGCCAAAGAACAGCTGACGCAACGACTTGCGCTTGTGTGTGTGTGCGCATGTGTATGTGTGTGTGTATGTGTTGCTTGTAATGAACATATATATACTTATGTATATTAAAGAAACGGAGATTGCTGGAATTGCGGTTCTTCGCAGGGTTCAGGGTAACCCATAGTCGAGCGGTTTCGACTAGAGTTTTCTTACTTATTTATAATAAATGTTTTATATATGTATATGAAAGATTTATTAATTTTGTAGGTGTGGATAGTCGAGGCATAGCTGGCGGGCACGCAAATAGAATATCGCCACCAGGTGATATTATATACATATATTTTATTGAGAATAATTTACTTAGTATTTATTTGTGCTAGGTAAATTCACTTTTGGCACTGGGAATTGCAATGTTTGTGGCAAAACAATCAAAACTGCAGGGAACACTACTAATATGAAAGATTATCTACGCAATGTGCATAAAATAAAGGAAATCAAACACGTGTGTCTCACAGCGGGACGCCACGGCAAGCTTCAATAGCTGCAAGCTTCCAAAATATTACGGATTTTTTAGGAGAAGGACAAAAAAAAAATTATGTAATTTGTTACATGATCACAAAGGACATTCAACCATTTTCAATTGTTGAAAATGCTGGATTCATTTATTTGATGAAAACTGTCGCACCTCGTTACGAAATTCCTTCGAGGTATAAAGTAACCAAATGGCTCGATGAGTACAGTCAAATGAAAGATCTGTGGAGAACAAGGCTGACTGGAAAGAGCATATCCTTAACAATGGACATATGGAGTGACCAAATGTCAATGCGCAGTTTTTTGGGGATCACCGCTCATTTTCTCTTGGAGCAGGAAATGTCTTCATTGACAATTGGAACTATGCAGCTAAGCGAGCGTCACACAGGACCATATCTCAGCGAAATGCTGGAAAATGTCGCTCAGATCGGAACATTGACAAAAAGCAAGTAACAGCTATTGTCACAGACACTTGATGTCTGACGCTCAACGTGAGCGGTTGTGTTATCGGCTGTGCGCATCGAAAGTTTTCAAGTGTTGTTTGTTGTTGTTGCAATAACAACCGTTTCGGGCGCGCTTAACATCGCTTATTTCGGCGCTTCCGCGATAAACGATCTCCGCAGCGTTCGCGTATTAGCGCGAGTTATGTATGTATAGACAAATATCATCAACAGTTCAAGTTAGGCGGAATTCAAATTAATAAGAAAAAACCGTAACGCCAGACTGACGACAGGACAGTCTGGAAACATTATGAAATTGAAAGCATGAAGTCTAGCAACATTGTGAAATTGAAATCATGTAGTCTAGCAACATGATGAGATTTAGAAATAAGAAGAAACAAAAATGAATAGTCAGCCATCGGCGCCATGGCATCAGCTGGAGCTGATGCCAAAATGAGCTCCAACTCTGTGCTGCAGCGTATGCAGCACATCGAGAGGAAGCTCAGGAAGGCCATCTTGGTTGAAGATGTGCTCAACGCCGTTGCGCTCAGCGCGCTGGATCTTGCGGCGAAGTACCAGGAGCTGGTACTTGATATGTAGGGTGCTATGAAGGAGCTGGAGACTGAGAGGAGGATCCGCCCCCAGCCCGCCGTCACCCTAGCCGCCACCACCGCTGCCCCCTCTGCTCCAGTTGCCGCACCCCGAATCCGCAAGGTTGCGGAGACATGGTCGGCAATCGTGACGAGCAACAATCCGGAGGAAACTCCCCAGCAAGTTGCTGAGCGAGTCCGCAAGGAGGTTGCGCCCGCACTTGGTGTACGTGTACACAAGGTGCGTGAGCTGAAGCGGGGAGGTGGTGCCATCATCCGCACCCCATCCTCAAGTTCAAGGAGGTTGGACTGAATGTAAAGCAGAACGCCGCTTCGAAGCCTAGGGTGATGGTCCGCGACGTGGACAGCAGCATTCATGGACGGAATGTGGAATAACCACTTCTTGGGTCGCACGGCTAGTGTTGTCTTCGAGAAGTCGGTGGAAATCACATCGAAGCCATGGACAGCTGAGAGCGGACCCACGGTCAACATCCAGCTGAAGGTAGACCAGAAGGCCCTGGATATTCTGGAGGATCATGACAGGATCTACGTGGAGTGGTTCTCTTTCCGCTGGCACACCGTCACGCCGACGTACGCTTGCTACAGGTGCGTCAGTTTTGACCACCGTGTAGCACAGTGTAGGATGAAGGAGGAGATATGCCGGCAATGCGGACAAGCCGGACGCCGCGCCTCGTAGTGCAGCAACCCTGTGTCCTGCAGGAACTGCAGCTTCAAGGGCCTGCCGTCAAAGCACCGTATGCTTTCGGCAGCGTGTCCGGTATACGGAGCTGTGCTCGCCAGGGTGGCCTCTAGACATTAACAATGTTTAGAGTCATCCAAGCTAACTGCGGCCGCAGTAGAGCTGCCGTAATTGACCTTGGAGTCCGGATGAGAGACTCGGGGGTCACGTTCGCGCTGCTCCAGGAGCCATATGTTGACCGTGGAGGAAGGATCACCGGATTACCGGCAGGCATGCGAGTGTTCTCCGACAGTCGGAACAAAGCCGCTGTGATCGTAGACGACCAGGAGGTCGTCTGCATGCCTGTCTCCTCGCTCATCACCGAGCATGGCGTATGCGTGAGTATGTCGGGAAATTTCGGCTCAATTTTCCTCACCTCCGTATACTGCCAATTTAACGCAGAATTGGAGCCGTACCTGCTGTACATGGATGCAGTGCTGCTGCTGGCCAGCCGCACGCCCGTCATCTATGGCCTTGATGCGAACGCAGTATCCCCCCTGTGGTTCAGTAAGCTCCCCGAGCGTTCTCGGGGCTACTTGAACAGGCAACGGGGTGAACTGCTGGCTGACTGGGTTCAGGGCAGTCGAGCCGGCGTGCTTAATGTCCACAGCAATGTGTACACGTTTGATAATCGCAGGGCGAGGAGCGATATCGACGTAACTATCGTCAGTGATTCAGCGACTACGTGGGCTGCGTATGAGTGGAGCGTAAGCGAGTGGGATCTGAGTGATCACAACATCATCACTATTGTTGTGACTCTCGATCCGGCAAGCACAGTTGAGAGCTATGCTCCTGTGCCCTCGTGGAAGCTCCACAGTGCTGACTGGCGGCGCTTCGGTGATGAGCTTAGGACTGCATCGATGGATTTTCCCCTGGAGCAATTTCGCGCGATGACATCAGATGAACAGGTGACTGCACTTCGCTCCCAACGCTATGTTTGGGCGACAGCAATTGCGGGCCAAACGTCGTGTGAGCTGGTGGACTGCCGCTCTCACTGACGCACGCCGCGAGCTCAGGAGAGCCCGGCGCCGGCTGCAGCATGCTCGTCGAACACACAGCGAAAGTGTTGCCGTCCTGGCCTCGTATTTCAGGATCACCCGAAAGCAATACGAGAGGATGATGCTGCGTGAAAAGGAGGAAAACTGGAGAAGATATGTCGGCGAGCACCAAGACGACCCCTGGGGGTCTGTCTATAGGATATGCCGAGGCCGCAAGAAGTGCACTGATCTCGGATGCCTTCGGTGGAATAATGAGCTGGTCGTAACCTGGCACGCCTGCGCGAACGTCCTGCTCCACAGCTTTTTCCCTGCTGCGGAGAGGCCAGTGGACGTTCTTGTTCCACCCGAAGTGCCCCCAGTACTCGACCCGATTGAGGTCGACACATGCATCGCCAAGGTTCGGAGCAGACGCTCACCTGGTTTAGATGGCATCACTGGGGGCATGGTCAAAGCGGCTTGGCGCGCCATCCCGGAGCACATGACAGCGTTGTACACCCGTTGTCTGGCAGATGGGTATTTCCCCACTGAATGGATGCGCTGTAAGGCAGCGGGGAAAACCGTCACTTCACATTGGAATTTGTAGTTAGTAAGTTGTTCAGTTAGGGAGTTTGTAGTTATTAAGTTGTAATTTGTAGTTAGTAAGCTATTTAGCTATGGAGTTTGTAGTTATTAAGTTGTAATTTGTAGTTAGTAAGCTATTTAGCTATGGAGTTTGTAGTAATTAAGTTGTTTGATTTGTAGTCATTAAGTTATTACGTCATGGAGTTTGTAGTAATTAAGTTGTTCGATTTGTAGTTATTAAGTTATTTAGTTATGGAGTCGTTAATTTAAGCGCAGTGGAGCGTGGTTAGGTATAGGAATAGTTAGTTTGTATTTGGTAGTAGTAAGTTAGTCATAAGTTGATTTTGTATAGTTAATAAGTATAGTGAGTAAGAGATTTGATTAGGAGATGAGTTATGAAGTTTAGGTGTAGGCGCAATGAAGCGCAGAAGCGGCCCGTGGAGGGCTCATTAAGCGATTTCGGAGTTAGGCGCCGCGCTGCCGGCAGATCAGCAGCGCAGCTGCAATTGTCACGGCGCATTTGTCGCCTCGCGGCGAAACGAATCGCGATGAGAGTGAGGGCGGCCTTAGAGAGAGGGGAGTCTGTGTCGTGAACTGAAAGAAAGCTGTCGTGGTTTTGAATAACGGGTGAAGCGAAAAGTGTTTGCAAGGAGGAGAAGCGGAAAAAGGAGACACAGACTAGGGAGGAAACGAAAACTTTTGTGAAAAGTAAGTGAGAATAAGAATTAGCAAAAGTAAGTCTAATAAAGGATTTGAGGCGACTTTGTGCGTTTTGCTATATCTTCGGACGGGCGGGTAGTGGCAATAGCAACCCCCCCCTCTTGCCATTCTTCCATCTGTGAGTTGACCGACGCGGTGCAGCGATCGCCGACTCAACATTGTCAGGCGAGAGTAGCTCCGCCAGCGGCAGTGAGTTGCCGTATTTCCCGTCCCCTACCCCAGCGCGTCCCAGCATCCTATAAATTATCTTGTAGGTGACCCTGGGCCAGGCTGAGTCTGCCCCAGCTGGAAAAACGTACCTTTACAGCGCCCACGTGTGATTGCGCTTCTCAAAGGCCCCGACAAGGACAGGAGCGATCCAGCGTCCTATCGGGGCATCTGCCTGCTGCCTGCTTTTGGCAAAGTACTGGAGGGGATCATGGTGAACCGTATAAAGGAGGTGCTCACGGACGAAAGTCGATGGCAATTCGGCTTTCGTCCCGGACGCTGCGTCGAGGATGCCTGGAGTCATGTGGTGAACAGTGTCGAAGCCAGCCCGGCTAGATACGTGCTCGGAGTCTTCATTGACTTCAGAGGAGCTTTCGACCACGTCGAATGGGACGCAGCATTACGCCGACTATCGGATCTTGGATGCAGGGAAGTTGGGATCTGGCGCAGCTTCTTTTCGGACCGAAAAGCTAGCATCGTCAGCAGCTTCGCGAGGTCAACGTTGATGTAACCCGTGGCTGCCCGCAGGGGTCCATTAGTGGTCCATTCATTTGGAACATTCTAATGGATGTCCTCCTGCATCGCCTGGTAGCGCATTGCACGATCAGTGCATATGCTGACGATCTTATGCTGCTCATCGATGGAGAATCCAGATCCCAACTGGAGCTCAAAGGCGCCCAACTTATGGAGATAGTTGGAGGATGGGGCATTGAGGTAGGCGTCTCAGTCTCGGCAACGAAGACTGTGACGATGCTCCTTAAGGGCAAACTGTCAACTGGCAGACCGCCCGCCGTAAGCTTTGCAGCAGCAAACTTACGGTATGTGACGCAATATCGTTACCTTGGCATCACAGTTGGCGAGCGGTTGAGTTTCTCCCGCATATCACGTATATACGTGATCGGCTAACTGGAGTCGTCGGAGCCCTGACCCGTGTGCTACGCGTCGACTGGGGACTCAGTCCGCAAGCACGGCGAAGGATATATGCCGGACTCATGGTGCCTTGTGCACTGTTTGGTGCCTCGGTATGGTACAAGATGGCGATGAGACTAGTCGGGGCCAGGAGGGCGCTCAAGTCCTGCCATCGGCGCATCCTTTTAGGATGTTTGCCCACGTGCCGAACGGTATCTACTGATGCCCTTGAAGTGCTAGCTGGAGCTTCACCGCTGGACCTAGTTGCAATGCGCACCGCTATGCAATTTAAGTTGAAGCGGAACTACCCCATGGTAGAAGGCGATTGGCTCTACGATCAAGATGTTTCCCCAGCGACGCAGGGAGGTGCTCACCCAGCAGCTCCTGGTTGTCGGAAACCTAATTGGGAAGCAGTTTATACTGCGATCAGCCGATCAAAGCTGTTAATTTGAACCACGGGATGGGCTGGTGGCCAAGGCCGGCCCAAATGAGGTTGGCCCCCTTTTGTGGGAGTTTCGTGGTGGCTGTGGTGTTAAAACTGCCATGGTTCAACGTGGCGCTGAATCACGGCCGGATGCTGTACCCGTAGCCAGCAGAGGTTAAGATAGGCCTCGCCCCTGACCAAGAGGGAACTATATGCCCGACAGCATATGTTCGAACTGGTACTTAAAAGATTTCTTTTAGGGGCGTTGGTGGACGCATTGAATTCACCCGCTGTACTATGTGTCACATATGTGGCACAAACGAGTACCGTGGTTGTAAACCCCTTTTGGGGTACACGCCACGTTAAACAAAACTAGGATTTCTGTCACAGACAATGGTACAAATGTTAAAAAAGCTGCTGAGATAACGTTTGGGCCCAAAAACCACCTACCCTGTTTTGCGCACACGCTTAATCTTATTGCTCGATCGGCCATCCAAATGGATATATTTCCAAATTGAAATCAATCTTTACTTTTTTTAACCATAGTGGTGTGGCCAGCGACCATTTAAGGAAAGCAACAGATAAAGTACTGATTCAGGATGTTCCAACGAAATGGAACAGTACATATCATGTGATAGAGCGCTTTTTGGAGGTCAAAAAGCAAGTGAACGACGTTTTACTGAGTATTCCAAATGACCAACTGTTGCTTACCGGAAAGAAATTTGAGCTGTTAAACAATGTCCTTGAGGAAGCAACGAAAATTGTCAGCGGAGATAAATATTGCACGGCCAGTACTGTCATACCCATTGTCAACATCATCAAAGACAAATTAGAACAAGTAAGAAAACTCTAGTCGAGACCGCTCGACTAGGGTATACCCTGAACCCTGCGAAGAACCGCAATTCCAAGCAATCTCCGTTTCTTTAATATACATAAGTATATATATGTTCATTACAAACAGAACATACACACACACACACACACACAAGCGCAAGTCGTTGCGTCAGCTGTTCTTGGGCTTCTCTTAGCATGGCAATGCTATGGGAAATTAATGTTTAATAACTTTTTTTCTAGAGCGACGATTTTGATCACGACGATTTATTGGGCGTGATCATGTCATCCATATGTATGTATGTGCCAAAGCCCAAGTCTATAGTATTTGATATACGGGAGTTACAAATTTGGGGCGAAGGGGCGTGGCATCGATTTCGCTTTTAATCGGTAACATTAAAATTAAGACAGTTATCTTTATGGAGTCTGCCACGCCTCCTTCTGCCTGTTACATACATACGCCTTTCAACAAAAACAATTCAATGGTTTCAGGGTATAAAATTAAGTGACAACACACCAGAAGCGAAGGATATGAAGGAGTTCCTGCTTCTCGAAATTGAAAGGCGTGGGCAGGTATATGTATGTGGATATGGACGTGGAAATGAGCTCTTATCTGCGAATGCCGCCTACTTCCTTCGAAAGTAATCCAATAACTATTTGGGAAAGCATGAAATGTACATATCCTAATTTGTACAGAATTGCTATGCAATTTTTGCCACTGATGGGATCATCCGTTCCTTCTGAACGGGGTTTTTCAGCGGCTTCAAATATTTTGTGCCGTTAACGAAACAAAATAACACCTGAGCGACTAGGTCGCATTTTGTTCCTCCAAAGCATTGCGTGGCAACTAATATCAGCTAATATCTCCCACAGTTTTAGTGTTAGAGGCTGTAAAAATTGGACTCTAAGTTACTGGGGCCTCCTCTACCGATTCCCCAAAGATGATTGTTACGCACCAAAAGAACATGACATACAAAAAATACCCTGTAATTTTCGCATTTTTCGAATGTAAGCATCCAAATTTTACAGTTATATTCCTGAACGCCAACTCTATGCACATGCCAAAAATTATTTGTCTGCGGCCACTGGGGGCGTGGCAAATCAAAACTGACACATCTGCAGCTTCTGAGCCAATAACGCGCCACATAATGATATTCTGACCTTTGACCTTGTCTTTTGATTTGTTATATTATATATGTATATGTATATGTTTGAAAAGAATATTTTATTAATACAAAATAACCAAATAAAGAAAATATAACAAAAATATCAACATGACCGCACCGGGGTTCGAGCCCACACCTCTACGAACTTATATCACATTTTCAGAGAGATGCCATCTCTCTCGAATTAGGTGCGTGTTTTTGCAAAGGTAAGGGTTCGATCCTAATTGAAACTGTCTGGCCACCTCCAATGAAAAGTTTTAATCTGCAGCTAATTTGAGCGGCGACAGTGGGGATTTAAGGTTAAATTTTAAATAATATACTGTGATAGATGCACCTGTGGGCTGCTGGGACGTGAAATAGTATTTCGCTGTCGGTTGCGTCCGACTGCAACGTTCTTACTTGTTTTTAGTTGTTTCTTTTTGATACTTTATAAGATAGTTTATAAGTTGAAATGTAAGAGACTGAAAGCATACGTTTTTTTGTTGTTGTTCATGTTTAATAATTATACCCTGAACCCATTGAAAATGGGAAATCAGTGTATAATGTTTTTGTTGAAAAGTATGTAACAGGGAGAAGGAGGCGTGGCAGACCCCATAAAGTATATATATTCTTGATCAGGGTGACAAGCTGAGTTGATATAGCCATGTCCGTTTGTCCGTCTGTCCGTATGTATGAACGCGTCGTTCTCAGAACCTATAAGAGATAGAAACTTGAAATTTTTTATGTGGTCCGTGAATAGCACGAAAAGATCGATTTTGTTAAAAAAAAGTCGATAACTATTTTAATTTTAATGTTATCGATTAAAAACATTATCGAATGTTAGTTATCAAATTATATCTTTCACGTCTTTATAGCTAGAGTCCCCAAATTTTTTTGTAAGTTTTATATTTATTTTATCTAATTTTGATTTTGTTAAATTTTAGATACCTGCTCCAAATTTCCCCAAAATATTTAAATTGAGGTTAGTTGCACTCAAAGCCAGTAAATGAATGGGTTTACATTTTTAAAAATTGGAAAAAATGTATTAAAATATGTTGAACATAAGCTGAAAATTTCATTCAAATCCATTAATTCGCGCAGAAGTTATTAAACAAAACGTTTGGCCAATCGGCCAAACACGTGACCAGCAAAACAAAGCAAACTGTTTTCCTATACATGTGCACACATACACACATACACATTGAGCTGCGTGCATCTAGCAAATTCTAAGACTCGCAAGTTTTAGTGTACATATTTCCAATAGATGGCGCTATGATTTGCGAATTATCAGCTGCTCAGTTGGATCGAAACATAGATGGCGCTATTGGCTAAACAATTGAATCTAATTTTGTGTGCGTTTATACTAAATGCTAATTATGCAGTATTTTGAAAAACGCAGATAGCACGCTTTATTGTAATATTATTTGTAGATCAATACTAGATAATGATTCTGTTACATTGGTTGCTTTTGTCTTGTTCTTCTTTTGAGATAAATGTGATCTTACGCAGCGTTCGCATTAATAGTGGTCATATTTTTTTATACCCTGAACCCATTGAAAATGGGAAATCAGGGTATAATGTTTTTGTGGAAAGGCGTATGTATGTAACAGGCAGAAGGAGGCGTGGCAGACCCCATAAAGTATATATATTCTTGATCATGGAGACAAGCCGAGTCGATTTAGCCCTGTCCGTCTGTCTGTCTGTCTGTCCGTCTGTCCGTCTGTCCGTATGTATGAACGCGTCGATCTCAGAACTTACAATAGCTAGAGACTTCAAATTTTTTTTGTAGGTCCCTGTATAGGGCGCGCATATCGAGTTTGTTTCAGAAATTCGATAACTGTTATCGTTTTATTGTTATCGATTAAAAACGAAAATATAAATTCAGCTATAAAATTCTATCTAATTCATCTTTCTAGCTAGAGTCTTCAAATTTTTCATTTGGTGTTATGTAAGCCTTACACAATTTCGGTTTTTGTTCGCCTCAAATTTGTAACTCGCGTATATCAAATACTAGAGACTTGTGCTTTGGCACATACATACATATGGATGACATGATTACGCCCAACAAGTTTAATCAAAATCGTTACTCTAGAAAAAAAAGTTATTAAACATTTAATTTCCCATGTCATTGGCATGCAAATAGCAGCCAAACAACAGCTGACGCACCGGTTGGCGTTTGTGTGTGTGTGCGCCTGTGCTTGTGCGTATGTGTTGCTTGTAATGAACATACATATACATATGTTTTATAAAAGAAACGGAGAATGCACGGAATAGCGTTTCTTCGCAGGGTTCAGGGTATACCCTAGTCGAGCGGTCTCGACTAGAGTTTTCTTACTTGTTTTTCTTATCTCTTAACTCTACCGTTTGAATAAATTTCTCATATTGTTGTTGTTATTGGAAATAGAACAAAAAATTTTTTTTCATCGTTTACAGAATAAAATTCTTTAAGACAAATTACATTAGTATGCGTTATCTTTAGTAGCATTGTTAATATAGTGTGTTGAACATTGCACACTGCAAAAAAAAATGCTGTTCAAATTAATAGTGGTGGGGCTCATATATATTATATATCTATATATTATTATTCTGTTAGAGCTGAAAAAACATCGATGTTTGCAACTATCTCCTTGTAAAAGAAAGAAAAAACATCGATAATGCTGGCCAAACATCGATGTTTTATAAAAAAATAAAAAAAATACAAAACAATCGATGTATCGATAGTACAATCGATGTTTTTCAGCTCTTTTGTAAGTTGCGATCATTGCGAGTTCTCGATTTTCGAAAGGCGCGATTTACGATTTTCCTGACATTTATATTAATTTTACGATTTATAAACAAATTAACTTTGCTGCTCGGTTCAGAGTGATTTAACTTTAATAAACAACGATTATATTGCAAATTTGCAATAGTTTTATTCGAAAATAGTGTTTGCAATAAATATTCTGATTTGTCCGTTAAATTTTGTTATTGGGTGCGTCTTCACTAGCATTAGTAGCAATAAATATTAATAATTTTATGTGCCCGAGTGAATAATACGAACGCCTCGTGCGAAAGTGATCGTAGCTTCAATTTAGCGAAAAACATTTAAATATAGTGCCTTTTTTCGCGAAGAACGACAAAACGCCATTCAAGAATTTCGTTGCCAATTGCATATCTGTATTTTCATATATAGATTTATAAATATATAGATTATATAAATATTTAAACAGCCATTATTTTATTTTTTTAAAGTATCGTAAAGATTGTATTAAGTTGATTAATTTTTAAAGAATATTAAAATGCCCAGGACTACGAAAATTTCGGCTTCTAATAGGTCTCAGAGACAACGAAGCAGGAATTTGTTAAATAGGTCAAATGCTGAATATTCTGAGCAGGAGACAGTTAATAATGTAGAGTCTCAACGAGAGCGTAGACAAAATGAAGAGTTTAGCCAAAATGAGCGAAGTAGGAATAGACAGCGAAACCAAGTTCGTAGAAATAATACTTTAAATAGAATTTCTGATCAAAGCCAAAATACCCTTCTTCGAGCTACATTACGCACAAATTCTCAGACTAGGCAGATAGAGCTGGAACAAGACACTTCGCGTCGATCGAGACGCCGACAAGACTCAGTTTATATGGCAAATGAGCAACGACAGAATACTGAGGACCACTCGACTAGACGAGCCAATCCTTCTGTTAGGCAACAGGAGCAATTGGCTGACACTTCGCGCCGATCTACACGCAGACAAGACTCAGTCTACAGGGCAAATGAGCAACGACAGAATACTGAGGACCATTCGACTAGACGAGCCAATCCTTCTGTTAGGCAACAGGAGCGATTGGCTGACGCTTCGCGTCGATCGAGACGTCGACAAGACCCAGTTTATAGGGCAAACGAACAAAGACAGAATACTGTTCAGCGAGATCGCCGCAGACATGACATTGGACAGCGCCTTTTAGAAAGAGCTAGAGACAGAAACTTAAGATCGCAAGTTAGAGATTCGTGGAATCCTTGAGCAGGCACGTAATACAAGTGCAAGGCGAAGTGCTCGCATTCAAGCACGACAGGAAGCTTTCGACGCCAATAGAAGCGTATCACAGCGAGTTAGCCAATATCGTAGAAATGTTGACAATAGGGTAGCTGAGAATAGGCGTAATGCAACCAGGAATAGGATGGAGCGTTCTCTAATGCTTTCTCAAAATAGATCCCAAAATAATATAACTAGTCTAGATGGTCTTATAGCTGCATTTAATACGACAGTTAAGCAGGGACCTGATCAGGTTTGCATTAGCTGCAAAGGTTTGTGGTTTCCACATCAAGTGGACAAAATTTCACGAGAAGCTATTGAAAGTAAGTTTAGTGCAGAAGTAGCTTCAGATATTTTATATCTAACTTCTAGATTTCCTTCAGAAAATAATAAATATAACTTCTGCAAAACATGTAGCCACAGTATCAAGTAAGGCAAAAAACCAAAAGCTTCGATTACAAATGGCTTAGACTTTCCGGATCTTCCGAATTGTTTAAAGGGCTTAACGCCATTAGAGGAAAGGCTCATCTCCCCACGCCTTCCTTTCATGATAATAAAGTCTTTAGGATATGGCCGCCAAAATGCCATTAAAGGAGCAGTGGTCAACGTACCCATTCCAGTAGCCAATGTAGTAACGTCTCTTCCAAGGGCGTTTAGCGAAGCTGAGGTAGTTCAGATTCATTTGAAGCGTAGGATGGAATAGTCATGATTTCATGACTGAAACCATAAGGCCATCAAAAGTAGAAAAAGTATGCGTACAAACTAAAAACCCACTGTATTTAAGCTTTTTGAGAAACTTTTAGTACATATTACGGTAAAAAAGCATTGAAAAATATCAAGCACGAGTTGTTTTGGTAAATTTTGTCATTATATTGAAAAATTTCGTCATGGGTAGGAAAACCAAAGAAATTGATCCCGATTTGAGAAAACTTATCGTGAAATTGCGGGATGAGGGGAAAACCTTTAGAGAAATCGGCGAAATTGTTGGCAGAACACATTCTTCTGTGCAGAGAATTATGAACAATTACAATTTGACCGGCTCTGTGAAGTCCAAGCCACGTTCTGGGAGGCCATCAAAGCTGACAGATCGGGAGAAGAGAGACGAGTTGAAGATGGTGCGGGGAAACCACCGAATAACTGCTGCAAAGATTGGGCAGGAAGTCAGTGAAAAGTTCAAGAAGGCGCTCCGTGACGATACAGTCCGCAAGTTTTTAAAAGTGTTGCACGAAGGGAAGCCCCTTATTTCAAAAGTGAACAAGGCGAAGCTGATCGATTTCGCAAAGAAATATGGGGAAGTGGTCCCAGAGTTCTTAAATAAGGTTATTTTTAGTGACGAGAGCAAATTTTGTATATTTGGCATCAAAGGACGGAGGTCCTTTGTCCACAATGGACCATATGGCCTACCTCCGCATCCTCAAAGAAAAATTACACCAAAGCGCATACTTTTTCTAACTCAATTTTCGTTGTTTTTTATGATTTTAAATAAATAAAAATATGTATACAGTATAATAAAATAAAAATGTATGGAAAATGTTTGAAATTGATGTGTTATTCATGAAAAAATACAATGTTGATCATTGAACTCTTTTTTTATCATATTAATTCACTCTCAAAGTCACACATTAAGCGTGTACGCATAGTTTTTCTGGCAAGTGTAGATGTTTTTACTCAAATTTACATCACTACTACACATCCGTTCAGTTCAGAAGTTTTCGAAGAAATGAGCTCGCGTCGAAGTGTACTTAAAAGACTTCGGCTCTGCTCAGCGATCGGCGAGTGTGACTGAGCAGCTTCGTGAATGTGGCACATGTGTGTGTGTGCTGTCGCCGATTTCGAAAATCGGCTGCCGCTCTCTCACAGTCGTCTCTGCATGTGTACGTGTCGGTGTGTGCGTTTGTCCGTGTGTATGCGAATGGTGTGCATACGCTCAGTGTTGTTAATTTAGCTATTTTACCGCCGATTGTGTCGTTTTGCAAATGGAGATATTGTGAGACAGCGGCTAGCGGAATTTATAGTTGTATTGAATTATGGAATGGATATAGTGTAGAGCGAGCCAAATGTGGGAAAGGATGAAAAATGTATTATTTCCAAGAGATGAGTGTATATACATATGTAGCTTAATGATCTTTATTCATAGCAAGAGATAGGATTACAGAAGAAAAATGTCTGGATAACCATAATGGAATGGAATAAAGATAAATACATACATATGTACATACATATTTATATGGAACTAAACTATACTTCGATGAATATTCGAGAAATGAAAGGCAAGAAAAACATAAGAGTCAATATCACAATTTATTGTATCGCTGTTTGCTTGAGGACTGTTTATGCAGAGTCAAGCAAAGGCAACACATGACGACACAGACATGTACGCATGTGTGTCAGTGTGCTAGTATATAAACATGTACGCATGTGTGCAAGCGAATGAACATGTACGCATGTATATGTGCGTCTGAAAATGCACGTATGTGTATGTACGTATAAACATGTACGGAGGTGTGTGTGCGTATAAACATGTACGCATGTGTTTATAAACATGTAGGCATTTGTGCATGTGTGTGTCTGCACATCGGGGTAGCTGTCGTCGGCTGCGCTATTTTGTCGCGCAGCTTCAATGTGGCTTGGCCTCTGTAGTTCTGTTGAATGGTAAGCGCCAGTTGCCATTCAATTGGCTCGTTTTTTGATGAACGGTGCGGCGTTGTATTTTTGTTTTTTACATTTTTGTTTGCCCAGAAAAATTTAATTTTTAATGAGTTAACTCGCAGCAGAGCTCAAAGATTTTGATAAAAAGAGCTGCTTGCGACGATTGGCAAATTTAATTTATTTTCTTTGAGAAGAAAATCGCCAAAATAGTTGCATATATGCCACAATTTTCCAAAATAGTTTTATTTTGTGGCAAAAACAAAAAAGAAGAGGCCGCACAATTATAGAAGCTTTTGGTCTAAAGTGAAATAAACCAAGCATACCAAGAGTTTATAGGCGGGTCTAAAAAGTTTTAATAATAACTGAAAATATAAATATTTACATACATATATGTATACGCCATACGCCATATGTATTATAAACCTGCAGGGATTTAGCAGGATCGAGAGACTTCGCCTCTCCCCACCCTACCAAGAAAAAATTTGTAAATTTAGTTATTGTCTCTACTCTGTAGGTGCTGAATAACTAAATAATTTCATTTTTTTGTTCCTTACATGGGTAATTGACAGACTCTAAAAAGTTGAATTTTCATTATTGTACCTTTGTACAGTCTGTTTCATTTTAACTTCATTAATATACATATGTTAGCATTGCAATTCTTTGTGCTTTTCTCAAAAGGAGGTTAAACATAGTTATAAAGAGTATATTAATTTTAATAACAAACCCCAAACACCTAGTTATAGGAACACTAGGTGTTCTGGGGTTTTATTCTTATATGTATATATCTAATATTAGTACTTCGTTCGGATCCTCATTTATCACTATTTTGCCGTCATTTTTCGGCAAAGGGAAATAATTTCAATTCGCGGCAATGGAGGGTGGGGAATACCAAAGCCGCCTATGCGTGTTCCCTTCATTGCTCGCATATGTATATGAATGATTATGCTTTTGGTATTCAATTCAATTGCTCATATTCTTATTGTATTTAATAACCGGACGACTACCGAAAATACATCCTTCCTTTTTAATTAGTTTAGGAACTTGTCTATATCTATGGACATATAATTCAAATAGAGAGTACAGGTCACTGGATCTATTCTACTAAGCGCTGCATTTTCAGAAAACTGTCCAGTACCTTCATCTACCCTAAGTATTCTCTGCGATACTGCATTAATATCTAGCTCTCGGTAAATATTCCTCATTTTCGCTCCAAATTCTGTTCCTAATTCAAACTACATTCGCAACCGCTGCAAAGCGGGTTCACAACCAATTCGCGGCATTTTGAAAAATTTTACTTTATATTCAATATTATTTCTTAATTTACGAAAATAATGCATTCAAAAATAGTTACATTATTTACTTATATTACTTCTAAATTTTTAAAATATTTTCATGCGTAATATATTTTATATTCTCTTTCTAAATTTAGAAAAATTGTATAGTAATTTAATTTTAATGTTCTTAATATGTATCAATAATTATTTATTAATAAAGTACTGATGCGCGCCTCAATTTTGGAGGGGGGTTATTTTATTATTTCTGTGTGGGATCGCCCAATTTCCGTAAACACAACTGCCAATGAAGTTCTTTTTCGTAATTTCCAAGAATATTTATAATTTTCCTACAAATGGCTTATGGAGCCATTTCTGGTCCAGATATTCGAGAATGAAAGTCAAGTTAAGTCTTTGATTTTTCATCCAAAGATTAAACTATTTATTTAGGTTAAGTAATCTATTTCTTAAAGAAAATCAATTTTGTGCCCTACACAATAAAACTTGGTAACTGTGACCAAATTGAGCAAGATATTGACTAATAAAATTAAATGCGCTATCCCGATGACGAGGCTTTAGCAACCGTTTTTGGTAAGCTTTTTTTCTAAAAATATTTTTTAACAAAATTCATGAAATGATACAGAGACCAATGTTTTTTTTTTTTTAAATAAAACTAAGTTTCATAGAAAACCAAATTTAACTCTAGCTCGAATAATACAGAAGATATTCAACATTTATGGTAAATGTGAAGGCTAATCCGATGACGCACAGTGTATGTATATACACACATTAATATTTACATATGTATATTACATTTACATAAAAATGATATATATTCATATATATAATAAAATGTATATAAATATATGATATTCCAAAAGTATGTACATATATATACATATGCACCTGTACACTGCTGTAATTATACAAATTATGTATATGCAGTCTACCAATGACGTTTTGTATTGATTAGTTAAAGATTTTAGCTCCAATAAAGTTTCATGTGCGAGCGGCCGCCTCTTTCGTCCAGCATCGGGCTCTTAGCTCAAGGTATAAATGTACATATGTATGTACATACATACATACGTACTTGCATCTCTTCTCTCGCAATACCAATTACTTGAACGGGAACATATTTGGTAGATCATACATATATGTATACAGTTCATTCAGTTATCAAATTATGTGCGTCGAAGGGCGCTGGGATGAGGACAGGCACCGAGAAATATTTAAATGTTGGCTCGAATATTGGCAGCGAACCAAACTCAATTACAAGCGCAATCAGAACGCGAAACACCAATTGCATTCGCAAGATTTTTTACGGGCGGACAAACTCAACGGAATTTTTGATGAACTCAAACACATTTTTACGGACTTTTAACAGAAACTTTAAATTCGAGTTGATTGCTGAACTACCAAGACGACTTTTGGGGTTTTTAGTCAATTTCAAATATGCTAATGCTGAGTTTGCTTACGCACAGTGAAGTTTAAGGCAATACAAACTTCTTGAGGATAGGGAAGAGAATTCAGACATTCAGCTAGGCTGAAAAGATAAATTAGGTTTAGACTAGGTTAAATTAGGTTTAGTGAACTGTAGATATCTGTCACTAACAACTTAATTAAAATAATTTAAGAATTAAGTACCACAAGTTTGCTAAATATAGAAGTGACGAAACTAAGAAATAACAAGTAAGAAAACTCTAGTCGAGACTCGACTAGGGTATACCCTGAACCCTGCGAAGAACCGCTATTCCAAGCATTCTTTGTTTCTTTTATATACACATGCATATGTACCTACAGTACTGCCAACACACTCACACACACGCACAGGCGCAAGCACACACAAACGCCAGTCGCTGAGTCAGCTGTTCTTTGGCTGCTTTGCATGGCAAAGCTGTGGGAAATTAAATGCTTCATAACTGGGCGTTATCATGTCATCGATATGTATGTATGTGCCAAAGCACAAGTCTCTAGTATTTGACATACGGGAGTTACAAATTTGAGGTGAAGGGGGCGTGGCATCCAAAATTTAACAAAAACCGAAATTGTGTAAGGCTCACACAACACTAAATGCAAAATTTGGAGACTCGTTCATACATACGGACAGACGGACGGACAGACGGACATGGCTATATCAACTCGACTTGTCTCCCTGATCAAGAATATATATACTTTGTGGGGTCTGCCACGCCTCCTTCTGCCTGTTACATACATTTTCACAAAACCATTATACCCTTTTTTCCCATTTTCAATGGGTTCAGGGTATAATGAACACTAATCAAAAACCTCAGTTAATAAGTTGCAAACTAACACAACATCGGGCTTCATCTACGACAGTGCAAATGTCACCTGACTTGCAAATTTGGATCATAATAACAATACAACACAACAACAACAGCTGGAAGAGGCCTTCGTGTGTCACTCATCGTCTCAGGATAGTCGGAGCAAAAGTAGACTAGTAAGAGTGCAACTGGTTTCATGCATTGAAACCATACATAGTAACATGTCCATTCGCACACCCACACCAAGCTTTGCAGTGGTGACTCCCGGCAAGATTGGGCGATGGCTGTCGTCCAGACAGATAAGTCCCAACCGTCGTCGCCACATGGGAAGAACCTCCCTCCCCGCCGGGATCCCAATGAGGGAGTACTGAGCCCGACGACGTAATGTGAAAGAAAGAAATATGAAATTTTCATGAGGTGCACGATTTTCAATGACGCACACTGTATATTGTTCGAGCTAGAGCTATAATTTATTTTCTATGAAACTGTGTTTAATTCTTCTTAATATAAAACAACATTGGGCTCTGTATCGTTTCAAATATTGTTCAAAAAAAGCTTCCAAAAATCTATAATATTAACAATAGTTAATATCTTGCTCGATTTTGCACCACAGTTACTAAATTTTCCTTGGTAACGAATTAACGAATTACGAATTAAATACACATTAGCATGTAAGTAAAACAGAAATGTGAAAATAAAAAATAGTCATTCCCCTAAATGCTCAGTAATAAAGGCTAAGCACAACTGAACATAAATCGATTTTATTTAAAAAATGTAGGAGTGCATTAATAAACAAGTAAGAACGTTGCTGCCGGACGCAACCGACAGCGAAATACTATTTCACGCCCCAACAGCACACAGGGGAATCTATCACATTACATTTTTTAAAATTTAACCTGAAATCCCCACTGTCGCCGCTCAAATTAGCTGCAGATTAAAACTTTTCATTGGAGGTAGCCTGACAGTTTCAATTAGAATCGAAGCTCAGAGATGCCACCTCTCTCGATTTATCTCGATTGCCTTACCTTAGCAAGAACACGCACCTAAATCGAGAGATGTGGCATCTCTCCAAATAAGAGAGGTGGCAACTCAGAAAATGTGATATACATAAGTTCGTTGGCGAGGTGTGGGCTCGAACCCCAGTGCGGTCATGTTGATATTTTTGTTATATTTTCTTTATTTAGTTATTTTGTATTAATAAAAATATTCTTTTCAAACACATATATATAATTTGGCAAATCAAAAGACAAGGTCAAAGGTCACAAAGTCATTATGTGGCGCGTTATTGACTCAGAAGATGCAGATGTTTCAGTTTTGATTTGGCACGCCCCCAGTGGCCGTAGACAAATAATTTTTGGCATGTGCATAGAGTGGGCGTTTAAGAATATAACTGTAAAGTTTGGATGCTTACATTCGAAAAATGCGAAAATTACAGGGTATTTTTCTGTATGTCACGCCCCTTTTGGGGCGTAACAATAATTTTTGGGGAATCGATAGAGGAGGCCCTCAGTAACATAGCATCCAATTTTGAAGCTTCTAGCACTAAAACTGTGGGAGATATAAGCTGATATTTGTTGCAACGCCCCCTGAAGGCGTAGATATATCCGCCATAGCTTATCGGTTGTGGGATGTTAACCCGAGTATATATACCAAGTCTCAAGTCTCTAGCATCAATAGTGCTCAAAATATAACGAAACTAGTAAAATCACTATATATTCAGATCCGATTTGCCACGCCCCTTGTAGGCGTGGCCATAAAATTTTTTGGGCGATCTTTATAGGATCGTAACAGTAACCCACGTGCTAAATTTGGGCGTTCTTGCTTTAAAACTGTATAAGATACAGTTTGACCCGATTTGCCACGCCCCCAATGGGCGTAGATATATCCGCCATAGCTTTTTGATTTTGGGAAGTCGACATGAGTGTTCAGTTAAAATCCCAACTCTCTAGCCCTTTTAGAAGTAGTGTTTCTGAGATACAGGAAAATGCATTTTCCGATTTGCCACGCTCCTAGTGGGCGTATCGGGAAAATCTTGACACTTTATCAGACGAGGGTATACACGAGTATATATTTCAAATTTCAATTCTCTAGCTTCAATAGCGTGGAAATGGTTTGCGTTCATACGGACAGACGGACAGACGGACGGACAGCATGACGGACATTGCACAAACCCAATATACTATATCACTACGTGAAATAGTATAAAAATACAAAAACAATTGAGAATTTCAGGTGCAGACCTGAATGAAAATCAACCACCTAGGTAGAGCGCTCGATACGCATTTTTTGGTCGAGCGTCAAAATAAAATGCCGCTTCTGAACTGAATGAAGTTGAAACAGCTAAAGCCGGAACTCTCTGGCAGTCTCATCAACTGAGACCAAGTTTATGCCACAATTTGAAGCCTAAAACCTCTTTTGAATGGTGTTAATATCGAACTTGAAAAGCCCATTAAAATCTATGAGGAACAGCATTTCTTCACCATTATGGCAACCAACCTCTCTGCAAAACGCGAGGACAGCGTTAAATTCTTCACAAAAATATTGATCACTGGAAAATTGGTGTAACTACCGAACAGATACTTTAAGACTCATTCAGTCTGTTGTCATTGTTGAATCAAAACGGATCAATTGGATCGAGTTTCGTGGATTTTAGACTATTTAGGTTTAGTTAATTTAGTTTTACCAAAAAACTCAAACATATAGTCCATTTATATATAGAAAAGAAAATATTTTTGTTTAGCTCAACTTTCCAAGTAGTAACTTTTTACGGTGCACCAGCATGGTCAGATATAGCCAAATGTCACATAAGCCAGTTGCAAATCAGCCAAAAGTATTGAAGCTTATCTATCTTAAATCTTCCGTGGCATCATTCTACGTAAAATATATAAATCAACATGTTCGCATATAAATAATCTGGCAAAACCATTTAGTTATTGTTTTAGTCTTATTTGGTGTTTAATATAACTACATATAATAAATAACCTTGGGGTTTTCTATTTCTTTGGTTTTCCGCCTAATAGTTATGTGATTGCATACACCATATGTCATGATTGTAAATGGATATCTAAGTAGAAAAGGCATTGTTCTTAGACTAAAATTTTAATATTTTGTAAGATGCCATTCACAAAATAATGATAATTTCGCCAAAGCAGAATGATCCTTCATACCTCTGCGCAAAAAAAGTATAAAAAGTAGTAGTAACAAAGCAAGCAAGGAAACAATAGATCCAATCACTTTCCAAAAGAGGAAAGCTTCGGAATCTAGCTAAAATGAGTGGGAAAGTAAAATCAAAAGTTACCGCAAAAGCATAATCAAAGCACGGAACGAAGTCGAACCAAGCATTATAAAGGAGTCTTCATAACTATTACTCAAATAGCATTGCATCAGCTGGAAGTGGTGCCTAGAGAGCTACTAGTAAGTGTGGTAGTCCACGAGGAATACTTCGACTATTCTAATCATACTGAAACCAATATAGTGTCAAATGGTCAAAATGATTGAATGGATTATATCCCATTGGCAATGCCGTCGATCAGGACCAGAAGGTTTATGTTGGAGCTTTAATGTAAATGCTGCGATACGAAATATATTGCACTGATGGAACGATAACTACAATCTAATCTGTAAATTGAATTATCGCCATCACTTACGAAAATGCTTGATTACGAGATATTGGTTTTCAGATGAAGATATAATCGTTGGCAGAAGAATCAACGAATAACAACGTATAATCAAAGTCGTCATCCAACCATCAAAAATATAAAAATTACATTAAAAACATTTTAATTAATAAAAATTCAAACAAAAAGTCGAATAGTCGCCATCGCATAATCTAGTTAGCATAAGGAATGGGCTTTCCTCCTGCCCATACATACGCGTTCTCTCGTTCGCTCGCTCATCAAACAATAAAAATACAAAAATAATTGAGAATTTCAGGTGCAGACCGGAATGAAAATCAACCACCTCGGTGGAGCGCTCGATACGCATTTTTTGGTCGAGCGTCAAAATAAAATGCCGCTTCTGAACTGAATGAAGTTGAAACAGCTAAAGCCGGAACTCTCTGGCAGTCTCATCAACTGAGACCAAGTTTATGCCACAATTTGAAGTATAAAACCTCTTTTGAATGGTGTTAATATCGAACTTGAAAAGCCCATTAAAATCTATGAGGAACAGCATTTCTTCACCATTATGGCAACCAATCTCTCTGTAATAAGGGAGGAGAGCGTTAAATTCTTCACAAAAATATTGATCACTGGAAAATTTGTGTAACTACCGAACAGATAATATAAGACTCATTCAGTCTTCTGTTCATTCGTGGATTTTAGACTTTTTATGTTTGGTTAAATAAGTTCTATTATTAAGACTGATAAATATATCCAATATTTCCTCTTTTCCTCTTCGCAATACTTCCAGAATGCACACCAACCACAAAGGAATAAGTATAGGCATGGGATTTGGTAAGAAGAAACTCGCAAAGCGCTCAATAATGATAATTTCGCCAAAGCAGAATGATCCTTCATACCTCTGCGCAAAAAAAGTATAAAAAGTAGTAGTAACAAAGCAAGCAAGGAAACAATAGATCCAATCACTTTCCAAAAGAGGAAAGCTTCGGAATCTAGCTAAAATGTGTGGGAAAGTAACATCAAAAGTTACCGCAAAAGCATAATCAAAGCACGGAACGAAGTCGAACCAAGCATTACGAAAATAATCTTCATAACTGTTACTCAAATGCGTTTTCTCATACAACCAATTGGGTTTCTCGGTTTATTTCCCTTTTAACCGGTAACTGCTGCTATAATGAGCAGCCTGTTTTTTTGGTTTTTTTTTTCCACAAAATTGAAATATGTTGTAATATTGTGGCACATAAATATTTTGGCGATTTTTTTCTCAAAGAAAAACTTAGAGCTCTGCTGCGAGTTTAACCCATCAAAAATAAAATATTATTCTGGGTAAACAACAAAAATAAATTAAAACAAGTAAGAGTGCTCTAGTCGAGACTGCTCGACAAAGAGATCCCCTGAACCCTGCGAAGAACTACGATTCCTAAGAACCGCTAACATTCTCCGTAACTTTTATATGTATGTACATATGTAGCAAGCAATACATACACACACACAGACGCAGGCACAAGCACACAATCTGCTAACTGTGCATTATGACTCATCAGCTTCGCTGCTGCTGCAAGACGCTTTTCTAGTCGAACGATTTTGAACAAATTTGTTGGGCGTGATCATGACATTCATATGTGTGTATGTGCCAAAGCACAAGTCTCTAGTACTTGAAATACGTGATTTAGCAATTTGAGGCGAAGGGGCAATTTGAGGGCGCGGCATCCAAAATTTAACAAAAACCGAAATTGCAGAAGGCTCAAATAACACTAAATGCAAAATTTGAAGACTCTAGCTAGAAAGATGAATTAAATAGAATTTTATAATTAAATGAAGATATCGGTTTTTAATCGATAACATTAAAACGATGATAGTTATCGAATATTTGAAACAAACTCGATCGAATCGTACAATACACGGACTTCCAAAAAAAATTTGAAGTCTCTAGCTCTTATATCTTCTGAGATCGACGCGTTCAAACATACGGACAGACGGACAGACGGACAGACAGACAGACGGACAGGGCTAAATCGACTCGGCTTCTCTCCCTGATCAATATATGTATATACTTTGTGGGGTCTGCCACGCCTCCTTCTGCCTGTTACATACATTTTCACAAAACCATTATACCCTTTTTTCCCATTTTCAATGGGTTCAGGGTATAAAAAGCTTAAAAAATAAGCTAACCATAAAACATCAAAATAGTCGGGGGTTTTAAACAAATTTTTATGTATGCACCAGGGATGCGAAATCAGGTACGAAACGTCTGTACAACGACGCCATCCCCAAACATTGCCGCAGCTCTTTGACATTTTTTTATACCTGAACCCATTGAAAATGGGAAATCAGGGTATAATGTTTTTGTTGGAAGGCGTATGTATGTAACAGGCAGAAGGAGGCGTGGCAGACCCCATAAAGTATATATATTCTTGATCAGGATGACAAGCCGAGTCGATTTAGCCCTGTCCGCCTGTCTGTCTTTCCGTCTGTCCGTATGTATGAACGCGTCGATCTCAGAACTTACAATAGCTAGAGACTTCCAATTTTTTTGTAGGTCCCTGTATAGGGCGCGAGTTTGTTTCAGAAATTCGATAACTATCATCGTTTTATTGTTATCGATTAAAAACGAATATCTAAATTAAGCTATAAAATTCTATCTAATTCATCTTTCCAGCTAGAGTCTTCAAATTTTGCATTTAGTGTTATGTAAGCCTTACGCAATTTCGGTTTTTGTTAAATTTTGGATGCCACGCCCCCTTCACCCCAAATTTGTAACTCCCGTATATCAAATACTAGAGACTTGTGCTTTGGTACATACATACATATGGATGACATGATCACGCCCAACAAGTTTGATCAAAATCGTTACTCTAGAAAAAAAGTTATTAAACATTTAATTTCCCATGTCATTGGCATGCAAACAGCAGCCAAAGAACAGCTGACGCAACGACTGGCGCTTGTGTGTGTGTGCGCCTGTGTATGTGTGTGTATGTTCTGTTTATAATGAACATATATATACTTATGTATATTAAAGAAACGGAGATTGCTTGGAATAGCGGTTCTTCGCAGGGTTCAGGGTATACCCTAGTCGAGCGGTCTCGACTAGAGTTTTCTTACTTGTTTTTTAAGCTTTTTTTTTTTTATTTTTAGCTTAGAATAATTCTTATTTTTTCTTCAATCTAGCTTATGGTGCTTTCCATCACTGGCATCACTGGTACTATCGTATGAGCATATGCATGTGTGTGTATAAACATGTACGCAAGTGTATGTGCGTATAAAAATGTTGGCATTTGTGCATGTGTGTGTCGTCACATCGGGGTGGCTGACTTGCCTCTGTAGCAGTGTTGCCGAAACTTTTTCAGGAAAAGTTGCTCAAAGTAGCTAGCTTTCTTAAAAAATAGCTGAAAAAGGATCTAAAATGAAAACGGTATTTTCAAAATACAAGTTCAACTTATTTATTTCAATGTGGTTATTATTTCATCGAGGACCACCAACTCATCATCTTCAATGCTTTCATCGCTTTTATAATTAGCCTTTCTAAGGCACTTTGCCGGAACGTCATAATCGAAACAACATTTTCCGTGTCGGCGTAATCCACATCTATAAGTCAAATCTCATATTATTAATATGTACATATATCAATATTTAAAATAGTTGTTTTTTACCTTATAGCCAAAATAGAGCTTAGCACCGTGCAGCTTATTATATTTCTTAATTTAGTTTTAATTAAGTTGACCTGACTGAAGAGGCGCTCTACTTCAGCGTTTGACCAGGGAAGAGACCAAATTTTTAGTGCGAGGCTAGCTAACTCCTTATATGGATTGATAAAGGTCGAGTCTTTAGAATTAAAAACTTCGACCCAGAACTTCTCAGTATTTTCAACATTTTGCCAGGTATTATATTGCAGGCTATCATATTGCCTTTTTAAATTGTCAACGTCTTCCACTTAAAAAAAAAGTTATAGGTTCAACAATACTTTCTTTCCTAACTCGCAATACATTTTCGACCGAAAATAGGTCAATTTTATTTAATACTTCAAAATTATCTGGAATTCTTAAAAAAAAAACGATAAAAAATCAATTGTGCATAAAAGTTAAGAAAACTTACCTTTTCTTCAGTTGGTGTATTAATACTATACAAATATCAGTACATTTGATTCGAACTTGAGATTCTTCAGTTCTGTCCTTTTCGAATGAGTAGCCAAGATACAGATCTCTCATAATGTAAGATTCAAAGTCACTATTCAGCACATCGATGTCATCATCCGCCGATATAATAGTGTGCTTCAGGATTTACTTGCAATTAACAAATCGTATAGTAGTTTGGTGGAGTCTGGTTTCTTGCTTCGAAAACTTTTGTTGACTCTTTGCATGTCTCTTAAAATAGGCCTAAGAATAGCAAGTACAGATACATAGTTGATTCTATCGCTGCACATGGATTGCAGCATTTTAGCTTTTGTGCATTTTCGCGGGTACATTTCTGCGCCTATAAAAACGTGAATTTTATTGGAAAAAAACAACATCATCTTTGCTTCTTCTTATATCTTAATTTCGTCATGTTGCTAGACTACATGATTTTTATACCCTGAACCCATTGAAAATGGGAAAATCAGGGTATAATGTTTTTGTTGGAGGGCGTATGTATGTAACAGGCAGAAGGAGGCGTGGCAGACCCCATAAAGTATATATATTCTTGATCAGGATGACAAGCCGAGTTGATATAGCCATGTCCGTCTGTCCGTCTGTCCGTCTGTCTGTCCGTATGTATGAACGCGTCGTTCTCAGAACCTATAAGAGCTAGAGACTTGAAATTTTTTATGTAGGTCCGTGAATAGCACGAAAAGATCGAGTTTGTTAAAAAATTCGATAACTATTTTAATTTTATTGTTATCGATTAAAAACAATATCGAATGTTAGTTATAAAATTATATCTCCCACGTCTTTATAGCTAGAGTCCCCAAATTTTTTTGTAAGTTTCATATTTATTTTCTCTAATTTTGATTTTTGTTAAATTTTGGATACCGGCTCCAAATTTCCCCAAATATTTAAATTGAGGTTAGTTGCACTCAAAGCCAGTAAATGAATGGGTTTACATTTTTAAAAATTGGAAAAAATGTAATAAAATATGTTGAACATAAGCTGAAAATTTCATTCAAATCCATTAATTCGCGCAGAAGTTATTAAACAAAACGTTTGGCCAATCGGCCAAACACGTGACCAGCAAAACAAAGCAAACTGTTTTCCTATATATGTGCACACATACACACATACACATTGAGCTGCGTGCATTTAGCAAGTTCTAAAACCCGCAAGTTTTAGTGTACATATTTCCAATAGATGGCGCTATGATTTGCGAATTATCAGCTGCTCAGTTGGTTCGAAACTAGGATGGCGCTATTCAATCGAACCATAGATGGCGCTATTGGCTAAACAATTGAAAATGAATTCAATTCAATTTTCTGTGCGTTTATACGAAATGCTAATTATGCAGTATTTTAACGCAGATAGCGCGGGGTTTAGGGTATCTCCTAGTCGGGACCCCCGACTAGAGTTTTCTTACTTGTTTTTTATTTTAATATCTCAGCAGCGTACTTAAATTTAAGTGTGTTAGGGTGCACAGGAGTATTCTAAGGGAGAAGGGACCCCGACAATCCGACGAGCTAGTCAGAGCATAGCTAGAGTACGCACTTTCAACCCGCCTACCCACTGGTCAGGAGACCAAGCAATCAAAACATCATTCCCGTACACTACAATATACATATGATTGGTAAAATAGGTGCGTCACTCAAATTAAATTATTAACAAACACTTCAACAAAATTAAAGACAAGAAACCACCGAATCCGCATAAGAACCATACTGAAGCCGTGAGTGAAAATTTGACCATGCAGCTCTACGCACTATGCTCATTGAAAGCCAGCTCAACCAATTGCTTATGCAATTAAAACAAATTCCAACATCGAGAGTGAAGAAAATACTCTTGGACCGTTTATTCGACTGGACTATCTGATTGCTCTTTATCCAACAAACGATGTGAGGCAGCAAGCAAAATCTTTGGAGCGACAGAAATATTGTTGGGTACCCAAGTACAGAGGACTGTAGGACTTCTAACCGTCAACAACTGAATGTCCCTAAGGCAGCCCCAATCGATGAATACAAGCCGCATACATCATTCGAAGAATTGCTTCGCCGTCTCTTTAATACTAATTTCAGGGTAACTTGCGTAAGTTTATATATAGTTTTAAGTTATGATTATAAAATGGCGAAGTAAATAACTTTTATTATACACAAGCTATGAATAACAATTAAAAATGTAACAATGACTTTAACATGTCATGACATACGTCATAAAAAGTGTTGCGTAACAAGAAGGTACTTATGAAGAAAGTATAAAAGTATCAATTTCAGTTTCACCTACCTACAACATTAAAACCTACAACTGTCTGTATTGCTTTCATGCTTGGTGTGCATTTTGGAGGGCGCCAAAAAAATCAGGTGGCGATCATCTCTCCTCGTTGGATATCGCATGGCGGACGGAATCCTCTGGGGCCTCTAGCTCTTCGGCGGTGGGGTGGGCTTGCCATACTACTTCCAACTTACATAAAATTAATTTTTTTAGGATCCCTGACACTAAACGAGACGGACAGAATACAGACAGATTACAGAAAGGAAATAAAGGTAAAAAAATAACGAAAACACGAACAGCTATCTAAACGCGGAGGCGAAAGGTGTTAAGGGCCTCGCGCTGTCTATACCCTTACCCAACCATGATCATCCTAGTAAAATTTGGTTGATGATCCCCGAAAAAAATTTTCCGACCCCCTCCTACATTGCCAGATTTAAAAAATTATATTAATACATTTTGTTTATTCACATATTTTCTAAAAAATAAAGGGTATTTATAAACTTCATCTTTGCACGTTATAAATTATGAATACAATTTCATACCACAAACAAAGTTTAGGTGCAGCTTAAATTAAATCTTATCTAAGAGTTACATAAAAAAAATTTCTTCATTCTAACAATAAGAATGAAAGGAATAAAAAGCAGTAATTTGCTTGCGTTATCTAATTATTTTTCTATATATGTATACGAAATTTAATTTGAATTTCATTTAATTAATAGTTTTTTATTTTTATTTTATATTTTTTTTCATATATAGATATTTATTTTATTTATTGATTTATCTTAAGGATTTTTTTTTATTTTTGTATTCCAAGGCTTTTTTTTCTTTAAATATTTTTTTTAGTGTATCGAAATTTTTAGGTTAAACTTGAAAACTAGCATGAGCAAAAAAACTTTTTTTTCATTTTTTCAATATGTTTTTTTTATACTATTTCACGTAGTGATATAGTATATTGGGTTTGTGCAATGCCCGTCCGTTTGTCCGTATGAACGCAAACCATTTCGACGCTATTGAAGCTAGAGACTTGAAATTTGAAATATATACTCGTGTATACCCACGTCTGACAAAGTGTCAAGATTTTCCCGATACGCCCACTGGGGGCGTGGCAAATCGGAAAATGCATTTTCCTGTATCTCAGAAACACTACTTCTAGAAGGGCTAATTAGTTCAGATTTTAACTGAACACTCATGTCGACATCCCAAAATCAAAAAGCTATGGCGGATATATCTACGCCCATTGGGGGCGTGGCAAACCGGGTCAAACTGTATCTTCTACAGTTTTAAAGCAAGAACGCCCAAATTTGGCACGTGGGCTACTGTTACGATCTTATAAAGATCGCCCAAAAATTTTATAGCCACGCCTACTAGGGGCGTGGTAAATCGGATCTGAATATATAGTGATTTTACTAGTTTCGTTATATTTTGAGCACTATTGATGCTAGAGACTTGAGACTTGGTATATATACTCGGGTTAACATCCCACAACCGATAAGCTATGGCGGATATATCTACGCCTTCAGGGGGCGTGGCAACTAATATCAGCTTATATCTCCCAGTTTTAGTGCTAGAAGCTTCAAAATTGGATGCTAGGTTACTGGGGGCCTCCTCTATCGATTCTAAATTATTGTTACGCCCCAAAAGAGGCGTGACATACAGAAAAATACCCTGTAATTTTCGCATTTTTCGAATGTAAGCATCCAAACTTTACAGTTATATTCTTAAACGCCCACTCTATGCACATGCCAAAAATTATTTGTCTACGGCCACTGGGGGCGTGGCAAATCAAAACTGAAACATCTGCTAGCTTCTGAGCCAATAACGCGCCACATAATGACTTTCTGACCTTTGACCTTGTCTTTTGATTTGCCAAATTATATTTATGTGTTTGAAAAGAATATTTTATTAATACAAAATAAATAAATAAAGAAAATATAACAAAAATATCAACATGACCGCACCGGGGTTCGAGCCCACACCTCTACGCTCGCCAACGAACTTAAATCACATTTTCTGAGTTGCCACCTCTCTCATTTTGAGAGTTGCCACCTCTCTTATTTTGAGAGATGACACATCTCTCGATTTAGGTGCTTGTTCTTGCTAAGGTAAGGGTTCTAAGCTTCGATTCTAATTGAATCTGTCTGGCTACCTCCAATGAAAAGTTTTAATCTGCAGCTAACTTAAGCGGCGACAGTGGGGATTTAAGGTTAAATTTTAAAAAATGTAATGTGATAGATTCCCCTGTGTGCTGTTGGGGCGTGAAATAGTATTTCGCTGTCGGTTGCGTCCGACAGCAACGTTCTTACTTGTTTTCTTTTATATATATAAATTTTTTCTTGTTGATTACACAAAAGGGGTTTTCAAAAATTTAAGGAACGGTGGAAAGGGAAAAAAAGAATTACGGATTTTATCACAGGTTCAGTCCAGCGATGAAAGGCCTTTCCTCGTGGTGTAGCGTTGTGCTTGGGTTAAGGGGGTGTTAAATTAAAAAAACTTGTAGGTATTAATACATTGTATTTATTAAAATTTTGTCTTTAAAAAAAAATAGGGTCTTGAAAGACACTGTGGTTCAACAAGTTTTTTTTTCTACTGGAAATTTCACATTTTTTTTGTTAAGTGTTGTGAATTTTTTTTTTTTTTATAGGTCTTATTTTTTTCTGTTCTTGTTTTTTTTTCACTTTTACTGATTATTAAATATCACTACAAGCCGCTGCTGGCCCTCCCACGATGAGATCGGTATTGCGGTGTTTTCGTCGAAATGATGATACTTTTGAGGCCGACATCGCAATCCGCAGCATCCCTCGGAGCAAATCGGCAAAGTGGCCAACAATAGTTGGTTCAAATATTTACTTTCTATTTATTAACTTTTTTAGAGCACGCGGTTAACGTACAAGGGCACAGCTGGCGACGAAAGCTTTAAGGGATCAGCTGGCGACGCAAGCCTCGCTTAAGACCATTAAAAAGCTTTCACAGCTGTTGCTGTACGCGCGCAACTTAAAGATACCGAATTACTATTTGAATGGTCGGGCTGCGACCATTGCATGTCCAAGGATTACATGGAACACCACATTTGAATGAAATAAGCACTGTTAATTCTAATGAGCTTTTCCCAATAGAACAAATTTATTTACATACATCCATTTTCGATTATAATGGTGATAGAGTTATAATAAATAAAAATATATTTATACCAAATTGATTTTCTCGACCATAATAAAACTTACAAAATTACTTCAGAGGTTATGTACTCAATTCAAAATCCAATAGATGCACAGCCTCTGTATCGACTCGATCACCTTAATGAAGAAGTAATGTTAGCAAGTACATGTGCAACTGTGCGAAAGACGATGATTCATTTTTAATCCCAATAACGGAAAAGCCTCTCAATCAATAAACCGTCTGAAATTATTGCGATAGTCATAGCACTAACTAGTGCTGGGAAAAAGATCGATCTAAAAACGATACATCGATGTTTTGATAGGTATAGAAAATATCGATACTGCCAACTTCGATACTCGATTTATCGCCATCTCTAGACTATTATTTTCCCATCACTTAAAAACGCATTATAAAGTGGTAAGGTAATTTGCAAATTAATTTTAACAATATAATTAAAAATAACAATATATAAAAAAACAAACAAGTAAGAGTGCTCTAGTCGAGACTGCTCGACAAAGAGATCCCCTGAACCCTGCGAAGAACTGCGATTCCTAAGAGCCGCTAACATTCTCCGTTACTTTTATATGTATGTACATATGTAGCAAGCAATACATACACACACACAGACGCACGCACAAGAACACACACACAGACGCACGCACCAACACACAATCTGCTAACTGTGCATTATGACTCATCAGCTTCGCTGCTGCTGCAAGACGCTTTTCTAGTCGAACGATTTTGAACAAATTTGTTGGGCGTGATCATGACGGTCATATGTGTGTATGTGCCAAAGCACAAGTCTCTAGTACTTGAAATACGTGATTTAGCAATTTGAGGCGAAGGGGCAATTTGAGGGCGCGGCATCCAAAATTTAACAAAAACCGAAATTGCAGAAGGCTCAAATAACACTAAATGCAAAATTTGAAGACTCTAGCTAGAAAGATAAATTAAATAGAATTTTATAACTAAATGAAGATATCGGTTTTCAATCGATAACATTAAAACGATTATAGTTATCGAATATTTGAAACAAACTCGATCGAATCGTACAATACACGGACTTCCAAAAAAATTTGAAGTCTCTAGCTCTTATATCTTGTGAGATCGACGCGTTCAAACATACGGACAGACGGACAGACAGACAAACGGACAGGGGCTAAATCGACTCGGCTTCTCTCCTGATCAAGAATATATATATTTTGTGGGGTCTGCCACGCCTCCTTCTGCCTGTTACATACATTTCAACTAAAACATTATACCCTGATTTCCCATTTTCAATGGGTTCAGGGTATAAAAATGAATGGACAAAGTGAATGATCTCATTAAATAATATAATCATTGTTACGTAGTTTAGTTTAGTTTATATGAAACGTTTTTTAATTTTAATAAGAAATTCTTTTGTTTTTTCTATGAAAACTTTGTTTTTATACCCTGAACCCATTGAAAATGGGAAAATCAGGGTATAATGTTTTTGTTGGAGGGCGTATGTATGTAACAGGCAGAAGGAGGCGTGGCAGACCCCATAAAGTATATATTCTTGATCAGGATGACAAGCCGAGTTGATATAGCCATGTCCGTCTGTCCGTCTGTCCGTCTGTCTGTCCGTATGTATGAACGCGTCGTTCTCAGAACCTATAAGAGCTAGAGACTTGAAATTTTTTATGTAGGTCCGTGAATAGCACGAAAAGATCGAGTTTGTTAAAAAAAAGTCGATAACTATTTTAATTTTATTGTTATCGATTAAAAACATTATCGAATGTTAGTTATAAAATTATATCTCCCACGTCTTTATAGCTAGAGACCCCAAATTTTTTTGTAAGTTTTATATTTATTTTCTCTAATTTTGATTTTTGTTAAATTTTTGGATACCGGCTCCAAATTTCCCCAAATATTTAAATTGAGGTTAGTTGCACTCAAAGCCAGTAAATGAATGGGTTTACATTTTTAAAAATTGGAAAAAATGTAATAAAATATGTTGAAC
The DNA here is from genome assembly GCA_035047545.1 of Drosophila paranaensis. Classification (NCBI taxonomy): domain Eukaryota; kingdom Metazoa; phylum Arthropoda; class Insecta; order Diptera; family Drosophilidae; genus Drosophila; species Drosophila paranaensis. The sequence goes on along the minus strand of JAWNPL010000177.1, from coordinate 15,339 downwards.
ATAAGCTGAAAATTTCATTCAAATCCATTAATTCGCGCAGAAGTTATTAAACAAAACGTTTGGCCAATCGGCCAAACACGTGACCAGCAAAACAAAGCAAACTGTTTTCCTATATATGTGCACACATACACACATACACATTGAGCTGCGTGCATTTAGCAAGTTCTAAAACCCGCAAGTTTTAGTGTACATATTTCCAATAGATGGCGCTATGATTTGCGAATTATCAGCTGCTCAGTTGGTTCGAAACTAGGATGGCGCTATTCAATCGAACCATAGATGGCGCTATTGGCTAAACAATTGAAAATGAATTCAATTTAATTTTCTGTGCGTTTATACGAAATGCTAATTATGCAGTATTTTAACGCAGATAGCGCGGGGTTTAGGGTATCTCCTAGTCGGGACCCCCGACTAGAGTTTTCTTACTTGTTTTTTATTTTAATATCTCAGCAGCGTACTTAAATTTAAGTGTGTTAGGGTGCACAGGAGTATTCTAAGGGAGAAGGGACCCCGACAATCCGACGAGCTAGTCAGAGCATAGCTAGAGTACGCACTTTCAACCCGCTTACCACTGGTCAGGAGACCAAGCAATCAAAACATCATTCCCGTACACTACAATATACATATGATTGGTAAAATAGGTGCGTCACTCAAATTAAATTATTAACAAACACTTCAACAAAATTAAAGACAAGAAACCACCGAATCCGCATAAGAACCATACTGAAGCCGTGAGTGAAAATTTGACCATGCAGCTCTACGCACTATGCTCATTGAAAGCCAGCTCAACCAATTGCTTATGCAATTAAAACAAATTCCAACATCGAGAGTGAAGAAAATACTCTTGGACCGTTTATTCGACTGGACTATCTGATTGCTCTTTATCCAACAAACGATGTGAGGCAGGCAAGACAAAATCTTTGGAGCGACAGAAATATTGTTGGGTACCCAAGTACAGAGGACTGTAGGACTTCTAACCGTCAACAACTGAATGTCCCTAAGGCAGCCCCAATCGATGAATACAAGCCGCATACATCATTCGAAGAATTGCTTCGCCGTCTCTTCAATACTAATTTCAGGGTAACTTGCGTAAGTTTATATATAGTTCTAAGTTATGATTATAAAATGGCGAAGTAAATAACTTTTATTATACACAAGCTATGAATAACAATTAAAAAAATGTAACAATGACTTTAACATGTCATGACATACGTCATAAAGTGTTGTGTAACAAGAAGGTACTTATGAAGAAAGTATAAAAGTATCAATTTCAGTTTCACCTACCTACAACATTAAAACCTACAACTGTCTGTATTGCTTTCATGCTTGGTGTGCATTTTGGAGGGCGCCAAAAAAAATCAGGTGGAGATCATCTCTCCTCGTTGGATATCGCATGGCGGACGGAATCCTCTGGGGCCTCTAGCTCTTCGGCGGTGGGGTGGGCTTGCCATACTACTTCCAACTTACATAAAATTAATTTTTTTAGGATCCCTGACACTAAACGAGACGGACAGAATACAGACAGAGTACAGAAAGGAAATAAAGGTAACAAAAAAATAACGAAAACACGAACAGCTATCTAAACGCGGAGGCGAAAGGTGTTAAGGGCCTCGCGCTGTCTATACCCTTACCCAACCATGATCATCCTAGTAAAATTTGGTTGATGATCCCCGAAAAAAAATTTTCCGACCCCCTCCTACATTGCCAGATTTAAAAAATTATATTAATACATTTTGTTTATTCACATATTTTCTAAAAAATAAAGGGTATTTATAAACTTCATCTTTGCACGTTATAAATTATGAATACAATTTCATACCACAAACAAAGTTTAGGTGCAGCTTAAATTAAATCTTATCTAAGGTACATAAAAAAAATTTCTTCATTCTAACAATAAGAATGAAAGGAATAAAAGCAGTAATTTGCTTGCGTTATCTAATTATTTTTCTATATATGTATACGAAATTTAATTTGAATTTCATTTAATTAATAGTTTTTTATTTTTATTTTATATTTTTTTTTTTCCATATATAGATATTTATTTTATTTATTGATTTATCTTAAGGATTTTTTTTTATTTTTTTTTTTGTATTCCAAGGCTTTTTTTCTTTAAATATTTTTTAGTGTATCGAAATTTTTAGGTTAAACTTTGAAAACTAGCATGAGCAAAAAACCTTTTTTTTCATTTTTTTCAATATGTTTTTTTATACTATTTCACGTAGTGATATAGTATATTGGGTTTGTGCAATGCCCGTCAAAAAAAAAAAACGTTTGTCCGTATGAACGCAAACCATTTCGACGCTATTGAAGCTAGAGACTTGAAATTTGAAATATATACTCGTGTATACCCACGTCTGACAAAGTGTCAAGATTTTCCCGATACGCCCACTGGGGGCGTGGCAAATCGGAAAATGCATTTTCTTGTATCTCAGAAACACTACTTCTAGAAGGGCTAATTAGTTCAGATTTTAACTGAACACTCATGTCGACATCCCAAAATCAAAAAGCTATGGCGGATATATCTACGCCCATTGGGGGCGTGGCAAATGGGGTCAAACTGTATCTTCTACAGTTTTAAAGCAAGAACGCCCAAATTTGGCACGTGGGCTACTGTTACGATCTTATAAAGATCGCCCAAAAATTTTATAGCCACGCCTACTAGGGGCGTGGTAAATCGGATCTGAATATATAGTGATTTTACTAGTTTCGTTATATTTTGAGCACTATTGATGCTAGAGACTTGAGACTTGGTATATATACTCGGGTTAACATCCCACAACCGATAAGCTATGGCGGATATATCTACGCCTTCAGGGGCGTGGCAACTAATATCAGCTTATATCTCCCAGTTTTAGTGCTAGAAGCTTCAAAAAAATTGGATGCTAGGTTACTGAGAGTCTCCTCTATCGATTCTCAAAATTATTGTTACGCCCCAAAAGAGGCGTGACATACAGAAAAAAATACCCTGTAATTTTCGCATTTTTTCGAATGTAAGCATCCAAACTTTACAGTTATATTCTTAAACGCCCACTCTATGCACATGCCAAAAATTATTTGTCTACGGCCACTGGGGGCGTGGCAAATCAAAACTGAAACATCTGCAGCTTCTGAGCCAATAACGCGCCACATAATGACTTTCTGACCTTTGACCTTGTCTTTTGATTTGCCAAATTATATTTATGTGTTTGAAAAGAATATTTTATTAATACAAAATAAATAAATAAAGAAAATATAACAAAAATATCAACATGACCGCACCGGGGTTCGAGCCCACACCTCTACGCTCGCCAACGAACTTAAATCACATTTTCTGAGTTGCCACCTCTCTCATTTTGAGAGTTGCCACCTCTCTTATTTTGAGAGATGACACATCTCTCGATTTAGGTGCTTGTTCTTGCTAAGGTAAGGGTTTCTAAAGCTTCAAGATTCTAATTGAATCTGTCTGGACTACCTCCAATGAAAAGTTTTAATCTGCAGCTAACTTGGGCGGCGACAGTGGGGATTTAAGGTTGAATTTTAAAAATGTAATGTGATAGATTCCCCTGTGTGCTGTTGGGGCGTGAAATAGTATTTCGCTGTCGGTTGCGTCCGACAGCAACGTTCATACTTGTTTTCTTTTATATATATAAATTTTTTCTAGCTGATTACACAAAAGGGGTTTTCAAAATTTAAGGAACGGTGGAAAGGGAAAAAAGAATTACGGATTTTATCACAGGTTCAGATCCAGCGATGAAAGGCCTTTCCTCGTGGTGTAGCGTTGTGCTTGGGTTAAGGGGGTGTTAAATTAAAAAACTTGTAGGTATTAATACCATTGTATTTATTAAAATTTTGTCTTTAAAAAAAATAGGGTCTTGAAAGACACTGTGGTTCAACAAGTTTTTTTTTTTCTACTGGAAATTTCACATTTTTTATACCCTGAACCCATTGAAAATGGGAAAAAAAAGGGTATAATGGTTTTGTGAAAATGTATGTAACAGGCAGAAGGAGGCGTGGCAGACCACACAAAGTCTATACTACTCTTGATCAGGGAGAGAAGCCGAGTCGATTGAGCCCTGTCCGTCTGTCTGTCTGTCCGTCTGTCCGTCTGTCCGTCTGTCCGTCTGTCCACTGTCTGTCTGTTGTCCGTAACATGTTTGAACGCGTCGATCTCAGAAGATATAAGAGCTAGAGACTTCAAATTTTTTTGGAAGTCCGTGTATTGTACGATTCGATCGAGTTTGTTTCAAATATTCGATAACTATAATCGTTTTAATGTTATCGATTAAAAACCGATATCTTCATTTAGTTATAAAAATTCTATTTAATTCATCTTTCTAGCTAGAGTCTTCAAATTTTGCATTTAGTGTTATTTAAGCCTTCTGTAATTTCGGTTTTTGTGAAATTCTGGATGCCACGCCCTACAAATAGCCCCTTCGCCTCAAATTGCTAAAATCACGTATTTCAAGTACTAGAGACTTGTGCTTTGGCACATACACATATATAAATGTCATGATCACGCCCCTGAAATTTGATCAAAATCGATAGACTAGAAAAAAAGTTATTAAACATTACTACAATATCTCTTATTATCGGCGTTTTGCAGCATAGCGAAGCTGATGAGTCATAATGCACAGTTAGGAGTGTGTGTGTTGGTGTGTGCGTCTGTGTGTGTGCATGCATTGCTTGCTACATATGGACATACATATAAAAGTAACGGAGAATGTTAAGCGGCTCTTAGGAATCGCAGTTCTTCGCAGGGTTCAGGGGATCTCTTTGTCGAGCAGCCTCGACTAGAGCACTCTTACTTGTTTTTGTTAAGTGTTGTGAATTTTTTTTTTTTTTATAGGTCTTATTTTTTTCTGTTCTTGTTTTTTTTTCACTTTTACTGATTATTAAATATCACTACAAGCCGCTGCTGGCCCTCCCACGATGAGATCGGTATTGCGGTGTTTCGGTCGAAATGATGATACTTTTGAGGCCGACATCACAATCCGCAGCATCCTCGGAGCAAATCGGCAAAGTGGCCAACAGATTGGTTCAAATATTTACTTTCTATTTATTAACTTTTTTAGAGCACGCGGTTAACCTACAAGGGCACAGCTGGCGACGAAAGCTTTAAGGGATCAGCTGGCGACGCAAGCCTCGCTTAAGACCATTAAAAAGCTTTCACAGCTGTTGCTGTACGCGCGCAACTTAAAGATACCGAATTACTTTCATTTGAATGGTCGGGCTGCGACCATTGCATGTCCAAGGTTACATGGAACACTACATTTGAATGAAATAAGCACTGTTAATTCTAATGAGCTTTTCCTGGCTAGAACACATTTATTTACATACATCCCATTTTCGATTATAATGGTGATAGAGTTATAATAAATAAAAATATATTTATACCAAATTGATTTTCTCGACCATAATAAAACTTTACAAAATTACTTCAGAGGTTATGTCACTCAATTCAAAATCCAATAGATGCACAGCCTCTGTATCGACTCGATCACCTTAATGAAGAAGTAATGTTAGCAAGTACATGTGCAACTGTGCGAAAGACGATGATTCATTTTTAATCCCAATAACGGAAAAAGCCTCTCAATCAATAAACCGTCTGAAATTATTGAGATAGTCATAGCACTAACTAGTGCTGGGAAAAAGAATCGATCTAAAAACGATACATCAGATGTTTTGATAAGTTATAGAAAATATCGATACCGCTTAACTTCGATACTCGATTTATCGCCATCTCTAGACTATTATTTTTCCCATCACTTAAAAACGCATTTATAAAGTGGTAAGGTAATTTGCAAATTAATTTTAACAATATAATTAAAAATAAATAATATATAAAAAAACAAACAAGTAAGAGTGCTCTAGTCGAGACTGCTCGACAACGAGATCCCCTGAACCCTGCGAAGAACTGCGATTTCTAAGAGCCGCTAACATTCTCCGTTACTTTTATATGTATGTACATATGTAGCAAGCAATACATACACACACACAGACACATGCACAAGAACACACACACAGACGCACGTACCAACACACCAATCTGCTAACTGTGCATTATGATATCATCAGCTTCGACAGCATGCTGCACGAACGCTTTTCTAGTCGAACGATTTTGAACAAATTTGTTGGGCGTGATCATGACGGTATCATATGTGTGTATGTGCCAAAGACTACAAGTCTCTAGTACTTGAAATACGTGATTTAGCAATTTGAGGCGAAGGGGCAATTTGAGGGCGCGGCATCCAAAATTTAACAAAAACCGAAATTGCAGAAGGCTCAAATAACACTAAATGCAAAATTTGAAGACTCTAGCTAGAAAGATAAATTAAATAGAATTTTTTATAACTGTAATGAAGATATCGGTTTTCAATCGATAACATTAAAAACGATTATAGTTATCGAATATTTGAAACAAACTCGATCGAATCGTACAATACACGGACTTCTAAAAAAATCTCTGAAGTCTCTAGCTCTATATCTTGCGAGATTTGACGCGTTCAAACATACGGACAGACGGACAGACAGACAGACGGACAGGGCTAAATCGACTCGGCTTCTCTCCTTGATCAAGAATATATATACTTTGTGGGGTCTGCCACGCCTCTCCTTCTGCCTGTTACATACATTTCAACTAAAACATTATACTCTCTGATTTCCCATTTTCAATGGGTTCTAGAGTATAAAAATGAATGGACAAAGTGAATGATCTCATTAAATAATATAATCATTGTTACGTAGTTTAGTTTAGTTTATATGAAACGTTTTTTAATTTTAATAAGAAATTCTTTTGTTTTTTCTATGAAAACTTTGGTACACATACCCTGAACCCGTTGAAAATGGGAAAATCAGGGTATAATGTTTTTGTTGGAGGGCGTATGTATGTAACAGGCAGAAGGAGGCGTAGCAGACCCCATAGAGTATATATATTCTTGATCAGGATGCATAAGCCGAGTTGATATAGCCATGTCCGTCTGTCCGTCTGTCCGTCTGTCTGTCCGTATGTATGAACGCGTCGTTCTGTGAACCTATAAGAGCTAGAGACTTGAAATTTTTTATGTAGGTCCGTGAATAGCACGAAAAGATCGAGTTTGTTAAAAAAAAAGTCGATAACTATTTTAATTTTATTGTTATCGATTAAAAACATTATCGAATGTTAGTTGCTATAAAAATTATATCTCCCACGTCTTTATAGCTAGAGACCTCAAATTTTTTTGTAAGTTTTATATTTATTTTCTCTAATTTTGATTTTTGTTAAATTTTGGATACCGGCTCCAAATTTCCCTAAATATTTAAATTGAGGTTAGTTGCACTCAAAGCCATTGCAATGAATGGGTTTACATTTTTAAAAATTGGAAAAAATGTAATAAAATATGTTGAACATAAGCTGAAAATTTTATTCAAATCCATTAATTGGCGCAGAAGTTATTAAACAAAACATTTTGCCAATCGGCCAAACACGTGACCAGCAAAACAAAGCAAACTGTTTTCCTATACATGTGTGCACACATACACACATACACATTGAGCTGCGTGCATCTAGCAAGTTCTAAAACCCGCAAGTTTTAGTGTACATATTTCCAATAGATGGCGCTATGATTTGCGAATTATCAGCTGCTCAGTTGGATCGAAACTTGGATGGCGCTATTCAATCGAACCATAGATGGCGCTATTGGCTAAACAATTGAAATGAATTGAATTTAGTTTTCTGTGCGTTTATACGAAATGCTAATTATGCAGTATTTTAACGCAGATAGCGCGGGGTTTAGGGTATCTCCTAGTCGGGACCGCCGACTAGAGTTTTCTTACTTGTTATTATCTGCTCTCTTCTCTCTCGAATATATATATGTAAGAACTCACCAGCAGCAGCACACCAAAATTGAAATTTGCTGGCTGAGGCTTCATTTCGTCTCTTGCGACAGTAGAGTATACCAAACTATTGAAAGTGTTTGTCATGCCCATGCAAAATGTTGACATTTTTATTATTATTTATGAGAAGGGTATGGATGTGTGAGGCTCATACGAAGAATATGTTTTCGCGACGAGCATGCACACACACTATCAGTACTTACCGTTACAGCAGCTCACATGCATGAGCATTTGTGTCTGTATGCGAACTGACCGTTACAGTTGCTTGCTAAATAACTTCAACTGCTCGTGGCAATTCTGAAAATTATTTGCATTGCAAAGAGACGTGTTCGTGGCCCGTGCCTTCCTCAACATTTATTTGTGTGACTGATTTGGCGATTAAATAAATGAGTTTTTTTTAAACTATGGCAGAAACAAGTGTTGTGAAAAATATCATCAAAAAAGACTTACGAAAAAATGGAACGAAATGTATTATAGAAACATGTGGTGCAAATTACAGAAAAAGATTCGTTAATTTTCCAGTGAGGTTATTTTCGTTTCCATCAAAAGAATTTTATTTTAACAAGTGGATCATGTCACTCACAAGTAAACATTAGATTCCAGCAACGTGCATCACAAAAAAGTTGCAAACATCCTAATATTCAATAGACACACATAATTTAGCCTTAAGTACAAAACTGGAATTGATTGGATTTTTAAATCCAGAATAAATTAGATGTCCAAAATACTCGGAATCACAAATCACAAGCAATGTCAAAATTCTGAGAATGACGCGGCCGACTGTCGCCAAGAAATTACAGTTGCATCGACGCGTCATGTTGGTGATGCGTAGTTTCAATAGCATATAAAATAAGCCTATGATGAATTTGTCTTCAGTCTTAAGTTAATAGTGAATAAAGCAAGTTGTCATAAGTGAACCTTGACTGCGTCTTTTAATTTACATTATCGTTGTCGTTAGAGTATATTGCGACATTAATTCGACTCGAAACATATACACAAGTGGCGCAGCCGGTAGGATAGCAATAAATTGTGGATCTTGATGCAATAACCAAGCTATTAATTCTTGTGTCCCTTTTACTGCTATCCGCTAAACAACTAACGCAAAGGCAACCCAAGCGACGGTCAATATCGCGTCAAGTTTTAACAAAACCTCGACAGTGACGTGTAAACCAAATAATCGCGTATTGCCAAACATTAAAGAGTAAATCCATGCAATAATTACGTTATAAATTAGATTCTCTATTATTAATGTAAAAACTTGAAAAACAATATCAACAAGACGCTGTAGAATTCGGAGTGAGTATAATTCCTGAAACATCTGGTTCTCTCATGAACATTCGAAAGTGCTACCAACAAAACCAAACACCCCAACAAAAAAAAAAAAAAAAAAAAAAAAAAACAGTCGAGACCACCCCATTAGGGGTATCCCCGAACCCTGCGAAGAGCCGGTATTCCAAGCATTCCTTGTTTCTTTTATATACACATGCATATATATACATATGTACGTTAATTACAAGCAAAATATACACACACAAGCGCAAGTCGTTGCGTCTGCTGTTCTTTGGCTGCTTTGCATGGCAATGCTATGGGAAATTAAATATTTAATAACTTTTTTTCTAGAGTAACGATTTTGATCAAACTTGTTGGGCGTAATCATGTCATCCATAAGTATGTATGTGCACAAGTCTCTAGTATTTGATATACGGGAGTTACAAATTTGAGGCGAAGGGGGCGTGGCATCCAAAATTTAACAAAAACCGAAAGATGAATTAGATAGAATTTTATAGCTGAATTTAGATTTTCGTTTTTAATCGATAACAATAAAACGGTAACAGTTATCGAATTTCTGAAACAAGCTCGATATGCGCGCCCTATACAGGGACCTACAAAAAAAATTTGAAGTCTCTAGCTATTGTAAGTTCTGAGATCGACGCGTTCATACATACGGACAGACGGACAGAGAGGACGGACGGACAGACGGACAGACGAACAGACAGACAGACAGACGGACAGGGCTAAATCGACTCGGATTGTCATCCTGATCAATAATATATATACTTTATGGGGTCTGCCACGCCTCCTTCTGCCTGTTACATACATACGCCTTTCAACAAAAACATTATACCCTGATTTTCCCATTTTCAATGGGTTCAGGGTATAAAAAACCCCCCCCCCCCCCCTCGTCTCCCCTCGCACCACTTACCACACACCACCATCCAACGCAATCTCGCTCCAAACAAACCATCATAAACAGACGGCTCACTCAAACAACACAGCTACCTGCCAACAAAGAGTCAAGTCCTACAAGCTCCTACCCCATACTCATCTATCCTATCCGCGAAATCATAGCCATCCTTCATGCAATAGAATTCATCCAAAAAAGAAGAGTAGGAAACTACATAATCTGCTCCATCACTCTCATCCATAAAACATTCCAACATAACAACAACAACCTATACCCTAACCATAAGAACCCTACTAACAAAATCTGCCCCAAAAAAAGCTCCTCTGATACCCAGTCACTCCGGCATTGAAGGACTGAGCTAGCTGACAGTACTGCCAAAACAACATTAAGAATGCCACTTCACCCACCCAACTTTAACACAACAGATATCAACAAAGCCATAAAAAACATCTTCACAAAACAAAAAACAATATCCAACACTGCAACAGTTGGTACAAACAAATAAATACAAATTTAATAAACGCAAATAACTTCACAAAAATTATTAACCAAAAAACTATTAACGTAGAGATCAAACTAAAATAATACGACTCAGACTTGACACACATTATCTCAAACAAATCATCAATCCCGAAAAATCCTCCATGCCCAAACTGCTACACCGCCACTGACCTCACCATCCAACACATATCAACTGTCCGCTACATCACACCTTAAAACCCTAATCTTCCAAAACAACTGTCCCATGTCTATCCTTGCAAGCCCCTCAAAAGAAAATATATATAAGCTAATAAAGTCCTTAATAATAAAAATGTACAACGTAATATAAATATATAAATATATGTATATGCATATGTTCGGAAATATGTAAACAAGCCGAAGGCCCAGCAGAGTGCTTTAAAAATTAAGTTAGCTGTAAACGTAATTCCTGCTGAATTTTACAAATAAATATATATATATATATATATATATATATATATATATATATATATATATATATATATATATATATATATATATATATATATATATATATATATATATATAGTCGGCGCGGGCAGTTAGTGCTGCGTAACTTTGAGGCATTTCGCAGGAATGTGATTTCATCATAATGTGTGTGAGGCATTTCGCAGGAATATTATTTCATCATAATGTGAAGATTGCATCAGCCTTTATTTGAGATGCGATTGGCTGATGGTATTTTGTAGTTTTGAAAAGTACCGTTGTAGCGTGGCGACAGCGTCGCGACGCTGTCGCTGAGCGTGGTTCGATGGTAGGCACAAAAAGAATAAGTGTGCGACGGAAGGCAGTTCCATGCTAGACTTCGGCCACCGAAACTCGCTGCGCGTATAAAAATAGAAAAATGGAACAATCTAATGACGCGTCAATATCAGAAGTGGGATCGGGCTCGGCACCTAACAACGAAGCTGAGCCGTGGAAAGCTCTAATAGAGTTGCAAAATAAAAACTTAACAGAACTCGTAAAAACGTTTTAAGCAACGATTTCTCAAAAAACAAATGAAAACGCGGTTGTTCTGCCAAAATTCAATGCAGATCTTGCTGGCGCCGATGCGTCGGCATAAAAGGTAGTGCCCTTGTGACGGTGTTAAGTGCAGCAATGGAAGGTAGTGCTTCACAATGGCTTGCGCGGACTTGTTATCCAGATATGGATTGGCGCGAGTTCAGGCAACTATTCATTCAACAGTTCACTAATGTTGAAACACCAGATAAGTATTAAGCTAGCTGGTAAAAGATTAAATAATGTTGTGAGGTTAGAGGGCATTGGCAATGGCAGCGTTTGTAGCACATTACAAATACTAACCAATGTAAATGTTAATAATTATCAAATTGAGATTTTGTTTCATGTTTTAGACAATAATTATATGAAAAATGACATAATTATTGGTCGAGAAATATTGTCACCTGGATTTAATGTCATAATTTCACCAGGGAAATTTGATATTGTTAAAACAAAAACTGTTAATCATTGTGTTAACGAAGATAAATTTTATGACTTAGACACAGATCTTGTTGGAGAAGACTGTAATGAATTAAAAAGTTTATTGGAAAACTATTCAAAATATTTTATAAATGGGATTCCTTTGTCTAGAGTTAGTTCGGGTAAAATGAAAATTAAACTAAATGACCCAAGAAAAATTGTCCAAAGAAGGCCATATAGGCTCTGTCCAAGTGAAAGGGGAATTGGTTCGAAATAAGATTAGGGAGCTATTGGAATGCAAAGTAATAAAGCCGAGTTGCTCACCCTTCGCAAGCCCCATAATGCTGGTAAACAAAAAAAAAAGACTGCTCCCATCGCTTGTGTGTGGATTACCGAGAATTAAATGGTAATACCGTTGCAGATAGATACCCTTTGCCCCTTATATCAGATCAGATAGCCAGGCTTCATGGGGCAAAATATTTCACATGCCTAGATATGGCAAGTGGATATTATCAGATCCCCATGCATGAAGATTCAGTAGAGTGTACAGCGTTCGTCACTCCAGACGGACAATATGAATTCTTAGCAATGCCGTGTGGGCTTAAAAATGCGCCTTCAGTTTTTCAGCGTACAGTGATACAAACCCTTGGAGATCTTGCACATACGTTTGTGGTCGTTTATATGGACGACGTAAAGGTAACGGCTTCAACGAAAACTGAGGCTTTAGAAAGATTACAGATTACTCTTTACTGTCTTACGTGTGCAGGATTTTCCTTTAATATAAAAAAAAATGTTCTTTTCTTAAGTCAACAGTACAATATTTGGGATACGAAGTGAGTGCAACAAGTCGTATGTCATTGAATATTTCAGTAAAGCTGCTTCACCTGCAGAATCTCGGTACCATTCTTACGAATTGGAAACTCTTGCTGTTGTTTTGTCCATAAAACATTTTCGCCATTAGATGGTGGGCTTACTTACAGTCGTTTACGTTTGAATTACAGTATAGAGAAGGTAAACGAATGGCTCACGCTGATTTCTTTTCAAGAAATTTACCTTCAACTAAATTGCTAGCCACAAATTGTAAAGCTTCTGAGAAACGAGTTTGCTTGGCAGAAATTTCCAGTAATTGGCTTTTGGCTGAACAATGTCAAGATTCCGAAATAGTTAGCATCGTAAAGAAATTAAAAGACAATTCTCTTCCTGTAGACGTTGCAAAAACTTATGAGTTGAGAGCAGGAATACTTTATCGAAAAATTCAGCGTAATGGTAGAACTCGATCCTTATCAATTGTTCCTCGAGTGTTAAGATGGTCCGTGATAAATCAAATTCATGAATCAATAATGCATTTAGGATGGGAAAAGACGCTAGACAAAGCCTATGATTATTACTGGTTTGATAATATGTCCAAATATATTCGAAAATTTGTTGAAAATTGTATTACTTGCAAAATGTCAAAGTCCTCTTCTGGTAAAATTCAAGCTAGTCTTCATCCAATTCCAAAAGTAAGCACACCTTGACATACTATTCACATAGACAGTACTGGGAAGTTGAGTGGGAAGTCTGATCAAAAAGAGTATATCATCGTCCAAGTAGACGCCTTTACTAAATTCGTCTTGTTAACTCACACTCTTAAAATAGATGCTGAAAATTGCATAAGTGCCGTGACGGCGGCAATATCTTGATTTGGAATACCAAATCGCATAATAGCAGATCAGGGTAGGTGTTTTGCCAGCACTAGATTCAGTGAGTTCTGTGCACAACAAAAGATAAATTTGCATTTGATTGCAACCGGTGCAAGCAGAGCAAATGGGCAGGTTGAACGCACCATGGGAACTTTAAAAAATTTATTAACCACAGTCGAAACTAGCAACAGGTTTTGGCAAGATGCCTTGGGAGAAATCCAGTTGGCCTTAAACTGTACGATGAGTCGAGTGACAAAGGCAAGTCCCTTAGAATTATTTATTGGAAAAGTTGCTCGACTATTGGTGTTACTTCCACTCTGCGACATGGTTGATGAAATTGATTTGCCAGCAGTACAAGCTCAAGCAATTCAAAATATTTCGGCTTCAGCAACACATAGCAAGACACAATTTGATAAAAACAAAGCAAGAGTTGTGGAATGCAAAGTTGGCGATTTTGTATTATTAAAAAATGAGGAGAGGCATCAAACAAAGCTTGACCCAAAGTTTAGAGGCCCTTTTGAAATAATTGAATTATTAGAAGGGAATAGGTATGTGCTGAGGTCATTGACGAACAATAGAAAATATAAATATGCTCATGATGATGTGCGGAAAATGCCAGATGGTTATGTACCAGTTGAATATGAAACTGTTGAAAGAGACAGTAGTCAAAATATGGAGAATGAAACTGTTGAAAGAGACAGTAGTCAAAATATGGAGAATGAAACTGTTGAAAGAGACAGTAGTCAAAATATGGAGAATGAAACTGTTGAAAGAGACAGTAGTCAAAATTTGGAGAATGAAACTGTTGAAAGAGACAGTAGTCAAAATGTGGAGAATGAAACTGTTGAAAGAGACAGTAGTCAAAATATGGAGAATGAAACTGTTGAAAGAGACAGTAGTCAAAATGTGGAGAATGAAACTGTTGAAAGAGACAGTAGTCAAAATATGCAGAATGAAACTGTTGAAAGAGACAGTAGTCAAAATGTGGAGAATGAAACTGTTGAAAGAGACAGTAGTCAAAATGGGCAGAATGCAACTGTTGAAATAGGCAGTACAGGTGCGTGAAGGGCTGGAAATGAAATGTAAGCACAAGTGCAAAACAGTTGTTTTGATCACGGCGTGTAGACCATAAGATATAATGTTTAAAATTTGTTAAGCTAATGAAAATATTTGAATTATGTTAAAATAAAAGGTATGTTTAAAAAAAAAAAGATAGTGAATGAATTTGAAGATTACGTTTGTCAATATTTAGTAGTGGTTTATAGTTTGTCAATAAAATGTTTACGTATATCGCAAAGTACATTTTGGAAGCATTGCACGAGGTCGTGTAATGGTCAGGATGGCCGTGTCGGCGCGGGCAGTTAGTGCTGCGTAACTTTGAGGCATTTCGCAGGAATGTGATTTCATCATAATGTGTGTGAGGCATTTCGCAGGAATATTATTTCATCATAATGTGAAGATTTCATCAGCCTTTATTTGAGATGCGATTGGCTGATGGTATTTTTGTAGTTTTGAAAAGTACCGTTGTAGCGTGGCGACAGCGTCGCGACGCTGTCGCTGAGCGGTTCGATGGTAGGCACAAAAAGAATAAGTGTGCGACGGAAGGCAGTTCTATGCTAGACTTCGGCCACCGAAACTCGCTGCGCGTATAAAAATAGAAAATGGAACAATCTAATGACGCGT